>JAFELL010001427.1:0-468725 GCA_019059645.1 Caranx melampygus
ATAATGTCTCAGTCTAAACTGAACACACACACACACACACCCGCGCACACAACTAGAAACTGTTTTTGTGTCCAAATTACAGAGGAAAACCTGAACCTTTAGTGAGGATGATCACACTAATAACCTTTCATAAACAACACTGTACAATACTGAAAATACAGCCCTCTCTGACTATCTTACTCTTGTGAACTATCACTTCACAACAAGAAATCCTTCACAGTCCAGATCAGCATGTCTTCAACATGTCATTTAATATCAGCATTTAGTTTAAAGACTGACTGCTTACTAATCACTCCAGGATTTGCCTCACTAAATGTGGCTGAAAAGGAGACCTCAGCCTAATATAGAGAACATGGTGAGCAGATATGCAGTGGTTAATCCTCCGCTGAGCTTCAGAGAGGGAAAGGTGCAGGTTTAGACCTAATATTGTGACTTTGGGGACCACACTGGCCTCTCTGTGTCTCTTAGTAACTGCTGGTAACAGGCCTTCAAAAGCATCTCCAGCCAAGTGACCCTGTTGGCCTGAGTAAAAAAATGCTGCTCATGCAATGCCTCTCACAGTCCCTCAGATCTTCAGATAGCTCATGGTGTTGGCACCCACTACTGAGACCTGCCAGGGTCCAATCTGGGACTGACTTCAATGGGCGCAGTGATCAGTTGTGAGCCACATAAATTCTGTTTCCAAGGTCCCAGCTTAGCTCCAAGGTGTGCGCTGAATACTCGTCCTTCTTATCCCTCAGGAGCACTTCAGCAGCAACAGCTGGATGTACAAAGGTCACAGTCAGTGACCCTTTTCAACCTGGCTCACAGTCTGATAACGCGTCAAGTCAAAGATAGGATGTGACAAGTTCTGTACTTGTAAAAAAGTGGTTAGCTTCCAGATTCAGGAAAGTGAACAGTTTGATATGATCCAGCCTTAGGGGACACACCAGGCTTGTCATGTCCTGACCTATCAAAGTCAGGTGTTAAAACTCATCCATTCTGTAACTGAAGCTCCTTTTCCATGAGGGAGAAACCCTTCAATTCTCACTGGCGATAATAAAGATGATATGTCTGAATATTCCCATTTCAAATGCATCATCAAGTTCAAAGTGTTTTTTTTTTTGTTTGTTTTTTTTTTCTGGCCCTGATCCGTATCACCCACAGGCCTGAACTGGATGAATTGCAATTAGGTAAAAGGAGTGGAAATGGGGTGTCAGTCTCTCTGTATGTATCACATTTAAATGTAAATATGTAAAGTGCTCTGAGAACAGACTGCTGGAGAATCTGAGTAACTGGAGGAGTCTGAGTAATGATGAATTTTCTTTTCTGTGGGACCCCTACAAAATAATCTCTGTTCTGGTCGGGTCAAACCCATTCATTAAATGTGGAGATCCAGCAAGTAGTTAGTTATCTTAGCTTGGCATAAAAACTGGAAACAAAGGAAAACCTGAACTGGTCCTTGTCCATCATGTTTCTGACCGGACCATCAGGCTCTGACCTGGCAGCTGCAGAGTGCTGGTGGCCAGATGCATAAATGATGGCTACACATACAAAAAAAAACACAGAATGTGTCAACTCACACATTTTTTAAACCATGTGTACACACAGTTTTCTACATAATCCTGATGGCAATATGCACAAAGCACATACATGAATCTCACTTCTATGGATCTGGCTGCTGATTGGCTGCTGCATAGGCATCTGTGTCAAGCAGCTACTTCACATGGGGAAATGAACAATGCTTGTTTTTCCAAAGGTGAGATTAGAGACCAAACAGTGAACTTCGACCCAGAGAGTCCATGAACAAACTTTTTCCCCCTTTGCTTGGGGTGATGCACTGTGCCTGCACTGTAAAGCAGGCCATTCGTTGGGGATTAGTGTGATATGTGGTTCAGAATTGAGGATCAGGTCATTGCGAGAAGCGTTTACAGCCCGTTGAGCGTATTTCATTGTACAGAGCAGCTTTGTAGAACAGGCACAGGTTTAGAGTGACGCACAGCCTTGAGCTCTGTGACGCCCTCCTGCTAGTAATACACCCACTCCTATTATGAGTTATGTAGTCAAATTAGTCCTCCCTACTCATCTGCAGTTCAGCTGGTGACTGATATCAACCTGAGTGAAACCAGATGTGTTATGGAAGCTATAGTCAAATGTCTGTAGTTTTCTTTAAAAGCAGGTTAAAACACCATGAGATTTCAAGAGGGTCCTAATGATACCAGCTTGTTTTCCTCCTGAGTCAGCTGGATCACATCTTCTCTTCAATCACCTTCAGTTGGAGTCTATAGTTGTAATCTGTAACATTTAATGAGCGTGCAACCTCATCTTATCTATGATGGCCAGTAAATGTCGGATGTTTAAAATAGCATTAAAGTGGTGTAAAGTAGGAGTGTCATGTAGTCATGGATTAACTGAAAGAATAAAGCAGTTTGACATTTGGCAGACTTGGTTAAAGCTAGGGGATGGAGGACATTGCTGACTGCAAATGCATATTATTTGGCAACAAAAGGCTCATGACCATCCGCTTCAAACAAATTCTAGCTAAGAACATCAATATTTATTGACTGTTAAACCATATCCAAAATATAATGTTCATCTGGGTGAAAATAGTAGCCAGTGTGGTGGACCTGTGTGGTCTGGTTCAGAGGGTGGTCTAGCACATTCATAGAGTTTTAGTCTTTCTATGTTTACTCTATTTTATCCAAAGAGAAGATGCAGCTATATCTTAATGCTCTTACTGCTACTGCCATCATCATCATCATTATCAAATCCAAAATGCAGCACTCTGGATTTTGTGCTACTTATGCTGATGATCCTTTTCTTTTTGCTATTTCCACATCTGGCCTGGCTGCTGTCCTCAAAACTTAACCCCTCTGCCGTATGCCCTGAACACGCATCACACATCATCCAAACGGAGATAAGCAAACTGAACAGGACAGATTCTCTTTCATCAGACGGTCCATATAGAGCTCTGTGTCGTTGATGCTAATAGGTGGTTGATGGGAAGAAGAAGAAAGGAATAGATGTGGATCATCAGAGACGCGCCTGACACTTCATAGTGAGCAGGAGACAGAGCTAAAGAGTGAGCTTCAGGAGCTGGTTGTGACACTGTTGGGGTGCGTTCATGGACACTGACACCATTCATTTTATACACTTTTGTTGAAGCCCAACTAAAAGCTCCAATTTTGGTTTTGACAGGTGGTGTTTTTGAGGTCAGCTAGTGTGACATTTTAACTTCAGTGACCAGTTGTTCCCACACCTTGATGCCACAAAAACACAAACGTGGAATAGACTGAAAATCTGTTGTTGAAAGCGAGAATTGTGAGTCCCAGGGCTCCAGAGTGCAACCAATTTGGTCGCACATGCGACTAATAATTTTTTTAGGTCGCACATGCAACTAATAATTTTTTTAGGTCGCACTGGTGCACCTGACGCTGCCCGGGTGAAAACATAAATTTATTTCTAAAGCACATCATCTCTCTGCCTGGGCTGGCCTGACACAGGTCCACAATTTCATGGCCCGAACCCGGCCCAAGCCCAGCACAAATTATAAATATCATTAATGCTAGACAACTTTGTTTACATTAAAACTCCAGGTCTCTCAGTCCGCGACTTTTCCTACGTGTTTGATGGATTCTGAGGCTAATGAAACACAATCGGTTTTGTGTTTATTCCTCAGACTGTCATAGCGGTGATATTGATGGCTTCATAAACAGCTGTTATAGACCAGTGTGGCCAGCTGTGACCTTCTACATGTGGATCGAGAGAGAGAGAGAGTGCAGGAGCATGAGAGAAAAGACACTTCACAAACTTTATGTTACAAGGACAGACTAGATGTTGATTTAGTGTTAGATATAAACAAGCTCCATACTCACCCTCGTTTGACTAACCTACTAAATCCGTCTGCTGCTGTTCAGTCTGGTACAATCGCAGGTCTCTGGATGTGTAGGCTACATTATGTGTTGTCAATTTGTCACATGTAACACAATGCAATTGAGCACAAATGCTGAGACGTGCCTATGAGAACCATGAGAGTTATTAATGTAACTTGGGGTCAGGGAGCCTGAGCCTGACCCGAGCCCAACGTATTCACAAAAAAATCGGCCCAAGCCTGGCCCGAATTCACATGATGGGCCCCCGTGGCCCCCTGCGGGCTTGCAGGTCTCTAATAGCATCAGACTCAGAACCAGAGGAGACAACCAAGTCTGAGATAGAGTCCGGTCCCAAGAATCAAATTAAAAAGCCCAGAATTTCAGAAGCACTTTAAGCACAAGCACTTTATTTGGAAATGTTTTATTTTGCTAATATTTTAGTTTGAAATATTAAATTTCAGCTCAGTGAAACTCTTTAAGCACTTCATTTTTCTTTTCATATATAATTGTGCTTCAAATAAAGACAAGCATTTCTCTACACCTTATTCTTGTTCCTTCACTCTTCATTCAATCATTCACATTATATGAAACTTATGGAGAACGATAAAAAGGTGACCTTATGGTGTGAAAGCTACGCAGTGAAAAATTTGGGTGCACCTAAATGTGTATATGTTAGGCGCACCAGTGCAACCAATGCAAAAATTTACCCTGGAGCCCTGAGTCTTATTTATTCTGTCGCCACATCATAAATGCTGACAGAAGTCAATATACAGCCTTGATGTGTTATCACCAGCTGCTCACAGCAACTGTTGTCTCTGGACTTTTGTAGGCCAGTATTCATTGGTTGTTACTTCAAATAAAATCTAAAGGCTATTTAGCTCATACCTCATGGTTGAGATACAAACCAACCACCACTGTATAATAGTACCTCATTTGCTTTGCACTTCACCAACAATGTCACACTCTGAGCTCTGCAGCAAGATTCAGCCTCACTGTTTATTTTTGGGCATGGTGGTAGTATGTTGTCTTGAGAATTCCTCTTCTTTCCACTTGCCTCCTCAAACTTGGATCACTTTCTGCATGCTAAAATCACAGTCGCCTGTCCTGCGCTTTGCTTTCTTTCTCTCCCTCACACATGCACACACACAAATGAGTCACTTATTTCTGTCATGCTGCTGTTTGCCACAATTTACGTGGGCTGAAATAAATGTTTGACTAAATTTCATGCTCACCTTAAGATTTAGCATTTGCATTCATACTAATGCTCTAGGCAAGCGATACTGAGTGAAAAATTGACTTCTTTTCTTTTTGTTGGACCGTGGTTACTCCTCTTATTACCAAAACCTCCCACACTTCAAAATGCATGTCAGATCCTCTGCAGAAGATTAATCCTCATGCGTCACAGCAATGTTTGAAGTAAAATGAGAGCGACAGTACAGAAAGGAGTATCTTCTCAACCTTTAAAAAAGTCATGGACATGAACCAGGTAGTCCTTCATACTTGACCTGAGGTCACCGTGAGCTACTCCCCCATTTTTGAGGTTACAGTGCTGAGTCTTCCAAATACCATGAGGACCACTTGCCTCCACTCTCAACATCCTTTCTAGTTCTTCTTTCAGCCATTGACATTCTCGTGCTCCTTCCTCCTGACGTTGCTGTCACTTGGGATTGCTACCTCAATCAATACAGCTCTTCCTCTGCTGCTGGTCCACCACTACTACAGCCATCAATTCAACAATATTAAAGTCTTGCTGTTAATTATTCCGGATTTGTGATAGAATTAGAATGGTAATTGGAAACTGTATCATCAGCATAAAGATGAACATGACAGGTTGAGTACAATTGAAGTAGGTCATTAATAAAAATGGAAAAAAGAAGTGGACCTAATATAGAACCTTGTGGGACACCGGTATCAACTATCATTTGACTAGACTGACAACCATTAACATAAACATATGATGCCTATTGTGAAGGTAAGAGTTGAACCAAAGGACAGCGTTCTCATTCAGACCAATATGATGGAGTTTGTCAAGGAGGAGATAGAGGTCAACCATGTTGAAGGCCTTTGTAAGGTCAATGAAAATTGCACCTGTAAGTTGGCCAGTGTCAAATGCTGAAAACTTGTGAATTTAAGAAGAGCTGTGGTTGTGGAGAAATTAGGTCGGAATCCAGATTGGCATGGGGATAAAATATTGACTTGAGTGACATAATGAGATAATTGATAAAAGATAATTTTTTCAAAAAATTTTTGCAATTATAGAAATTATAGAAATTGGTCGATAATTATTTAAATCTGTTGGGTCTCCACCTTTGAAAAGAGGAACACATCGAGTGCCCTTCCATATTGAGGGAATACAATGTGAGGACAGGGAGAGATTAAATAAATTGGCCAAAGGTTTCACAAATTTAGCTTCCAATCCATCAGGACCAGCACTAGAGCTCTCTTTCAACTCACAAATGGCATTGTAGACATCAAGAGGCATAATTTCCTGAAAGAAATCAAGCCATTTAGAGGAGGGGGAATATGTTCAGTCATGGTGTAAGGGGTAGTATGCAGTGCATGACAGAGAGATGAGAAGTGCTCATTCAAAGCATTAGAAATGAGGGAAGAATCAGAGATAATATTATTGTCGATATGAAGCTGAATAATAGAACTTTTGCTGCTTTTGTTAAGAATGTTATTCAAATGACTGACTAGATTTTGCATTCCTTGATTTGGTTTTACATTGGTCCATATATTTCCTAGTCATCAGTTTGTCTGGATTAGCGGTAATTTGCCCAGGCCATATCTCTCTCCGTGAAGAAGCTTATAAAATGGAGTTGATCCAGGATAGATGTAAACCTTTAACTCTAATAATTCTCATGGGAGCGTGTTTATTACATTAGTCACTTCACAACAGAAGAAGTCCCAAGCATCATCAACATAGGGAATTAATTGAAATCTGTCCCAATTAATATTGATTAAATCATGTATGAAAAGGTCTATGTTCATCTTCTTATACTGCCTAAATTCAAATATTCAAATATATTTAGGAGGAGATCCAGGAATTTAAATTTTCCAAACAAAATATATAAAACAATGATCACTAAAGCAGTCTGACATTACACCAGATTTTATTATCCTTTCAGGATTTGTAACGAGTATCCAATCCAATAAAGATGAGGACCAGGGATCAACTCTAGTAGGTTCATTTATTAACTGGGTGAGATTTGCACCATAAAATAAATGCCTGTCATTTGTAGAGGAATGGCTAAGCCAGTTGCTATTGAAGTCACCCCAAAAAAATCAGTTCATTATGTTTCTCAAAATAGTTAATTGTTGACAAAATGCACTTGGTAGAGACTGCTGGGACTGAAGGAGGTCTATATATATTACCAACAGTTAATGGTTTGTTTTCATGAAAGATAATATTGATAAAAAGGCATTCAAAATTAACTGGTTTGACATTAGGAGTGATACATTTTGAGTTAAAATGAGAAGCAACATAAGTTGCCACACCGCCTCCTTTGGAGCCCCTGTCAGCTCTATAGAGCACAAAGTTGTCTATCTTTCACTCATTATCTAGGATTCTATCATGCAACCACGTCTTAGAAAGAGTAATAATATGTGGCTTATGGATTTTGAGCAAGAACAGACGAGACAAACAGACACACATACACAGATGAACAAGGAAGACTGACAGACACACACACACTCATAAACAAAATAGAAATAAAATAAGAGGCAGAGTAACCAAAGGAGGACAAGTACCCACAGGCTCAGACTGCATGAAAAAAATTAACATTTACTTAAGGAAAGGGCCATCATACCATAGTCAGCCAAACTACAGAAATCTGCAGGCCGTATGTAATGCACATAAATCAACTTATAGACAGACAAAATATATATCGCAGGTCATAGCATTAACAGAAAGTGTCCTGGATCAGGATTTTGTGACAGTGGTCTGCAGTGGGTCGTTACGGCAGATGACCTCACCAGAGTTTCAGTTTACAGCAAATAAAGTCAGGCACCATAGTGCTCTCTGCAGCAGGCAAAAATAAAGTTCAGAGAAGTGTTTCAGCAGTAGAAACTAAACAACATCAGCAGTTTGTCAGCCTGTATCTGAAAGTCCCGTACGATTTTGACCTTGGGACTTCCAGACCATACACACTGGATGGATCTTTGTTGTTTCATCCTGGGTAGTTGTCCTGATGCTCACTACTCTTTGGCCTCTTTCTTTCCACTTAGTCTACAGCCTCAGGGTGCAAGACTTGGGGTGACACCCTTCATGCATGTGAGGAACTATTTTATGTTGATATCAGTGGCCACTGTCTCCTCCTTTGGCCATTATGCCAGCATGGTATGTGATGACCTGCAGGGCATAAATGGTGATGACACAGATCTTGCTCTTTATTCATTAAAATGTCTAGGACTTGCATTACTCTGCCTAGGTATTTGGCTGTGGCTGATTTTGTTGCAGACTCCTCATGGTTCCTATTTGCTTGCAGGATCCCAAGGCAGTTGCAGTTGTCCTCAACAGTTGTTATTTTGCCTTGTGTTAGTCTGATCCCTTCAGTTCTGACCACCTTACCTCCCCCACATCCGACCACACTTACGCAGTCTGAATGACATTCTAATGTTGTTGCTGTAGATCCTGGAGGTGTAGATATATATATCCACAGCATTTCTCAGGTCTAGTCCATCATCTTCTCATCTTACCTTGTTTTTTTTGGCATATTTGCCTGGACTGTTGGAGACCTTCTTTTTGAAAATCAGGTGACCCATGAATATAATTTCTCCAAATACTGTTCAAATCTGACTTTAATTTTCCTATATTGGTGATGGATATATGTTGTTTTGGAATCTCTTATTCTAAATATTGTGTTATTTGCCTGCTTTTTTCATAATGTATAAACTAATAATTTTATACATTTGCTACCCCCCAACCTACATGATGTTTTTGGCCATCATGACGGAGGTTGGGGTGAGAAATGTAGTCTTTAACTGATTGGTTTAGAAATGTCCAGACATTGTTTTATTGGGGGGTTGAAATTGTCTTCAGAATGCTTTAAAAATATATAAATAAAGGGTGGTCACACCAAACATTGATTTGATTGAGATTTCTCTTCTGTTCACTTCATTGGATTTAATTAACACTTCCATTTTTAAAAGCATTAGTTTGCAGCATTTTTAAAACTGCCTTAAACTTACTACTCTACTGTATATAGTTACATATCCATACACTATAAGTGGACTCACATATGTATATGTGCAGGTAGTTTCAGTACAACAGTTGTACAAAGAGCATTCAGAGGGTAGAAGAAACTGAAGGAACAAGAGCGACTACAGTGTGCCCACAGTTTTCAGTTGAACCAGGGTGATCTGACATCACAATACTGAATAATAATAAACATTACGATTACAATAGGTCTCTCGGACGACTTCGTCGTACTGCTTGGGCCCTAACTAGGTTAAGTAAACACTTGTAATGCGACTTCTTGACGTGACCATGCAGCCATGTGGCTGTATGTAAATATAACCACTGAATGAAGAGGAGGTCAAGGGGTCCCTGCAAGGGGAATGACACAAATCCTCTGTGTCCGGAACAGCTGAGGCCCTTCACACATTCCTGTGGGTGATGGTACCATCACTGGCCAATTAGTGGCTGCCATCCAACAAGAGGTGTCCTATCTGGATGTACTTCAGCTGAATCAGCTGACCTGTAGCCAGTCAAACACTACTATTTGTTTCTCCAGAGGCTGCTTTTGACACCAGGGCTGAGTAGGAAACTAGGTTTTGGGATGACCTTAAAATGGGGGCAGAAGCATATTTTAAGTATCGAGCTACGTCCACACATGTTTTGTAATTGTGCTTTGGTTTCTCAGTAATTCCAGCAGCAAATGTCCATCAAATGGGTACATATAGCAAAGACTTATCAGCTAATAGTGCTCTTGGAGTTAATATTAGCAGAGATGACAGATTAGGGGATTGAATGTTCTGTTGCAAGTTATAGTGAGAGGTCAAAGAGGGAGTCAGAACAGAGCAGTAATGAGAAAAGGTCTGACATGAACTACTGTATATTTGTGTGAAAGTCAGTGAATAATAACTTGATGCCAGCAGGTGATAAAAACCACACCAGAGCTAAGATGAGTTTGTATTTGCTTCATTTTGAATGTTTGGGTGATTGACGCGACCTTGGTATCTGGATAGCCCGAGAGACATGTTGGAGATATCTACTACATAGATCACGGATCCCCAGTGATCTCCTGTCCTTTCATTGTCATCTGGTCAAAATGTCATTTTTGTTGCTTTCAAACAGAATGCAACAATGGCACTGAAACCCATGATTTTCAAAACCTTTCACTCTGCTACATCGCTTTGGCCTTATCCTAACCTAGCTGGCCACAGCCTAGCATTCTGTTCTGCACAGATCCATAACAAGCACCTGCACAACCTATAGAAATGAGTTGAGTCAACCAGCAGAAAGACCAGGAACCAGTTGCTGTGGAAATGGAAGTGCTTATCATTTAGCTAACAGTTTGCTAATACACTTCACTAAAATGATGATTAAAAGGCTAAGCAAATGGCCTGTTTGAAATGTCACTGCATGAATATTAACTTCCACTACCATACTTTAGTCCAGCATCAGGGAACTGGTAGTACTTAACAAAATTGAGAGCACTGTTTCCTCTTGCAGCTGCTGGATGGCCAAATCTTTTTCATCTCTGCTAGTTAAGATGAAGGATCTTGGCATTATATTTAGAACTTCAGGAGCTTCATGCCCAAAATAAAATTGTGGTCTCCACTTTTGGATGGTCACACTTCCTGTTTGACACTTATTTTTATGTCTGCAGGACAGCTAGACAAACAGACCAGACAGAAGATGCCACATGCCTCATTTGTCTCTCCAGGTGAAAAGAGTGAAAGGCTTCTCATTTTCCCCCTGTCTGGGGGAAATGTGAGCCCCCAAAGAATGTGGGAAATTCCACCATGAGAGATAACAAACACAGCCAGTGTTAGTTGTGTCTGTGGCTGATGGGGCTGTGGGCAGCAGGTGAACTTCCCGGAAGATTGACTGCTTATGCAGACCCTCATGTCTGGGTAGAGTCTATTCACCAACTCAAATTATCAGTCGTTTCTACACTCCTGTCACTGGTTTTCCACAATGAGCCCCCTCATTCCACTATGAGTGAAAGCAAACAAATCAAAGTTACCACCAAGCATTTTCACCTCACCAGCATTTACATGAAGGTCCTGCACGCAGATAAGATCTGTTCCAAGCCCTGATCCCAATACAGAAAGAGGCCTGTTAAACCTGCACCTTTTCCTTCAAACAAACTCTCTCTGGTGTTTGAATCACCAGAGAACTGCCTGGAGTCATGTTTTTCCAACTCTGATCTGAATACCAAACCCACACAATTAAAGCCAAGCTGTAAAAACTCAGTGTGAAATTTACTACCATTGTTTCATCTCAGAGTAGATATGAACAGGCATCCAAGAAGTGCTGATTTTAAACGGTACAGATGAACCCTCTTACTCTTTCCCTCCTATTTGTGAATCAAACTCCAAAGGGATTTTAGTGTTTTCCCCATTGACCCTTCTTGGCAAAAGCAGCAATGCAGAAAATCAAATAAAGGGATTAACTGTGGTTCCAACCTGGTGCTGAAATGGTCTTTATCAGGTGGTTTGCTAATGTCTGTGACTGGCAGAGGTGGCGTGTTGGAGAGGAGAACAAGGGGCAATATGGACTGTTAATATTTTAATACACAGTGTATGTAGGTATGTGATGGGTCTGTTCTAAAGCTGACCCATTTGTCTCTTCTCTTCACAGTGATTCGAGCCAAAGTGGTCGGCAAAAAGCTCCTGAGAGATGGACCTTTTGGAACGATGCGGTACACAGTCAAGCAGATGAAGGTGAGAGTGTCATCCACACCACCATACTAAATACATCTACTTTCTTACCAAGAGAGTTTTGGTTTTAATCATTGCTTCTTATTTAACAGGCTTTATTTGTGAACATGCTCAGGCAGAGATGTAGACGTCATAACTCATGATTCCAACCACAAGCAATTCCATTGGGATTAATATTGAATTAGAAAAAAAACAATGTTTATACTCATAAAATCTCACAAACCGGATGTCGCAGGAACATTAGTCGTCTTTGTCAGTCTGTCTGACTGAAAAGCAGTTTGTGCTTCCAGGCTGAGTATTCCATTCTTCACTTCCTTTATATTATTACATAATGCTGCATATTTCTGACAGATGCTGACATGGGCCTGCTGCTCAGACAGGAGCCAGGCCAGAGGATTAGCAGGCTTACAGGCATTACAGCTCAAACAAACTCTGCTCTCTGAGTGTAAACACTTCAGCCGAGAGTCATGCACTCCTTCAATGTGACCCCAGTTTGCAACAAAAGCATTAAGTGGCCTCTAGTTTGTGAAGCACACTGTGCATCACTGTAAGGATTATCTTGAGGAGTTAGATGTAACCTTTGCACTTCTTGAGTTATTTGTTACTAGAAATACTGGAAACTGTTGTTTCCCTTGTGGGGACTGATAAAGACAATTCTCTCAAGAAATCCTATGAGACAAATACCTCAGGCTTTCCCAAACCTCTAAAGTTTTGGGCTTAGGAAACAGTTTGTTCTGCCTTTCTGGGAGTGACGTGTCTAAACAGGGATTTCCTGTTGTTCCCAGTTAAATAAATTACGCCGAAAAAAAACAGCAGTTTTGAGGGCAATGCTGACTTTTGGCCCTGCATACCTGAGTTGACGAGAAGAAGCTGAGGTCAGTGGTTTGGCTGCGCAATGACCTTGCCCAAACCACATCAAAGTCAAAGCACATTGCACAACATAATCATGTTATCTATGACTTAGTTAACAGCAGAGCCTAATAGTCTCTCTCTCTGTCCCACGAGGCATTCCTTCAGGAATGTCATCTGATAAAGTCAGCGTACTGTTTTCATTCCTTATTATTTATGTGTGAGAGTAAGTAAAGGCTGCAGTGCCATGGTGAATACTGAGGGGAGGGGGATGGAGTGGAGTTGGGGTCGGGGGGCACTTTTCTGTTTCTTTCAGGTCCTCACTCCATTTTTGGTTCTCATCTCTTCCAGATGTACAAAGGTTTCGACAAAGTCCAGCATGTGCAGCACATTTATACAAGCGCCTCCGAGAGTTCATGTGGTGTCAAGTTTGACATCAACAAGTACCAGTACCTGATCACAGGTGGGCTGACACTCTTTGTTTTCCATCAGGGTTCATTTACTTCAGTGTCTGGAGTTTGAAACATGTGGACATGTGATTTTGGAGCTTGACCTGTTGGTTGCTAAAAGTCAGAATATTTCAGCTTCTCTGTTTTAATTAATAACTGGAGTTTCTAACACCAGTTGTTTTGAAAAACACAAACTGCAAATGTCTCTTTTAAGATGAAGATGAAAGATGAAAGAAAGATGAAAACTCAGTTTCAGTCACAGAAATACTGAAGAATTCTGAGGCCTGTCTTCCTTACCCGTCCTATGACACAAACTTTCCCAATATTTATATCCTCCTATTTGCCACCTTCTTTAAAAAAAAAACAAAAAAACCTTGCTCTCATTTCCCTCTCCAGCCACAAGCAGCAGAGAGCAGTTTCCTCTCTCTCGCAGCTTGTAATTAACAGCTAGCAAGCAGGAAGCGCCTGGTGTTTTCCAGCCGAAGTATTTTATGAGATGCTATTTCCAACAGAGGTGCAGTTTACTTTGGACCTTGTGGTGCTGTCACTAAGTCCCAACCTGTAAATACTGCAACTACACTCCATGGTGCATGCGAATGAGCTGGCGTTGCCAGGCAGCCATGGTTGTGTTTACGCAGCTTGGGTGCCAATGACATCACCATCTCTTGCAGTTCTCAGGGCATCTATAATAAGTTCTGCATACGATCAGGAGCACATTACAAGCAATTAAAAAGCAGCGGGGGCCTGTGAAATGAACTGCTGGAGTCTCCTTTGATCAAGCTTTGAGTGCTCCAACCATGGTTAGTATTTTAGGAGCATGTCACACACTCAACACTATGTAATAAGCCTGCAAGTGACTCCAATAATCCCAGTTGCAGGCTGAGCTGAGCGGGGGGGGGCAAGAAGTGCATATTTGTGAGCTGTCTAGTTCCTGCATGGTGACAACAGGAAGGAGATATATGGTGACAAATCATGATGTTCCTGAGGCCGTCACAGTGCACCTGTCTTGGGCGTCTGTCCACTGCTAAAAATAGAGCTCTGCTGACCTTTAGGTATGCTGAAATAGGGGTGTTGGTATAATACGAGTTTAGTGGAATGAGATTGTCTTACCATAGATAAACAAGCATGTGTTTATATTATCCCATGTTACATACAGAGGATTATGGCATTTAGATAAATAATGAAATAACATGAGCACAGCTATAGTGTGTTTGTTTGATGCTGTATCCACCATTCTGGTCCATAGTGAGGTACCACTGCAACTGCTGCAGAGACCAACATGAGGTTTTCCCACAGATGCTCATGGTCCCCAGAAGATAAATCCTGATCCCCTGACATTTTTACAGTTTTTCTCCATTGGTTTGGCTCATTTCTTGAAACAGACATTACACTCTCAAAACTCTGGCAAAACAGTCTTACAATTCAGCACAACACCATAGCTCACTTGAAAAAGCTCATATCTCTCCCAAAACACTTCACTCATGTATCAAAACTAAATTCCTTTCTCATATAAATAGTCAGTGCCCCCAAAATGCATCATCCCTTTGGCATTGTGTAAGCACTGCAAGTCAAAATGTTTAGATGTTTTGTCACTATGGCAGAGGACCACCGAAATATCAGACATGTCCACCTCTCAGTCTTAGCCCAGGTCTTCATTGACAATGGTTACTGTACTAGGTTTTTTGTCCAGCTAACAGAACACAATTGTATATAAAACTGGAAAAAAAGGATTTTTTCATTAGAGTAGCCTCCAAGGTTTATCACACATTGCACTCATACTGCCAAGAAAACTGTAACCATTTTTATTCACACACATAAATCAATTTATCAAATGTTCCAACAGATTCATATATGGTATTCATGGTGTTATGTTCTTGACTCGTTTTGACAACAGACTAATGTGCATGTGATGACTTACATGTATACAATGATGTGATGCTGACATGTTTTGGAGAGAACAACCATTAGACTGAGAATCAACAAGATCTATTCACTTGGAAACTGTGCTAAATGTAGGCTACCTGCACTTAATCATTTGCAAAGATGTACTGAGACATAAACAATTTGATGAAATGAATGAGAAATTCAATTCTGTTGTGAACGATTGCCAAGTGGTTTGGAGGTTTGTCCATGTTATTTTGAGAATGTAATTTCTGTTTCAAGAAATGAGCCAAACCAATGGAGAAAAATTGTAATGCCAGTGCCATCATCAGATATGGAGTCAGACAGATGCCTGATTTCCAAGAACTGCTTCAACATTGCAATTTTAGCTCAAAGGCTGATGTTCCCTGTCTTTGCACTCCTTAGGTCGAGTGTACAACGACAAGGTCTACACCGGGCTGTGCAACTTCAATGAGCAGTGGGACCGCCTCTCTCTGGCCCAGAAGAAAGGCATCAACCACCGCTACCAGCTGGGCTGCAACTGCAGGGTGAGTGGAAACCAGCAACCTCTGCCAATTCAGCACAGGGATCAAGACGAGGATGAGCTGCTCCTCATTTGTACCTGCTCACTGTAAACATCAAACTACTTCCTACTAAACTAGGCCTCTTGGTTCATGACTGTATTGGATTTGATGTTGATTTTGAATGAGCCCATTTAAAGTGTGAATTATTATCCATCATGACATCCACACATGGAGAGTAAACAAGTTTTACCACCGGCTCTGGGACTTATTAAGTAACAGCTCTGGAATCAGCTAAACTCTATTTCCAGCCCATGTAGCAGCTGCTGAGCTGCCTGGTACAGTCCTACTGTACATCTGCTTCCACTATCGCCCCCCTATTAGTGTAACTGGATTAGCATAGAGACCTATTCATTCCTAGTCTGGGACAGTACCTGTAAACTATGTTCGGTGTGAGAGTGTTTCCACAGGCAGGCACAAACATCATCACACTTATTAAAACCTCTTACACATTTCTCCACGAACCATGACTTACTAGAAAGTGATTTTTCACACACTGTTAAAACCACTCAGTCCAGGAAGTGATGTTGAACATCTCTGGCCTGTGGAGGACGGACTCTCCAGGTCTGAATAGCGGCACTATCCAGGATGAACTTTAATTGAAACAGCCGTTGATTCATATCCAGATGAGCAGCTCTGTGCAGCTGATGACTCTGCTCCGCTGTCACTAAACACAGTGCTTTCTGCTCATTACCTCTCTGAGTACATGGATCCTTCCTGTTGGTTCATGCTGCACATTGAACCATGGAGCTGCTTTTATGTGAGCACCTGGATTAGTGACACTCAGCCAACTCTGTAACATAATCAAGTCTTAGAAAGTATCAATGCTTCAGGAACCAGATGTTCACTGACAGGAGTGTGCTCATTGGTTTTTCTCTAAATCATTTCAAAAGCACCTGAGTTGTTCATTTGTCTGTATCTATAGCGCTCAATAAGCACCAGGCTCAATATGTGATTTAAGAACATAGTTTTCAAAGATTAAGAGGAGGCCCTCAGTACCACTCTCATGTCTGTCCCTACATCTTAACTCTTATGTAAGATCACTGTAGCTTCAGAATTAGCAGAAAAAGGGCCCAGATTAAAAAAAAAATAAAAACACACATCACATTACTAACTACTACTAGAAGATAAAGTTGATTTGTTTTTCCTTTAAACTGTGGTCAGAACCAGGCCAGCTGATTCCTCACAGTCTGCATGCTAGTTAAGTTGATAGCCTGCTGGCTTTATCTTCCTAATTAGCATACAGACATGAGAGCGGTGTTAATCTTCTTTGTTAACTGTAAAATGCATGACTATTTAATCGAAAAGGCTGTCTTGTGAGTGCAAACTGAAAAACAAAAATAATAGTAAATAATTGTTTTGAACTGATAAGCACATTAGTTGTTGCTGTTTTACAGTTTGGTTCTATTTTGTCTCTCTCTCTCTCTCTGATCGTAGATCAAGGCCTGCCGCTACCTGCCTTGCTTCGTGACCTCAAAGAACGAGTGCCTATGGACGGACATGCTGTCCCATTTCGGCAATTCTGGGTACCAGTCCCGGCACTACTCCTGCATCCAGCAGAAGGAGGGCTACTGCAGCTGGTACCGGGGTATGACCACCCGTGACAAAACAACCATTAACGCCACCGACCCCTGAACTCGTACACACCTCGCCTGAGACCCACTGCCACCTCCTTGACTCTGCTCCCTTCCCTGATCACCTCTTGAGTACTTCAGGACTCTTAAAGCTCACTGGCCTCTGAATGACCAAGAGAAAAGAACAACTCCATTACAGTGCCTGTTTTGTAGCACTTATGTCAGAAAATGATACCTTTCTTTTGTTGTACAGATCGTCCACATGGACCCTTTTTGTTTTTTCCCATGTTTCAATCAAAAGCTATTCTTGCAGGGAAAGAGACGGCCGAATAGTGGAAGTGGATATTTAACTAATCCCTTTATCTTTTTTTCCTGTTGGACTCTCAAAAGTAAAAATCATTAATTATCAGGAAAATTTAATCAATCCGAAAAAAAACATGATCACTATGTAAATCTGATATATTGTCCTTCCTAAACTACACCTGATACACAACATACATACAAGACATTATGGGCCAACATGAAAGGTATGATCATTGAAAAGATACCTCTGATTGTGGCTTCAGAGGCATTTCACTTTTCACTCTACCATCTTTATAGATGGTAGTGTCTGCTTCCCTGCAAGTCATGTTGCAGCTACATCACAAACAACACTGATGAGTATCAATGTCTGTCTGTTTCTGTGCAAACACCAGGATGAGCTTATTTCCTGCAGTGATGGTGATATTTTATCTTTTGCTGTATATATATATATATATATATATATATATATATATATATGTGTAAGCTATTGAAATGAACTATTGACTCAGCTGAAACCTCTGTAATACATTTATTTATATGTTTCATGGGTTACACATTAACCATGTGCTATATCTGCAAAAATGTATATAACAGGCCAAGACTGTGCAACGGTCCAGACTGAAGGACCAGCATCTGCAAGTTATATAATATGGTACTTTTTTGCTGGATTTCCCTTGACTGCTACTCTTCTACACCAGTCCAATGAAAGTACAGTATGAGCAGAGTTTTAATGAAATGATTTATTTTGTAAGTGTATATTCAGTCTTTTTTGTATTTAACTATTTGAAATGGACATTATATGAGAAGTAACAGTATTGTCACTAAATTCATTCTTTTTCACCTGCACCCACCTGAGGGTTTTCCTCATGTTTCCCCTTCAGTCCATTCCTTTAACAGACACAGATTAGCCCCAGAGGGACCAACACCATCTCATCACTGTCACCACAATAATACTGCAATGTCATCTCTGAGGACATAAACTGGCTTGGTAGGGGTAATGATTGTGTAGTGTAGTTTCACATTTATGCAACTGTTGAAGGGGGATACATTCTGGTACAGTGAGCACAGTGGCTTCCTGGGTGTGTTCATTAGGAAGCTTTAAAGGCGATGGAGGGTAATTTTTTTTTCTCCTGTTGTCCACAGTGTCCAGTCATTGAAAACTAAGCCAGGTGGCTACTGACTTAATTCCATATGTAACAAACAGATATCAATCCTTTTGTCTTTTTTCAGCAAGATTTTTAGTCAGATTCATCATGATAGAGTTCACCTCTTGGTTCAGGCTGTTTTTCCCCATGTGGCTTTTCTGTGTCACTTCTACTGTGGCTCGTGTGTGTAAATATACTGTCTCCTTAACATGGAAACACTCGATCAAGTCTAAAAAAAAAAGAAAAAAAATCCTATTGTAGAAGCTGTGTACAGTATGTATGTAAACACTGATTCATTAAGTAAGTGTTTGACTTAATTTCTGTGTTTTATATTTTTATAATAAAGATTTTATGAAAAATGGGCCCCAGGAATTCTGTGATGATTCTACTGTATGTGTGTTGTTTGTGTGTGTGTGTGTGTGTGTGTGTGTGTGTGAGCTTGTTCCCACACTGTTTAAATAAAGAATAATATCACTCACCATCTGTGTGTGGTTGGGGTAGAAGGTTTGTTCATTCAGGGGGAATTTTTCAGCACCGTGGGAATGGTAGAGTTTAATCATCTGAGAAAACTGCAGGCAGAAACCAACAGACAGTCACAAGAGGTTACACACCTGTACTCACAGTATGTTTACAACCACACACAAACTGGAAGTCAGCATCTGGGCTGGCATCAACATTTGTCTGGGCACTTGGAAAATGTGAGACATTTTCCAGAGATG
Source organism: Caranx melampygus (assembly GCA_019059645.1). NCBI lineage: Eukaryota > Metazoa > Chordata > Actinopteri > Carangiformes > Carangidae > Caranx > Caranx melampygus. The sequence goes on from JAFELL010001427.1 coordinate 19,243, forward strand.
AGATGAGATGAAAATGTAGGACAGACCTGTGCCTTTTCAGTCATTGCTTACACCTAATTGCTGTATAAGTTTTTATTATTATTATTATAATTGTTTATGTTTATATGAGAATATGTAAATTATTATATATATAAAAAATTCTTCTGTTTATACTGACTGTATACTATGTGATGACTGAATAAAAATACAATGCAAAGCTCTGATTGACACAAAGAACTATTTTAAGATCCCCAGGCGTAATAAAATCCAGATGTCATTCAATGTTGATGTGTTGTTGGTGCGTTTGATCCGTCATGCCATTACTGAGATATCAAGCCCACGAAAATGTGGGCGACCTGAAACCTATATGCTCCTGGCATTAATAGCTACACAGATCCAAAACACATGGAATATCACCAGTGGAGCAAAAGTCTAAGTTTAAAGTCATCATTTCAGTAAAAAAGAAAACATTTTTTCACATGTGGGCTGGAGAAAGGAAAGGTCCTTCCTCATCTTCAAATGGTTTCAAGTGGACCAGAGACAGTTATTAAAAATCACTCACCACCCAAGGCTTGCTGCAGAAGTTGTAGATGGAGAAGAGCGAGTTGATGCTGGGGACTCCGCCAAAGTGCAGTCCGATTATGAGGTTCCTGAAATCCTCACCAGGGATCATGCTGTAGGCGTGCTGGCGAATCAGGACGAAGTCTGGCTTGAAGGACCTACAGGAAGACAGAAGGGCAGTAAAGGTGGTTTAAGGCTACCAGGTATTTGTATACATGGCATTTTACCCAAGAAACACCTGTGAGTTCTACTGCTCTACCCATGTCATCATCATAACATCTGTCAGCGGGGGGATGTTATACTGTAGATTCACTTATTTTCCAATTTATTTATATTCAATTTGATGTTCCAGTTCACTGCTACAGTCTAATCCTTCATTAAATCTAAGTACTTAGAGTCAAGAGGGTACATGATACATTCAGTATGTCTCCATATCAAGAGTGATTTCACCTATGTAGGGATATATTATTATCACAAAACAAATTCTCTGGCTACATGAAGATATAAATTTAAAACATGAAAGACCTAAACAAACATGTTTGAATGATCTAGACATGTCAATAGATTCTTTAGGTTTTAAATTTCATTTTTACATATAGAGATGTTTTGATATTTGGAAATAAAATATCTGTGTGCATATTATATTTGAGTGTGGGCAGTATGTTAAAAATGTAAAGAATATGAATCATTCATTTTACATGCACAAATACAGGATTTTGGGATAAAAAAATGTGATTTCATATTTGGAAAAGGTTTAAAACAATAAATAAAAAGGCACAATAAAAGGTGAACGCACACTTTTGTTTGAGCTAGCTGCTGAGCAAACAAACAAAAACATCATGCATCATGCATGATGTTTTTGATATAATAAGTGCAGCTATAAAGAGCTAAAGTAACATGACTAAATGTGTTTTTGACAATCCAACATCAGACCAGCAAACACACACACACACACACACACACACACACACACACACACAGAGGCAAAGGGTGACAGGTTGTGGGTTGAAATTACAAGTGTTGCTCAAGTGTTGCTCATGTTAGACAGCAGAACCAGGACTGGCAGGGAGGCTGAGGACTGATCCGGTCTCGGCGACAGAATGACTACAGCTGTTCCTTCTTGCTGCTGCACTCAGCCACAGAGGCAAAAGAGCAAAGACTCTGCTATTTATACTGGACCGAGCTGTTTACTGTGGCTCCAGAACCAAACCAGAATCAGTGGTCCATGCAAAACTCAAGTCCCTGATAAACACAATGTCTGATTTGTGTAAATGTGCTTTTCCTAGCAGAGTTAGAGAATGGCATCTGCAGCAGACCAGACAATGATTTCCAATCTGCCTGTCTTACTTCAAAGCAAAACATAGAACATCACCTTTGTAATAGATGAATTACTAATGGCACTAATGATATTAATGGTGCACCTGCCATGTCTCTGCTCCTGGATTCTGCCTCATCACCACAGAAAAATCTGTCAGTCTGGTATGTTGAACTGCATGTTGTGCCAAGACCTCCCCCACACACACACATCATTCATTTCTTTTTCATGTCATCTTTCTTTTCACCATTGTTTTCCACCAAAATGGTTTCAGTTTAGTAGTCTTCCCATTTACTATGTCATCCGGGAGTCTTCCAGAATTTCCCAATGGCCAGTCCATCGCTGATTTGTCCTTGAGTTAAAATGGACGTTTGAGCAAAAAATTGATGAGATTCCCTTGAGGAGTTTTGCATTTGCAAGGCCAAGTTGTTATGTGAGGTCACTGTGACCTTAATGTTTGACCTTTGGCCTAGTCTTACTTATCTAAGGGTCCATCTACTTAGAAGAGAAACATTTAGCATCTTCACTGGTGTCTGATCTATTCAGAAGGGGAGGACACTCTCTGCCCTTGTTTTAATGAAGATGTGCTCACCACAATGACCTGAACTGTTGAACAGGGGAACACCTCATTTATTGCTTCCTCATTAGCTCAGACATGTCAGAGCAGGCGACATTGTGCTCAGTACGATGGGTTCCACCAGGCTATGGTTAATGGAGGTAGTGCCCTATAGCAGCACATCATTACTGACTCCCATTAAGTGTGTTTTTTTGAGTCTTCACTCTGACTCTTTCTGCAACACCAGGTCACCCTGTGGGTCCTTGATTTCACATTTATGCTTTATGATCCAAATCACCTGGGCCCTATAGACATGGATTGATGAGCAATATGCTAATGCAGCCTTTCAGTAGGTCATAAGTGGTGCAATAAAGGTTGATAACTGGAAGTTAGTGTGGAATCATGAGCCCACTAATAACACATGAATAATAAATTAAGCATGAAAAGGAATGTGCTGGAAGGAATCCAGAATAGAATTTGAAATCCTCCTCCTCACCTACACAGCCATCATTGATCAGACACCATCGTATTAGCCAGCTCATCTCAGCAGGTTCTAGGTTCTTGTTCTGTTCATCTGCTAAAAACAACAAGATAAAATTATGTCTCTGATAACTGTTGTGTGATTATGAACACACTACAGGCCCAACAGATCAACAAGACCAATGTACAGTACTGTCCCATAGTGCTAACAGAATGTTTTTATCAGCATTCCTGGAGCAGGGAACTATTCAAACCCCAAGACAATGCTGCTGTTTGGTTTCAGACTTTCACAGAGAATCTCTGACCTTCTAATATGATACACAGGGATGTCTGAAATCAGGACATTGGTCTTCATAATGACCCTGTGCCTGGCTCAAAAGCAGGTAAGAGCCTTATTGTCCTCTGTCAGTCTGTCTCTCACTGATAGGGATAATCAGGGCACAGCTCTGTAGGAATGCCACAAATGTCAAACCATACATACCAAGGGTCAGCACAGTGCTCTACACAATGGTGTATTGTGCCAAACTGGCTCTCCCATCATCGGAGGGAAATGCAAGTTCAAGGGAAAAATCGGTGCTGAGGACTGAACTCAACCAAGTTACACAAAGTTGCTTTCTGGGCAACACAAGCTAAACTCAGTCCTGAACCATAGTTTAAAATTTTGAAAAATACACTTTATACATTTGTTGTTTTTCATCAGACACGGTCATATCTGTGTACTCGGAGGTACAGGTGGGAGGCATTTAGCTTAACATAGCATAAACACTGTCAGCCTAGCTGGGGCCAGAGTTTAAGCATCTGCCGACAAACACCTCATAAGTTTATAATTTACAATTCAGTTGATATTTTTTATAAAAAGACATTATCATGATGGCATTGATGGTTAAAAGCAGACTGCCCAGTGCTGCAGCGTTACACTCTTACTCTAAAACAATGAAATGTCTTGCTTTGACATCCTGCTCATGAAATCCTGGTATGCCTTTGGTGAATGATAATATTGAAAAACACTTAGCATCCCAAACCCCAGATTGAGGATTTGCTTGTTTGCTTGTTTTCAGTGCACACTAGAGGTCTTTGAAAAAAACCGACAGCCATAAAACCCGAGGTTCCGACCCGAATAGGCTCGGGTCTTGGGTCCATTCACAAGAAGTAACTCCGGGGCCGGTTTGGAACAGGGAGAGTTCGTTTCGGGGCTCGGGGCTCTGATGGTTAAAGACCGGGTTGTATACTACCCGAGATGTCAGCTGCCCTCCCCTCTTCCCCCCTTCCGTCCAATGCCAGGCTGCGAGCTGCCTGTGTGACTTGCGTCACATGATTTTAGTAGAGATGGGGACTCGCTATTTTGATGACTTGTGACTTGACTCGACAAAAAATAAAAAATTGAGACTTGACTCGGACTTGGACGTTAAAGACTTGGAACTTAACTTGACTTGAGACATGATGACTTGAATGAGTGTTGTTCATGTCATGTTTTCAGAAAGGATTTTTCCAGCATAGAGAATTTCTCACGAGTCGCCCCCGCCCCCAGGGCATTTATTTTGAAAGGACAGGTGGGGAGGGGCATCCATGGAGCGTTTCAGTGACGGTGAGCAGCCTGACGCTGCTTCATTATTACCGCCGCTGCTTCAGAGTTGGGGCAGACGCACAGTAACAGTCACCTGTTACCGTTACCATACCGACGAGTTGACGTGTCCATTTTAGTTTATAATCTCTTCTCCTGTTGTCAATAAACACACCTGTAGACTGTGCTGCAACCGAACTATACAGCTGTTAAATGATTGGCTGTTTGCCTGTCATTCATAGTGCACGGATGTTTCAAAGTCCCACATCCTTTGACCTTTGAATACAAAATATACAATTAATAGCCTATCTAAGACTACCTGGTATGAGCACAGGCTGAGAATGGCGTTGTCATGATTGGATCACCATGTCAGTCAGTCATCTGCCCATGTTTGATTCCATGTAGGCTATTTTACTGAATATCAGTAATTACAATGTAAATGCAATATATTGTCATACTTTTTAAACAACAACAATGTTGTTAACAGACAGTTACTAATATATTGTCTTTTCACTCTATTAAGTTCAGATTCTATGGGTAAAATTGCAATAATAAGGTGACTTGAATTAGACTTGACTTGACCTATACAGCACTTGACTTGACTTGACTTGGCTTGACTTGCCCAAAAGAAAATGACTCAGGACTTACTTGAGACTTGAAGGTTAAGACTTGAGACTTGAAGGTTAAGACTTGAGACTTGAGACTAGAAGGTTAAGACTTGAGACTTACTTGAGATTTGCACATGTGTGACTTGGTCCCATCTCTGGATTTTACTAAGGAAGTCAACAGTCAACAACAACAAAAAAAAGCGTGATGGAGTGGGAGCCCTTCAAACTCAAAGATTTGAAATGAAAACTGCGTGACAGAGAATACAGTGAGGAGAAGGAAAAGGGGAATAGTCCCGTTTGGAACTCGTTCATTTTAATAGTCGACTATGATGGAAATAAGTTTGGCGCTGTTAAATGTGTGGAATACAACGGTTTCCTCAAATATGACACGGTAAAGACCGGGACCTCTGCTCTGCTTAAACACCAGCGTGGATGCCAGAAGAAAAAGCCAGATCAATTGCCCTTGGGCCTGTATCTTAAGACCGGATTGTCTTCAAAAGCAAAGAATGCTGTATTGGAAAAATGCATTAAGGTCTGTGCAAAAGATATGTGGGCTTTCCAAGATTTTGAGTCGCCAGCGTAACTGAGTTGGCACAAGTGTTAGTGGATCTGTGGATAAAAAAACAAGTCTTATTTAACGCTAGACAAGTTGTATTAAATCGTAAAGCATTTCATGGTCACAGGTTTTTTAGGGTATGGTGCTGGTCTGTCATGGTTCTATTTGGGGCCGGTTCCGACATATCTCAGTGCTGCTCGGGTTTATTATAATAGCTTGGGGCGGTCGGGTCCAGGTACAACTTTCATGGTTACATTCAGGTTCAGAACTCAGAATTATAATAATAGCTTGGGGCCAGTTGGTTCTGGGAACAATTTTCATACAGGGTTCAGGTCCATCAAATTGGACCCGTGAAGTCCTCTAGTGCACACATAAGACTCCTGTAACCACAGAACCCTGCAGTACTCTACGTTTTCTGTCTACTGTGACTCAGTGGAGTGTAGCATCATGTTGTGGTCCCCTTACTTGGATCTAGGACTCCCTTGGTTGCAGCTGTGTCCAGGCCCAGTGGCAACTGGCATTGGTTCAGGTCCTGAGCGGCACCCCAGTCTGGATTACAAACTCATCTGCAGGGCTCATCCCCATATGTCACTGAGCAGCAGAGGTCACACAGAAAACAGAGAGCATGTGCCAACAACTGAACTGGGCTGTGGATGTGTTACAAATACACCTCTGGAGCCAAAAGCGTTGTGGATGTAACTGCAGTAGAGCAGGATTAACCTTTAGAACTAGTGTTTAGCAACCTCACAGTAATTGTGTTAAGGACTTGAGGAGAGTCCCATGGGAGGCAGATGTAATGAGGGACAGAGCTGCAAGAGTGATAGAGCACTAAACAACCTCTGGCAGGAGGGGAAATGAGTGTTGTCAGGAGTTTAAGTGAATTAGTAGGGCCATTTGTATTCATGGTTATATTACAGCAGCAGGGACGGAGGAGCTGTCTGAGAAGGAAACCAGCCTCAGGCTCCAAAATCCAGGTTTGAATACAGCATGTCTGAGAGTGGGATTTATTTGCCCGGTAATAAGATGAACCTGTCTGAGGTATGAGGTGGTGAGGCTGTTCAGTCAGACAGGTCTTTGCTGATTAAAATGGGCTCTTCAGGGGTCAGGGGAGGGCCAGCCAGGTTTGTTTTTGTGTGGTCTCTGAGTTAAATCATCACCTGAGGTAACCAGAGCAGGAGTCTTGTTGTGTGCTGAGAAGCACTTACAAGGATGGTCTGTCTGACAATGACCTAAAGCTTTCAGGAAAGGAAAAAGAAAAAATCAGACAAGGATCTGTTCATATAATGGGCCAATCAAGCCTCGGCCCAGACCTCTGAATTTCTGATGTGTTCAGTAAATCACACAGGTCTATTTCTGTGCCTCTTGAAGAAAGTGGGCAGGGGTGACAGTAACAGCTGCTTTAACTCACGGTTATGTGTAATTGGGAGTGTGTGACTTTGAGTACCAGTTGGGTGACAGTATGCAGCTCCCTCTGAACTCAAAAATCAAACACAAGTGACATCAAATAGAGTACGTCCATCTTTATTTCCTGTCATATCTGTCTTCTAATTTCATGTTTCTTGTCTTCCTCTGTACATTTTGAAACCAATACCTTTCTTTCTGTCACTTCTTTTCTTTTCACAGTCTAGTTGTTTTGTCTTGACACTTCATAAAACTGACTCGTTATCCATACTATAATAATATGTACTGAATGCCTTTGTGAACTTGCACATTAGCTTATAGCTTGCATATATTGTTTGTAATTACAGCCTACAGACATGAACATTAGCATTATATATTCTAGTCATAGTCTGTAGTCATTTATCTTAGCTGACTGTCCTGCTTTACTTTTCCATATTATAGTTGATTTTTATAGTTGAAGATTCTCCATAAAACACAAGACTAGACTAACAACTGTGTTTATTGGTTCTTCACAAGGGCCTCCATTTCATTACACAGGGAGTTTCACATGCAGATTAATGGTAGGAAAAGGCTTACCCTTACTCTCTCCACCCCCTTGCCTAGGGGTGGGAAATTCATTCCACAAAGGGCCGTGTGGCTGCAGATTTTTGTTCCAACCAAGCAGCAGCACACCAGACTTGACTCATTTAATCAACTGATCTCAGTCTTCAGACAGTTGATTGGTCAAACTGCGTGTTCTTGGTTGGTTGGAACAAAAACCTGCAGCCACACGGCCCTTTGTGGAATGAATTGCCCACCGCTGCCCTAGCCTTTAGCTTAGCCCCAGGGATGGATCCATGATGCAGCTGTTTCAGTTACGTGTTTAATTCCATATCTTGTAAACTTTAAAGCAAGAAGTTCCTCCCATGTGCACATTATTATCTCCAATATCAGCCAAAGGCACACATGATGACATAGATCTTTGACTACCAAAACCTAATCAGTATGAGCCCAAGTGGACACAAAAAGCAAAAGCAAAATCTGAAGATACATCATGCTTATCATGGACAACCTGAACACAGTATCGCAGCTCTGCCTGAACTCCTCTGGCAGGTTGTCCCAAAGTTTTATTTAGAGCCAGCCAGACTTGAAAACCAGAGTTTTAATTCAACACTTTAGGAGGGCTGAGACACTGCTCTGTGACTTATCAGACTCTGGGCGCTGTGACCTGTCTTTCAGCCAGACCAGAGTTCCTACTCCAAGAAGAGCAGCCTGCTGGAGGTTTTGGCAGCATAGAGAAGAGCAACTAAAGGGCTGACTACAGCAGAGAACCAGGGAATAGCATGCCTTCACTACTACTGTGGCGTGTACTGTAGGCCGACGTGCAACGTGGCACATGGTCAACCTACAGCAACAACAGTAGAAGAAAAGCTGCAGTTTTACCTATTGCATATTTATACCACTGGACCAAAGACCCAGTGGTCAGACTCATGCTATCATGTCAGTGATTGCTTTGGCTCTTTAGTTCATTAGGATGGATTAATAAGAAGAAACACACAAACATCCACCACATGTGATTCTATTGACCTGCTGTTCAAGAGATACACTTGAAAACAATATTAAAGTTATGATCCTCCACATTTTCATCTTTGACTCTCTTACACACGCTAATTTATGTATAGAGATTTTTATTGTTAATGAATGAGTGTGTCTGGCCTCAAAGGACATGGTCTTTCGTCTCCAGGTGGAGGTAGTTACATATAACACTACAGTGTATATAAATAATATAAATTCAATATGTACATACACACACACACAATTCCCTTTTCTTTATTATACTGGCAATAAATCAGATTACTGAAATGTGTGTCCAATGTGGAAAGTGTGTGCACACACACACATACACACACACCAGGGAAAATTAATTAGATGGAGTCTGTTTAGTTTGTACATGGGAAATGAGTGTTGTGTCTGTGCTGATGGTACAACATTCTTTTGGCTCAGAGTGAAACACGCTGATAGCAAAGCTATGATCAGCTTTGATCTTTGATGATCACCTGGACAGATATTGATCAGATTCTTGAGCCAGGTCTGTGTTCATTATGATTTATGGAAACTGGGTTTACAGAACCACTATGCTGTCGTCCTCAACCAATCACATGACTTATCTGAAATCAAAGTATTTGAAAGAATAGTTACATTATTTGGTAGGTTTTCAACAGTGAGAAGTCTAAAGATAGCTAGATCTATGTAGTCTGTTCTTACATCCCATGTTTCCATCAACTCACAAACTACAGAGATTTGAATCATGTCAGTGGTCAGTGTCATTGGTTGCCTGTCAATGACATTATCCATCCTCCATGTGGATTTGCCTAACACAGACTCTTTAACCAAGTTTTAAAGCTGGGGTTGGTAATCCTGTTCAGAAACATGTTTTGTTATACTGGGTGAAATGGTCCTTCTACCTTCTGAGTAATCAATACATGATGCATTCAGAAAAAGGAACGAAAATAATCAGTCCTCTGTGGCAGCTGCAGGACTTAAAAAACTCCAACCAATCATGTCTAGTTCTGTATCCGCCCCCCTCGATCCCTGCCTCGTATGCGTGTGCACAATCTTCACGTGTCGCTGTTGCCGTAAGAAATCAGCGTACAGAGTTACAGTGGAACGGATTTCAGGCTCATTTATGAGCAATGGCTGAGAAAATGCAGCCCCAGTTACTACTTCCAGCGTTACTTGTAAAGGCTCACACCGAGAAAAAGGCAAGGAAGAGAAAGGAGGCTGAAAAGGCTGCTAACAAAAAGGCTCTGGATAAAGCCAGACGTCAAACCAGAGTAAACATCGGTGTTGCTTTTGAGCGGTGGAGACAAGTGAGGGATTTGAAGTGATGCTGAGGTTGCTCTGTTTCTGTTGGACAGGTAATTATATGTTTTGCTGCGGGGAGGATTTGTTATTTGTATGAAATGTGTAACTTTTGCTAACGTAGCTACTTTTGTAGCTTGCATTAGCCTAATGCTAATATTAGCTTCTCTGTGGGTTTAAAACGGGCCGGTGACGCTAGTATTGAATAGATTATAGTATATATATATATGATAGATAGATAGATAGATAGATAGATAGATAGATAGATAGATACTTTATTCATCTCCAAGAGAAATTCACAGTTCCAGCAGCTTGCAAATGTGGGAACATGGGGGCATGCAGGGTTCTAGAAAATATGAAGGAAGTAGTACTGGATTACACAGTACCGTTCTAAAAAAATATAATAAGAGTGCAATATAATAAGAGTGCATGCAAAGTAGAATAAGAGTATAAATTGCAAAATATAGTAAATTATTATTATAGTAATTATATATATATATATATATATATATATATATATATAGTACTCCTCCTGCCACTTCTCATTTTCGTGCGGTGCGCGTTCCAGTTTGTGGGGGTGTGGCTTGGACGTACACACTGACGGGAGGGGGAGGAGGGGGGTGGAACTCAGAGGAGGTGCTATTTTCAAATTCTTGCTAGCTCTCTTGCTAGCTCTCCAGGATTACCAACCCCAGCTTTAAGTCACATTTTCAAGATTCATATTTTACATCTTGCTCATTTTCAACTACATCGTATCACCAGATAGAGGACCAGTCTTAACTGTGAGACAAACAGGTCACTGATTTAATGAAAACACTGGCTGAAATTAAAAAAATTCCAACCAAAATTCAGCTGATAATGAATGTCAACTTCCACCCAGCAGAGCAGTGCATTTAAACACCCAGCTACAGGTGACTAACAAGGGCTGCTCACATAAAAAAACATTTTTGCTGACTGATAAATTAAAAGATAAAAACTGAAGAAAAATGATTAGAGTCCTGCTTATCAAAGAAACAGAGGGGTAGAGAGGATGGAGATTTTTTCCTTCAGTTTTACCACTGGTATAATCACATTACAACCTTGATTCCACACACACACAGACACACACACACACACGCACGCACACACACACACACACACACACACAGTCGTGCTTGGGAGAAAAGAAATGTGGTCTTTGTGCAGGCTCACTGAGTCAGTTTTCAGATTGCGTGGGCAAATGCATCAAAGGACCAAGGCTCTCTCAGGCATCCAGCAACTTACCTGACCACTTTAGTGCCACTTTTGTTGACTTGCATATCCACCATACACCCTGAGGTGACACAGGAGGCCAGGTTGACCTCTGAGAACTCCGCCTGGAAAACAGAAGAAGCAAATGGCCCCACAGGTTAAACAATGCTTTCTACAGAATTGCAATGTGTCATGGCATTTTTAGTTTCTGTTCCTGACTCAGTCCTTGTATCCCTAGAGAAGGATCTAAAGCTAAAATAAAGATTGTTTTATTTTTCATGGCTTTTAGACCCAGGGCTGTTCTGTGTTGGAACTATACAAGCAAAAAAAGTCATTCAATTATATTTCAGATTTTAAATATCTGAAAGTAAAAAAAAAAGAAAAAGAGTCAGAAAGAGAAATGGACAGAGAAAGAAGCTAACTGAGTTAGTCTCAGTCTCTGGCCTCTGGAGAGTCAGGGTCTTGTGAAAGGCCACAGCCTGGTTATCTAATGACTCAGACAGACTCCCAGAAATCCTCAAAAGGAGAGGTGACAGCTGACCTCTGGGGATGGACTTTCTGGATCAACAAGGACTTATATTTACTCTTAATGAATACACTCCAGAAATCTGGATTGGTGTAACTGCTGCCCACCCAGTCAGGCATCAGCCTGACGTGTGTGTGAGTGTTTGTGTGTGTGTGCACAAGCATTAATTCAAAAAGTGAACTCACTAATGTAATTTCATTCACATTCTAACACAACAAATTACATTCATGATATAAAATTGCACAGCAGCAACTGAAAGTAACATGGAGGTGAACTCCGGTGACATCACTGTGAGGTGTGGTTACATCAGCTGCATCAGACTTGCTTTGTCTCATCAGAGAGTTACCTCTGATGTCTTGAGAGCCAAAAGTGCTACAACAGACAACTGTTGCTAACTGCTAGTTGTTACAAGTTCACAGTAATACGGTAGACAGTAAAAGGACATGGCTGTAGAGTAAATTACTAAGTGTGGGACCCCAGAATTGCAAATGTTAATGAAACATTAACATTTGCAATTTGCCCCCCCCCCCCAATTCTTTATTATTATCATTCTTATTCATCACTGGTGTTATTTCCTATTTCACCATTATTTCTTAATTGGTTTGTATGTTGATTAATGTAACAGTAAGAGTGTGTGTTAATGTGAGTTACAGGGTAGAGGTGATGCAGGCACTGTGGGCATCTAGGGGGCATTTGTGGGCATCACACAGAGCGCCTGCAGAGAGCGACCAGGTTAACTTACCGTGTCTGTATTCCTGTGTTGTCAGTCAGATTAAAAGAAAGACATAAACTTCACGCATGCCTGGGAGTCTCTTTGTCCAAGCATGTGTAACCCAAGTGCAACAGGATTCTAATATATAGACAAGGGACTAGGTTCGTGGAGGAGGGTTTAAAAGAGAAAATGGGGGACACAATAGATAGATGAAGCCATGAAGTACAGGTAAGTTCACTGTATTAACTTGTATGAAAATGAAAATAAAATAAAAATAAAATTCAGTGATCTCTCAATGTTTCACAGTCTTTTCTTCAACATAAAACCAACTGAAAGTGTCCATAAGGAAATGTAATATCCCTTTAATTGTCTTTTAATGTCCTTGTTGTTGCAGCACACTGTATTCAAAAGAATGTCAGGTCAAGTCAGGGGAAACAGTTTAAAGAGTCTGGGTTCAATAGTCAAGTGTATGTGTAGTGGTCCTACCACCGACACACTCAGTTAAGGTGAAGAAGGAATCGGACATCCTCTTCAGGCTCTGGCATGGGTTCTTTGGTCCTTGGGTTGAGGAACGGTTTTCACTGGCTCGCCATCTCCTTCCACTAGGAGAATCCAGATCCACATCCAAAAGTTCTGAAGGTTCTAAAAAACCTAGCCAAGTTTCTGCCGAAAGCAATAACTCAGGTCCTCGACTGCCTCTCTCTTGCAGGTAGCTGTAATTTCAATGGTTGTTTGGTGTTGATAAGTAAGTTATTAACCGCTTTTTTCTTAAGTTCTGATTAACTTTTTCTTCTGTATTTCTCATCGACTCATACCGCTGCTCTGACTCTGTTGCTCTGATTCCGCTGCTCTCACTCTCCAAAAGGTGGGACTATTTTCTCTTACATATCCTGTATCTACTTTATATAATGCAACAAATGAGGACTAAGTGTGTGCAAATTAATGTGATTGACATATCAATTAAAATAACAACAACAACATTACTAGACCCAATTATCTACTGGATTACACGTGCAACATAAGGGTCCATCAAACCGAAAGCGTGAAAGAAGCCCCAAATAAAGAGCACTTTAGCAATGCTAGCATGCCCAACGAGAGTGATGAGGAGCTGGAGATATAGATGAAGACTCAGGAAGTAGGCATTTTTTAAATCAAAACAGTATGGCTACTGCTGAAGTTCCATGTGAAGGTCTCCATGAAGTCGCTGGGATACAGACTAAACATCCTGAGGCATTTGATTTGGATGAGCCTGTGTTGCTTCTTCTGAGGCAAAATAAATTGATTTGTTTCAAACTTTAACTACTTGCGTTTTGCTGTGAAATTTGAGTTGGTTCATGGTAGATGAGTTATGTCTGATTAAGGTTTAAATACAAACGTTCACCTGGTCACCTGGGATTATTTCAGATTCATGTTTTATTGCTTTGTGAACATTTTCAGCACTAACTAATAACAATAATCCATTTGTGAGACTAAATTCCTACAGTGTTTCATGTCTACTGGCACCACACACCACAGAACATGAGCTTTGGATCGTTACAATAGAACCCTTTGATTTGATGAAACATAAAAGGACATGAAGTATCGTACCTATTTATTTCCTTACTTCCTTAGTTTTATTGGAAAACAGACCACAAAACCTTACATGTGAAAACCTACCTGCAATAACATAGAACATAGAAGAGGACAATGAGATTAATGCTGCCCGCAATGGATTGGAGACAGTAGCATGATCTAAAACATTGCACTGATAGGGGAAGTGCGGGGGACATGTCCCATGGGCCCAATCATAGAGCTGCTCCACCAAACTCCCTGATTATCCAAAAATGGTCAAAGAAGTAGAGCATAATAACTTAGCCTTAAAGGTATAATGTTTTAGAGTATCTGTGTTAACAGACCAGTCCAACTTGTTATCAAGGTGAACACCTAGATATTTATAGGTTGTCACCACCTCGATGTCCACTCCACAAGTGTTCACTGGCTGAAGAGAGGGCTTGGACCTATGGAAATCCATGATCATTTCCTTTGTCTTTGAGGTGTTCAGCATGAGGCAGTTTTTGTAACTCCAGTCACTGAAGGCTTTTATCAGATCCCTATGTTCAGATTCCTGTCCATTTTTGATACATGCCACAATAGCAGTGTCATCTGAGTATTTCTGGATGTGGCAGGACTCAGAGTTGTATTTAAAGTCTGCTGTATACAATGTGAACAGGAATGAAGCCAGGACAGTCCCCTGTGGAGCACCCGTGCTGCTCATTAATGTCCCAGAAAAACAGTTCCCCAACCTGACAAACTGTGGCCCTTCTGTCAGGTAATCTGTGATCCAGGAGACAAAGGAAGAATCCACTCCCATCTCTTTGAGCTTGTTTTTGAGTATGTTGGGTTGGATGGTATTAAATGCGCCTGAAAAATCAAAAAACATGATTCTTACATAAGCGCCAGATTCCTCCAGATGAGAGAGGGCATGGTGGAGCATGTAGAGGACTGCATCATTCACTCCAATGTGTTGTTTGTATGCAAACTGCAGGGGATCGTGTTTGCCTTTGACCTCAAGCCTCAGTAGACGTAGAACCAGCTGCTCCAAGGTCTTCATCATATGTGAAGTCAGGGCTACTGGTCTGTAGTCATTTAGTTCAGCCGGACATTTTCTTTTTGGTACCGGTACGATACAGGATGTTTTCCAGAGCTGGCACCCACCCCAGCTGTAGACTCAGGTTGAAGATCTTGTGGAGAGGTTGACACAGTTGGGCAGAGCAGTCTTTAAGTGTCCTTGGACACACACCATCTGGGCCAGCTGCCTTCCCAGAGCAAGGTTTCTTGAGTTCCAGCCTCACCCCAGTCTCTGTGACAAACAAGGGTGGAGGAACAGGTGTGAGAAGGGGAGTAGCTGCAGCAGTGGAGATGTACCCAGGTGAAGAAGGAGGCGGAGGAAGAGGAGGAGGAGGAGGAGACATGGTGGAGAAACACACTTGTGGAGGAGAGGAAGGAGCCATCATGGAGATGTCCACATGTTGAGGAGGGGGAGACGGAGGGGAGAAGGAGGTGGATAAGGAGGTGGATAAGGAGTGGAATCAGATGTGACCTCAGTGTCGAATCTGTTGAGGAACTGATTGAGTTCATCAGCTCTTTCCACATCACCCACTATTGGCTGTCTTTTCTTTTTGTTGTAGCCAGAGATGGTATTGATTCTTCTCCACTGATTCCAACTTTGCCATCTTCAGTCTCTTCCTCAACTCATGTTGCACCTGTTTGAGCCAATCTTTGTCACCTTCTCTAAAAGCTTCCTTTTTTTGGTTGAGGATTGCCTTTATCCACTAGGGAGAATAGGAATAGGAATTACTTTATTAATTAAGAGAGAGGAGCCGTCCACCACCGCTCTTTTCTTGGTCCATCAAGGTGTTATGAAGAGGATGATCTGAGTTGTTCAGAATGGACTCCACCAGTGTGTATCTCTCCACCACATCCTCAGTGAGTCCATCAGGGAGACATGAACAGGACATTCCAGAACATGCGCTGGTAATTCCTATTCCTATTCTCTTCACTGCAGGACGGAGAAATATAGAAGATCCTTTGCACCTTCAGCCATCAGGCTTCTTCATTCTTCTGCAAATGGTTGATGAGCTGACGGACAAATAAATTTCCCTTTGGGGATTAATAAAGTAATTCTACGAAAGTATTCGTATTCGTAAGATCGTACCATTCTGACTACATGGGGGTGCTCACTGCTGCTGAACATCTGATTTTACATAGAATTTCTTTGTTTTCTAATTGTTTTCTAATAATATAGCCTATATTGATACAAACATCACAGTGGGTGCTTGAGCGCCGGCTCTCTCTCTCTCTCTCTCTCTCTCTCTCTCTCTCTCCCCTCATCTCATATTGTTTTCCTTCAGTGGAGGGAAAATTTAAAGTTTTTGAAAAGTTTTTTCTATTAAACTGAGTGACGTGGTCTCTGTCTATCGATCACGTGGCACAGCACCTGTATGACACACACAGGCACCCACTACACACAAAAAACATGGTGCTGTGACATTCGACCCCATATCTCTATACTCTATATCTCTCATCATCGCTACACAGCCATCAAAAGAGAGATGGTGATGTTACGCAAACCTAATGAGTGACATCAGGAAAAGGATGGAGAACGTCCTGTTATTATTATCTGATGTCAACTAAAGAATTACATTTGTTTATTTGGGTGTTTTAGCTCTTTCCTCTAGAGCGGAAAAAGACACAAACGAGATCATGAATCAATGAGGGAAAAAACAACATGATTCGACAATTAGTCAACTAAAGGCAAAATCTGATGAATCAGATTCGACTATGAAAATCCTTAGTCGAAGAAAGCCCTTGATAAAATAGCTACATCTTAATGTTGATATGTTTATTTTTGTGTAACTTTCACTTGTCACTTCTTGCCATTAAATTAAACTGTGCAGTTTATCAGGCTACCCTGTAAACTTGTCACTTCATTCCATTTTGGTGCTGATAGTTTGAAACAGGAATGGCGTTTTACAGAACTTTTGGTGTTCAGTCTTGTCATTTTGCATTTAATTATCTGCCTACTCACCCTGTAGATGCTCCAGGGTCATTCTATGTCAAATCAACCAGAGTTTGGCAGCTTTAGATTTCAGATTTTGACTTAAAATTTTGATAGTATATAATTTTGAAGAACTAAAGTCGGTGCCCTAGTGCTGTGCGGTTTGTGGTTATGTGGTTCTTTAGCTGCTAAGGAGAGGTGCAATTGAATGCGAGAGGATGATAAATACTCAGTAGACCTCTGAACAATTTGTCTTCCTCACTTCTAAAATGATGGCTATGCCCTTGATTGGGTCTTAGTGGAAAGTTACAGTAGTATTTTGTAGAATCATGGCTTGCACAACAAAGAGCAGTTGTTAAATGACACACAGCTAATCATCAGCTGATGCTGACAGCCTTACAGTGATCTGCTCCACTCTGTAGGCTTCAGTTTAACACAGACCACAGTCTTCAACAATGCCAACATGAGTGGTAAAGAGTGCAGATCCTCCAGCTGACCCCACTACTCATTCCAACTCCTGCCAGTTTCCACAGCACGTTGAGTCAATTGCTATCTATACCTTTTGTGATCATCATTGGAGACGTTAAGCCCACTTCACCAGGTTTTGTATTGGCTTTCATCCTCATAAAATGGAAATATTATCAGCAATATTCTTCACACATAGATTCCCTTTTCATGTGCTTCTGTAGCTCATGTACACTCTCTATGGGGGAGTGAGTCGCTTTTGGAAAGAAAGCAACTCACGATATAAAGAAACAGTTTTTTTCTGCCAAGAGGGAGAAAAAAACATCCGCCTCTTTTATTTATTGTGCTGCACTCTCAGAGGAAGAGCAGGGGCGAGTAAATGCTGTAATCTTATTTAGTTACAACGAGGCGCAACTCAAATTCAATGCGCCTCAAGGATGTGCACTTGGCTCTCTTCCTTTTCTCAGCTCCTCTCCACTGATACCCGAGTCTGAAAGAAACATCTGTGTGCTCAACAGCACATGCCGTGCCAAAAAGGACTTGATGCATAACACACCCAAACACACATGTACATACACGTACACACACTCACACATCACTGCATCTCCTCAACAAATCCCATCCCAAATACAGAGGCCTACGTTGACTTTTGCTGCAGCTAGATAAAGACAGAGAGTGGGCACAGATTTCCTGCTCATCTCTGATTGGCTGCTTCTGGGTAAGAGCAATGCTCTCAGCCACTGTCATTAGGCAGTAATGGATGAAGTGGCTGGACAGGAGGCTTTTCACAGTGCCATGGTTACCATCACGGTAATGCATTCAGACAGTTGTCTTGGAGCCACTCTTGCCTGGGAAAGGAAAACAGGAAGTAATACATGGAGGAACTGATTCTATATCTGTTGACCTACATTCAGGATGGTTTTCAGCTGAAGCATCCTTATAAGCAGAGTTATAGGATGCAGTATGGCTATGATATAAAAACTCACAAAGCTCATTTAAAGCTGGGGTTGGTAATCCTGTTCAGTAACATGTTTTGTTATACTGGGTGAAATGGTCCTTCTACCTTCTGAGTAATCAATACATTATGTATTCAGAAAAAGGAACGAAAATATTCAGTCCTCTGTGGCAGCTGCAGGACTGACAAAATGCACCGAAGAGCAAAAACCAATCAGATGCCTTCATGTCTAGTTCTGTATCCGTCCCCCTCGATCCCTGCCTCCTACGCGTGCACGCAATCTTCATGTGTCGCTGTTGCTGGAAGAAATCAGCGTACAGAGTTACAGCAGAACGGATTTCATGCTCATTTATGAGCAATGGCTGAGAAAATGCAGCCCCAGTTACTACTTCCAGTGTTACTTGTAACGGCTCGCCCCGAGAAAAAGGCAAGGAAGAGAAAGGAGGCTGAAAAGGCTGCTAACAAAAAGGCTCTGGATAAAGCCAGAGGTCAAACCAGAGTAAACATCGGTGTTGCTTTTGAGCAGTGGAGACAACTGAGGGATTTGAAGGGCCTCTCCAAGATTACCAACCCCAGCTTTAAATTCATCTGTTTATTTGCAGTCACTTCTTTATTTCTAACACAGCAGAGCAGCCATTTATCTATGTGAAAATGACTGTTGAATTAGCACTATCTCCTGTCAAGTTACCTAGAGGTACTGAGGACCTAAGAAGTGAAAGTATATTTCATCTTTCATATATATTCCTATATGTTACTGTACTGACAACAACAGCTTTACTTTTCCAGGGTACAGTCCCTCTGAATATTGCTACAATATGTCTATTTCTCTTTTAGAAGAATATTAGAATATTGGTATAATCAATAATAATATTAATGAGTTACATCAGCACCACACTTGATCAATATACAGCAGGGGTGTCAAACTCATTCCACAAAGGGCCGTGTGGCTGCAGGTTTTTGTTCCAACCAATCTTGAGCACACAGTTTGACCAATCAGTTGTCTGAAGACTGAGATCAGTTGATTAACTGAGTCAAGTCTGGTGTGCTGCTGCTTGGTTGGAACAAAAACCTGCAGCCACTCGGCCCTTTGTGGAATGAGTTTGACACCACTGATATACAGCATGGAAAAAATTATTCATAATCCATAAATTAGAAATGTGGCATAAGCCAGCTTTGTGATGGATGCACTGCTGGACTGTTTGTTGTTGTTAATCTGTTCTCCTCTGTAAATAAAAAGAACATGGCTGCTGCCAAATAAAGCTAGCCTCCTTTTCCTGGTTAAAGCTAACCACCTCACAAAAACTGTACAAATGGTACAATTGAATACAAATGGAATGACAGTTTGACAGTGAATTGTGTCAGGTATGGTTGAGGTTCTGGGGCTTGGCCTCCAGGAGGAGAAGGAGCAGCTTGGGGGGTTATAATGAATATGTGCTTAAATGTGTGATTTATGCTGTACCCAATGGTAAAGATAGGGAAAGACAGTCATGTGTGATAACAACTGAATTAATGGTAAGGTTTAGGGTGAGATAGTGAGATGTGATTTTGGCTATTGTGAAGTTTGTGTTGAAACCTGGGATATGGTGAAAATGATGTCTGTAACCATCTGATGAAATGATGAGAGTGGTAGTGACCTAACCCCCCCTCAAAGGGGGGTTAGGTCATGGAGAGGTAGACAGGAAAGTACCTAACTCCCTACAAGAGGAAGGATGATAGACCATATAAGGGGTAAATCAAGGCAGGGGGATGGAGAAATTAATCTGTGCAACAGGAAGGTTGTTGACAGATCTAGGCATAGAAAAGTCAGTTGATACTGATTTACGGGGGAGTGTGTTTGGGACTGGACAGAAGAAGTGCTGTGAGACAAGATCGTCTGCCTACGAGGACCCCAAGTATTGGTAGCAAGAGAAGAATCCAACCGAAAAATACTTGCTACCAGTGATTGGGTCTTGGGGATCCCCGCTCTCCCTGACACAGCTGGATCTGCTCTTTTGAGGTTTGCTCGGCCTGGTGAAAAGAAGCACTCTAAGTCCAGAGCTGGATTTCCCCTCCTGGGTGGTTCAGCCTGGTGAAGATTGGGTTTCTAAATCCAGGGCTGGTTATTCCTCTTTGAGGTTCCCAGCCTGGTGAAGAGAGATCCCTAAGGCAACCCTGAGGCGACCCTAAGTCCAGAGCCGATCACTCCTCATTTAGTTCTTCCAGCCTGGTGAAGACTGCACTTGTAAGACCAGGTTCAAGAGACACAAAGCCAGGCAGCTTGATCAACCCCCAGCAGAAGGATCTCCGGATGTTCGCGCCTGGCCAGCCGAAGCCTGTATCCTACCCAAAAATGGTAAATAAGGTTATTATTCATTAGAGTCAGGGTTAAATTGATAGGCTGTGGGATTGATGTGAATTGAATTCATATGCTCTGCTGCTTTGCCATTGCTAAATTCCTGCAATAAAAGTTCAAAAGAAAGACAAGAAGTAGTATTATCCTCATTCCTTGTAATTGAGTCTGCAGTTTATAGGCACCTACTAGATTACTAAGGGTTAAAGTAAAATTTGAAAACAATCAGGGGAGTTCACACTGACATGATAGTAAAAAGCTAAGCATTGGTGTGCACAACATTCTTAAGGTTCTTAAAGTTTAATCTAGTTTTGTGTCCACTTAAGAGAGATTTAAACAGGTCCCTAGGGTTGTTTTTCCAAACCCTTAAATTTAACCTAGCCAATAACAAGAGCCAAGATCATAAGAGGAAAGCTGCCGTTAACGGGCGTGTCAGGTGACTGCTCCTGCGTGGCAGGGCTGCTCTACCAGGGGTAGTGGCTTGGGGAAGCGGGATAGATGTTCAGATGAAGGCAGTGAGGAGCTAGGCGAGTTTCCTCGTTACCAGCTTAAACACTTTAGAATTTCTACTCAGGTCAGAACCTGTTAGAACTAGAGAATATACTCTTTAAACGGAGAGCTGGTCCAGTAATAAGCCTTGGTAAGGGGCTAATTACAGAGGATCTAACAATTCATCTCTCTCTCTCAAATTGAAACGAAGGCAACTGGACTTGTATTTGTCTGGGTTTCGCCTCTTATCCAAGCAGCTTCATCAGTTATACTCATCAGTCTTTCTAGTCCACACTAGTCTGACTAGAGAACAATGACCTGGATGAATGAGAACATTCAGTTATCTAACAATTGACATCATTGCATCACACCATGACCATTGCTGCTTAAACTCCCCACTTATAGAACTTGACAGAGGTGTCTAGAAGTCTAGACTTCTGACCCCCAGGAAACTTTAAATGTGTATAATTACACATACGATGTACCACAGGCGTATAACTACAAGCCAGTTATGTGCCCCAGAGAGCAGGGAGAGACCAGGGGGATAATGGCCGGAGGAGAGAGATTGAGCTGTGGTGCCAGGAGAATCAGTGGAGAGTAGGGCAGATATCCTGTGTTAGCTTATTCACATTAGCTAAGGATAGAAATACTGTGATCACATCACAGTATCATACAGATTACTGTCATTTATCAGGCAATAAAAAAAAAAACTAGTATTGTACAATATTGTATTGTGCAACTAGTATTATCCATCCACATGGTACCGGTAAAGCGCTACTGGTAAACCATGGATGTAAACATGAAAGAACATCTTGCAGCACACAAACATCAACAGAGCCACTGGGAGCTACTGCTACAACAAGGCTAAAAACTGAGGTCAAATTAATTTTTCCCAAACAACTTTTTCATGTTGGGGCTTCAGGACACTTGGGTCAGTACAGATGAGCAGTATGGAGTATGACGTATGGAGTAGCAGTATGGAGGCATTTGGATGTTTCATAGTGCGTGTTTTCGGAGGATTCAAAAGTGAGCACTATCCGCCACCATTATATGAAAATCGTTCCCAGCCGGACCCCCACTGGAACTCCAAAAGCGTTTTGATAACTTTGAAAGTTCTCCAAACCCTTCGCTGGCAAGATGATGAGTAGAAAATTGGTGAATTATCGATTTTGGGTGAAGTATCCCTTTAAGACAGAGTAGGGCTGGCCCTTCAATCAATCAGGAACCCCCAGACCAGAATAGATTTGATTGGTCAAAGACACCGGGAGCTTGTAGTTTGTTTTCAAAACAAATCCATCTTTAAAACCACAGTGCATAGGTACCCAGCTGGCTACTATTTTTACCCAACTGGAGATCATATGCACTAATGCAAAACATTGCCAGTAGTTTTAACAAAAAATGAGTTCACATTACAATGTTGGTTGATGAATGAGCAATAAGATGCAACATTCACACACACACACACACATACACACACACATGCAAGCAGGCTGACTCATTAAGTTCCAGCTCTGTAGGGGAGCTGTGCTGAGCAGATGTTTTCTGATGAAGCTGCTGTACAACACAGAAGCTGCAAGCTGTTCCCAAGGACAGAAAATAATTGTTGGGTTGTAGCCTTTTAAACCCAGCATGCGCTCTTAAAACTGCTTTAATACAACAAAGGTGCATGCTGTCATGTGTCAGAGTTGTGAGTTGTAAGCAATCCACCAGGCCCGGTGTTGGCAGTGGTCTAATTAGTGGAGGGACAGTGGCTGAACTGGGTATGTCCATAAGATAATGCACAGCTACAACACAATCTTTTGAAATTTAATAGAAATACATTAATGAGTTTCAGGAGCCCCTTGCTCTTATGCTGAAAATACCCCGAGCCAGCCAAAAGGAAGAGGAGGGGTCCATATATGTAAGTGATGAGTTGAACTGTCACTTGAGGAGCAAGATATGAAATCAATTGACTTAAAAGCAAATAGAGTGTCATGTCATTTATAAAAGATGAAAACAACTGATCTAATATCTAATGGAAATGTTGTGTTATGGACATGTTACTATAGTCATTGCCTATATCCTATGCATATGTTTAAAAGATTCAGTATTGTCAATTGTGATGGCTGTTTGGTCCGTGACATCAATGAAGTATCTTTGATATTGGTGATTATGGGGGGAAAAAGCCACGACAAAGAGCTGGTAGAGGCAAAATAAGAAATTTCATTTTCCCCAAGTTATCAATGCATATCTGAGCCGTAATTAACCCACTGAACTTTTTTCTTTTTTTACTCTCCACAAATATTATTCTATTCCCATCAACACTGATCTAGTTCTACAGATTGTTCATTTTATTTTTTGGTCCCAAGTGAAAGAGCACACAGTACAAGCTGCTGATAGAACTGTTATAGCCCAGATCAAGCCCCTCATTGTGTGGTTTCCTTTCACCTAAAAATAGATGCTTTTCTGTGATACAAAGGCCTTCTTTTATTTCTTCAGCTCTTTATTTTCAATGAAGCAAACCTTGACTGATGCAGTTCTGGCTGAAATAAAAATAGTTTGAATGGAAAATGTCACATCAGTCCCATATTGTAATGGATGTGCCAGTAATTGTCTTGCGTTTTAGTGACAAGTCAGGGTTATATGAGGTAAAGCTATTGAGACCAGACTGGAGCAACTTGGTTCAGCACATGGGGAACACACAGTAGTTGCAGGGTTTAAGTAACTCCTGATAAGCTTAAGCTGAATCACATATTGATGCAATTCAGAGAGTGAAGTACAGTGGGCTATTCATATGCACCACAGAGAGGTATTAGCTCTTAATCACTCCCACCTTGTACAATTGTGAAATAATCCACTGGGGCATTAAATGTTAAAATCTAAGACAGATGCTGAGTGTAAAAGGGCGACAGACAGCATGAAGGCAGCTGGATCTGCAGAAAGAAGGGTACGGATAACATACAGCCAACTGCTTCCAAGCTGCCATGACTGCAACAGTAAAGGACTGTGGGCAGCACTGAGGTCATGCGCCTGGTCAGCAGATGTTGTGTTGCACGATCCAAACAACACTTGGTGCTGCAACCAAGAAGAAGCATCCTTTTCATCCTTTGACAAACAATAATCTTCATATTTAATTTGTCCAGTTGTGTAAGTTGCAGCATTTATGTTGGAGGGGTAGTAAACAGGCAAGTTGCCAGGCAAGCAATTGTTAGGGATGTTTTTGTCAGTTTTGCAGTAGACTGTCTTAACTTATCTCCAGGTGATAACATTCAACAACCAAGTTGTCAGGTAAACGCTGTTAGCTTGGCACTGCCACTGTACTATCACATCAAAACACTTCAAAGGCAGAAAAAGGCATGGTCAATTACCCCGACAGATCTGGGTCTCTACAACACACTAATGTGGGGATACACAGACCAAATATCTGGGTTTGAGTATGAAGTATGTCAGAGGGTATAGATAAACCTGGCCGAGGAGGTCTGTGTAGAGACAATAAGACAGAGGGGTCAAATTGCTACACATGAAAACTGGCACTCTTCACTGGAGACCAAGACTTTTCAAGGACATTTTTGGTGAGGATCTAGCTCATATGACTGAGAGGAATCACATCACTCACAAATATGTTTGTATGTGTGGAAGTGTGATCGCTGCTACCTTCTACCAGGTTGCCAGGGAAACCACATGTTAACCTCCTCAAAGAATGGCCAGGGAAAAGGGCAGAGGTTTTACAGATCAGAGCAGTGGAGGAGAAAGAGGCCAAAGATGATCAGCACCTGCATGGACCACCTCCCACTGAACCTGATCAAGGCCACCTGTCAGCAGATCAACAGAAGCAGGTAAAGCTTTGTGTACCATGGTAGAACATGTGATTGTGTTAAAAGAAATATTCCAGAGTGCCCTGAAAAAGGAAGTGGATGTCGTCTCAGAGAATCGCTGAATGAAAACATCGACTGCTTAGCAGGTATCTTCTGATATGTAGTGCTGTGTTTTCCCATTTCATCAAATGTCTCAGCTAGGTTGGCTTTGTATTAGCACACTATCCAAAACTGCTGCTGAGCTGCAATCTGTTTGGATGACATCCCAATCAGTTTGCCAACAACTATTAAACAACCGCAGAAGAAGAAGTTTGTTGCCTCACCCTTACATACGAGAAGGAAGAATGCCCAAAAACTGGCAGAAAAAAGCTACAGTATTTCATTAATTCTGCAGTTATTAAAGTTGTAAGTGAGGCACCACTAGGTGTGCCACTTTAGCACAGGTAAGAGCCCAGATGCCAGTTATTAGCAACTTTCAGTTTAGTTAACATGAGCTATAATTCAGAGTATAAAATTTACCAACAGGTTTTTGTATGCATATATGCTGGTCAATCCCTAATGACCACCTCGCCTCCTCCCAGCCAAGTTTTTGGGTCAAGTACGCATGATATGTGGTGAATTGGGAATGTTAAAACTTGGTGTTTAATGTGGTGTATATGATCCACCAGCCAACCTTTAGTTTTCTGAAAGGTACTAAGTTTTAAAAATGCAAAAGACTCCCATCATCTTCTTAAAGTAGTGTGAGAAACCACACAAGCCAACCAGGGGAAGCAGTGCTGTATACAAGTATAAACAATACTATACAGTAGTACCGAGCCCTGCTTATGCTGGATAGACAGCGTTAGTATCAGGCTAAAAGAAACAGTTCAAAAGATAACAGGTGACTTAGGACTTGCTTCTAATAATTGTGAGAATCCAGGCTGTGATGTTTTTGTTATCTGTTACTTCTCTCATTCACACTGGAGAGTAACATATCTGCAGTCTGGAACAGTCTGGAACATATAAAGACCAGTTCAAAGATCTTGTCTGCACAATAGACGGATGCTGCACTTTGGATACATCATCTGGTGGCCATTTTCTATTAAATGCTGATGTCTCAGCTACATATTGCAAATTAGCAAATGCTCTCCACGCTACATCTTACTGATGCAACTTCAGACATCGACAAGACGTTTGTGTGCTGTCTGGGTTATGAATGAAAGCTTTAAATTAATCATTAATGCTACAGCAACTACATATTATGGTGGGTTATGTGGCTTACAAAGATGCAAAGTGGGCTCTTATTGACTGTATTGACCCCAGCTTCACATTAAGCATTTACCAACTCTCAGACCTGAATCACTTTTGAAACCTTTACTGCACCACAGCCAAATTAATAAAGTAAAAAAAAAAAAAATCACAAAGGCTAAGCAAGTTAGCAAATGTTTAGAGGACACGCAGTAGTTTTCAGAGCATTTTATTTCTAACACTGGAAAACTGCTCAACACTACTCCAGGTTTTCCATAAGGTATGGAAACCCTTACCCACATTCATTTGTAAATCATAAAACACCCTTGTCCTTATTCAATCATCAATCAATCAGTCAACTGTAGCAGAAAAAGTGTCACTTCGAGGGAATCATTTACTTGCTGAAAATGTCAACTGGCTTTTTTTTCCCTCAGTGTTGATCATATTTTTGGATTCATAACCTGCTGACACATGACAGCTGACCTGACCAGCTGCACATTCAATCCCGTCAATCAAATGTCTGTCTGTGTTTCTCAATCTAAATCCTAATGGTATGTTTTTACACAAACCAGACTATCAGGACTGTGAGGACTGTGCTGGCACCCTTTTTATGAGTCACACAGGAGCATGGCACTGCTGGCACTCCCACTGTCATCTGGTTAGTGACATCTAGTTTTAAAGCAGAGTTACCAGGTGAACACAGGAGTTCAGGCATCTGAATGTTACTTCAAAGTGGGTCATGTAAATGAGAGGGAATGATTTATAATAATGGGCACACATTTACTAAGCAGCAGTGGCTGGTGATGGTTGAGGTGGCAGGGAGGCATTACCTCTGAAAATCAAAGTTGCTCTCTGTCTCTGTCTCTCTCTTCTCTCTCTCTCTCTCTCTCTCTCTCTGCCCCCCCCCTCTCGGACTGGCATCAGGCCTCCTCAGTGCAGCATCACACGCTGGGTTGAGTCTGTGCTCCAGTCTACAGATGGCACCTTATATGGCAGCGAGTACTGCAGAGAAGAGCTATGTTGTTTCAGGGCTTATGAGCAGAGGTGATACAGCATGTAGATGATAGATGACAGCCAGCATATGTTGGCCAAGTTCAATGCAAACAAGATGGAAGTCTTGACTTTGAGAGCTGTTCTGAACTGAAATCATAAAGATATTAAAGAGTATAGGATCATGTGAAAACATAAAATACTGCTAAGAAAAGCTACAGGTTTGAAGAGAGGAGATAGAAAGTGCAGTGGCCGTCTCTGCTTTTATTTCAAGTTCATCTCAGCATGTCGTAAACTTTCACACAGAGATTGGGTTTCGACCGTCTTAACGATCCCAGTGAGGTGCACAAAGTCTGGCTTCTGAAGGCAATTAGCAACTGCTGTAATCAGTGTTGAGGGCTGTGTTGTCAGTGTTGAATGGTAGATCCAACCAGACCTATAGCTGAGCTTTGCAGGACTTATACAGAGGCCCTCACTCTCAACTCAAGGGGCCTCTTTGCTTCTTCCAGATTTTAATGGGGTTCAATAGCTGTCACACCACAAATGAACAAAAAAAAAAGCTTTTAGAGTGCATTTTAAGAAAAATCCTGACTCACTTCAGCTCCACCCCCTCCCTGAATGAAGATGTGACCCCAACAGTAAAGACTTGAGCAAACAAGCTGCAAAATCACTGTGCCAAGTCCTTGTGGTCCCTCTTTCCTTCTCTCCAAAGCTAGCCTATAAAAACCCACTTCTCCATTTCAAACAGCTACACTCTCAACAATGGATTACAGATGTAAACGCAGCAGTTATCTGAGGTCAATAAAATGTTATCTACACACTGCAAAAACTGTACATCTAGTTGATATAATAGTGGCACAATTGTGCCAGATTAAAGACTTCAACCTTGAAGAGCAAGGTAGAGATTAGTTTAGGGCTACATTAGCACTGAGACTGGATGTAAGTGAAACAGTTAGCCATTTCAGCTAAAAATAGTTCCAGCACAAAAATGTATTCATATTTTTCAAAGGTGCTGTCTGAGGTGCATGCTCAATGAAATGGGTAAAGATGTAAAGTAAAGATGCAGAGACAGAACAACATCCTTTCATTCATCAGTCACTCAATCAGTCATTTTAGCAACTGGCCAGCCCGACCTTCATTGGCTGACTGGTCCACCGGCACATCCCACTGCTTTTTCAACTGTCATTCACTCATCTGGGTTGGTGACACAAACAGGTTGCCAAAACCAGTAACCCATATGGAGCAGATAAGCAACTGCCAAATAAATGTCCTGGTGGTTCTGAAGACCAGCGGATGAAAACAGTTCAAATCATATCACCATTTAGACTTTTACTGGCTACCTTATGGTGCCTTATGGTTTTTGTTTCTTGCTGTTTTCAACACCTATTTCTTGTTAGGCTGATCATGTATCTTATCCAATCATACATTTGGCTCACACTGATTCTTGATTTTGTTTTTGTTGAGTCTCTATAGAGCCGCCTGTGAGTATTACCGCTGTTAAACCGCTTGACTTGACTGACCTTGGTTTTGGACTGTTGTATGGAAGTGAGATTTGGATTTCTGGAATTTCTGGACTGGAATTGTCCCTTTCTTATTTTTGAACCTTTGTGGACCTTTGTGAAGTTATTCATGAAGTACTTCCCATGTGCTTTTGTTGTATGGCGCATCATTTAGAATAAGCCTTTGAAAACACCATGTTTTGTTGCTCTGCACTTGAGTCAACCTCAGTCCCTGGTAGCTCGAGGGTTTGTCAGGCTCAAGACCCAAAACCTGACAGCCAAATGCACCACACTCACTGATTTATTTGGCGCAAGGCTGAGGATTATTAGGAAGTCTCTCTCAGTTGCTGTCCCACTGATTCTGTCCGACCAGTTTTGTCCAACTCTTTGTGTGGCTTTGGATTGGACCAAAAATGCCTGTGCTGGCTACTAGTGTAAGCAGTATTAAATTACAGTGTATTAAATTGCAGTGATAAATTGTGTAGCTTTCAAAGTATTAAGTCAAATATTTCACAGTTCATGTCAAAGCTACTGTACCTGCTCCACCCGGATCTCGTACTCTCCATTCAGCTTCTTCCCTCGGAAATACTTGGCCCTGTGCAGGACA
This sequence comes from Caranx melampygus, assembly GCA_019059645.1. NCBI lineage: Eukaryota > Metazoa > Chordata > Actinopteri > Carangiformes > Carangidae > Caranx > Caranx melampygus. The sequence continues at coordinate 48,461 of JAFELL010001427.1, forward strand.
ATGAGACAAAGAATCAGATTTACATACACATTAAGAGCCTTTCATCAAGGCTGAGGTAGAGAGCAATACCTATCAACTCAGATTATTTGGACGTTTCCACAAATAGGTTTTCATCTGAGCAGCATGTCACCCTCAGAATCATTTCTTCTCTCATCATTTTGCCTAGAAGTTTAAATTGTTAGAAAATATTTTGAGCTCTTATTCTGAAAGTACGTTCAACATGTTCTATTGCTTGCTTGACAAACCACTGACAAAGCTCACATACATGTGTGATATGAAGAAAAACAACACCAGTTCAATAAATCAGTCAAATGGATATGACTTGAGGGAACAAACGTATTATATGTTCTGTACAGATTGCCTCATTAACAATTTCCACACCATGTCAACTGTAGCCCTGCTAACTGCAGCTGGAGACAGCACTCCCTGCTCTGCTCTGCAGCCTCAGTGGGTTTGGTGTTGTGCCACATGAGCCAGTTCTCTATATGAGCCAACCAGGACCTCCATCACCTGCAGACAGGAAAAGCAGCCAGTCGGCTGCAACTGAACTTTCAAATTAAAACACCTGCATATCTAACCTCACCTCTTAATAGTGCTGTCCAAATAAGTACTCGATATGAACTAAGCAAAAAGTGAGATGAGTTCAGGACAGATGATTTGCACACAAATCAGGGGTTTCAGAATAAAATCAGAGTGGAAAGAGAATGCAGATGATGATAAAGACCATGAACTGTGATTCTACCTGAAAAAGATTGTCATGATGTTTTTAAAAGATTTAAAAGATTGCCCTCCTCTGTATGGGTCACATGAACAGTAACTAAATTCATTCCAAATGCATTTTTATCAGTTTCTCAAATAAGCATTTAATGAGTTCTGACCACCATATAATGGTTTAGAAAAACTGTCCCCAGACCAAACTTGGCATCCCTTGCTTTAGGTCATCTGGGCACTTCAACATGAGGACACCTCCCCCACACCAACAACACAGCATGTGTGCTCAAACACTACAATGAGTCAAAACAACCTTAAAATACCCCTTTGTTTATTTGATCGAATGAGAGCTGAAATTTCAACAGACCTTCTAAAATACCTTGTGAAATGGCAAAATAGTGACTCATATTTTCCACGATTACAGAATCTGACCTTGCAGGGCCTCAAGTCAACAAAGTCCATCGGCACAGACTGAACACAGTATTTCTAATCAGGGGAACTCACTGATATTATAAAACTCGTGTGTCTGTGTGTATGACAGCAGATTCTGGTCAGAGTGACATTAGCTTTAGTTATTAGCAATTATTAGTCTCATTGATAATCACTTTATGACATTGACATGATGAAACTGTTCGTGGATGTTTGACATGTGACAAGTGTCAAAGATGATGATGATTTTCCCTCCTCAGCAATAGACAAAGGAAAGCCACAGCAATAAAACTGAAGGACACATCATCTTTTGCAGTTTCACTCATCTGTCACTGCTCTCTCATTAAGGGGCTTTGTGATGATCACAAATGAGATGTTTTTCTAGCTCATCATCTTTTCATTTTGTTTGTTTGAGATCTAAACCTGTGAACTTTAGTGGTAGAGTTTTGCAGGATTTAGACACACTGAGATACATATTGTGATAAATGGCATCTGGGACAAGCCATGTTGTCACATGTTCCTCTCTATCTCTGTACTGGACATCTGTCTCATCTCTAGTCTCATCCATCATATCTGTTCATATTCATCCCTCACCCCTAGTTGGCTTGTTTGTTCTTCTACCTTCAGACCATCCACTGCTGTCTCACTTTGTCAAAGCTGTAGCTTTACTTGCACTGCTAGTTACTTGCACTTGCACTGCTAGTTACTTGCACTGTTGTGTTTTGTCAAACACTCTCTTTGTGGGTCTAATGTTTATATATTTGCTTGTTACTGAACTGAAGCCACAGCTTTTCAGTTGCTAACCACCACTACCTACCTTCTAGACACGACTTGAAACTGACACTCCCAGAGCAGATCACGTCAGAGCTAACATCCTCAAAGCTCTGAACCATGCTCACCTTTGCACCCAAATTAAAACTCAACACAACATTTTTACAACTTCCTCACACAGTAAAATACAGAGATCTGACATAAAGCGATATGTTTGCCATTTCAAAATACTTTTATTAAAAACATCACACTCAGGGAACAGTTGGCCAATACACATGCTACCTAATCAAAATATTGGAAACAACAGAGAGAAAAGGGGAGACTGGAGGGAAATCCTTTACAGCATAAAAACACCAACTGTTTTTTCATGAATTATAGTTTCTCCACAGCTGGCAACAGTGTTCCACTTAAGGATCTATAGCACTCAGCTGAATCCTGAAGAGTTTTCAACAGTTTATAGGAAAAAGTGAAACCCTTACACCCTCATCATGGAACAGAGTTTATGGGAAATTAGGTCTTGTTTTGGAAAAACATTCCATCTAAAGCTTCTAAAGTTGATATTACATGAAACATTAAAAGGTTGAGATCACTATTAGTGAGTGGATTCCAGATTCAAGCCATACAGCCATGTAGTGTCCCAGTGCTTTGTAGCTCTCAGCATTGACCTCTGACCCCTTGCAGGCATGAGATGATTAAAAATCTGTTGAGGATTCAGAGTGGAGCCATGTGGAGTTGAGGATATAGGATACATGCTGGGGGCTGTCAATTACTGGGACAGGTTTTTGAGGATTTAGAGAGCCTCTGGACCTGCCCACACCAAAACTCATTCTCCTTTTGAAAAGTTTTTCTCAGAGGCCATTTCCTCCTCCTCTGTCTTCCCTGTGTTTGCTTCTTTGTGTTTCACCTACGCACCCCCCTACAACATCTATTGCATGTCTGCCCATCCTGGGTGAGGGATCCCTCCTCTGTTGCTCACCCTGAGGTTTCTCCATTTTTTCCCCTGTTAAAAGGATTTTCTTGGGAGTTTTTCATCAGTCGATGTGAGGGTCTCAGGGCAGAGGATGTTGTCATAATGCTGTGTAAAGCCCTTTGAGACAAATTGTTTGTAAAAACAGGCTATACAAATAAAACTGCCTTGCCTTGCCTTGCCTTGCCTTGTCAACATAGTACTATACACCTTTATAAGTGGGTACATAGAGTGCACACGTTGTGCAAAAGCAGAGTGTGTTGAGATGTTTGTATGTTGTCAGATGGAAGATTAGAATAGAGCTTCAGAGCTGTTTTGTGTTTGTATTGTGGACAAGATTCTACACCAAGTAAATCCTGCACAGTGTTTCCATTCATCACCTAAATTTGTCCACAGTTTCATAACAAACTGAAGACAACTTTGCTCTTTTCATCAAATAACATGATTTATGGAGTTACTACACTGCAGAGCTATGTGCAGTGCATGGATTCACTCAGCTCCTCTTTGCCCTTCAGTGTGCACAGAGCAGCTGTCTGTGCCAGGACTGGTCTCACTGGTTAGTCACAATATGGGATCAACTGACCAGAAATAGAATCTGTATCTGTATGAAACAGCACAGCAATACTTCGAGGTGCAAGCTTGCCTGGCCTTTAAAGGGCACTGTGATTTGTTTATTGAATGTTATGCCCAAAATACTCCCATGAATAACAAAAGTAAGTACGCTCTTTAACCATGAAACTGCTGCTGCAGTACTTTTTTTCTGCTCTTAAAATAGCAAGAAGGGACATGGGTACAGTCTGAATGCACCTGCTTCAGTCTCCATATTCATGAGCTGATGGCCACATTTGTGAATTGACTGTTGTACAGAGAGACTGAGGCAAGATGTGAAATGACTAAGCTATAAAGTCAGGTGATATTCCTCTGTGGGTTTGACATATAAAATAGTCATGTGATCCACTGGTAAATGATTAAAGTCACAAAAGATCCTGTAAAGCAGATTTGCTTGCAAAAATATAAGAACTATGCATGAAAGCATGTAAAAACAACAACACTGATCTATGCGGTACTGAATTGTGGAATTAGACCATTAAACTGAGTGTCATCATTTCCAAGTTAAGGATTTTTGGGTAGGTTCCAAAACAGGGAGCCAGTGACTCACTGGGATACCTATTTATCATAGCCTTCCTAATGATGTAACAACATACAGCTCCAAAAACAACTGGGATTCACTGATAATAGGTTCCTACTGGAGAATGGAGCTGACTAGACTTTCCACCTTCTGTTCTGTCTGCATGGCGTGCCGCAGGAAAACTTAACAATCTGTTGTAGACTGAGAGGGACCAAGTTGCTGGTTCTCCTCTGGCTCAGAATGTGACTCTGGTTCTGGCAGGTTGAACATGTTTGGCTGTATTTTGCCGATATGTTGGCTGAGTGAAGTCATGTTTCCTTTTACCATAAAGTTAAGTGACACGGATGCGGAACCATTCCCAATGCTAGGTGTGGTTGCAGTGTCTTCAGCCAACACTTCCTCAGTGTTCCATTGAAGAGAATTCTGGTTATTTTTTCACATTTGATCTATTATATCTCGCAATATTTTTATTTATTAAAGTGGCATGGCCCATTTTTTCATGTTGTGACAAAATCACATTACAGAATCTTTAAATCTGCTTGTATCTGTTCCACTAATTTATTTTACTATTTGATGTATTTCATTTATGAAAAAAATTAAGTGTGTAACTTTAAAATATTTGAAGTGCTTCCGCCTCGACCTGCAGGTCAAGGCGGAAACACTTCAAATATTTTTATTTCTGCTGTAAAGTTGGACATTTTAACATGAGAGTTTATAGGGACTGTTGTAGACTCACTCAACTGGTCCTCAGAGCAACTGCAAATTTTTGGTTCCGACAGTCTTAGTCAGTGTCAGTTACAAACCTTATTCTTTAAGGCGTGTTGTAAGTGCAGCATTTCAGGATCTGCAGATGCTGATCTCTTCAGAGGACCAGGCTAGAGATGGTTGGACTTACTGTCTCATCCTTTGAAATAAGTTCTGATTTAATACTCTAGCACTTTGTGATCTTGGTGTTGTTAAAAGCCACAAGAGGACGTCCCACCTCTTTTTATGTTTCAGATGTTCATGTGGGCTCGCTGTTCCTTCTCCAGACACAAGATGAAATTAAAACTCTCTACATGTAGCTGAGAGTGAGCAGAGGAGCTCAAAGAACACACAAGAATAACACTTTGCCAAAGTGTATAAATAGATCATATATAAATTAAGGGTTATCAGATGCAATCAGATGCTGATATCATTCAGAACACAGTGCAAAAAGAAGGACAGCATCTTGGCAACATGTCTCACATCAGCCTGAGAGAGTGGAGGAGAAGGAGACACACAGAGACACAGATAGAGAGGCAGAAAAGGAAGGATTGTTGGTAGTGACCATGATGCTCTTGCAGTCTTTGCCTCAGTGCTGTGTGCTGCTATTGTGCATCTGTCATTGCTGGGGGCCAAAGCCTGTCAGGACAGAGCACAGTTTCCCCAGAGACCTCAGTCTCTCTTCTGGAATGCCCAGGAGGAAATTCAACCCCAAGGCAGAGAGGTGGACAGACAGATCCCCTCCTCTGTTCAGCAGCCTGACTGCATCATCTCATGACGAGTCCTGTCCTGCATCACCAATTTCAGGAGGAAACTGACGGTAACATGCAATGGTTTGTATCTCTAAAGGACTTTAAAAGGTTTCTAGACACAGTCTGACTTTACAAATCATTAACCATCAAGTGTAGTATATATCTATCTATATCTATCTATATCTGTTCTTTCAGGCTCTCTGGAGCTCTGGTAACACTGCTACATTGAGCCAGTCAGAGGAGATAAGGCTTTGAGCCTCTTTCTCACTGGATGACTGTGTCCTGAGTGATCCTGTAAAAATATAGAAGATTTCAGGTAAAATACTCAAAGGAACCAGATCCTGCAGGTTTGGATGCTGGGTCCAGCTGGGTGGGGCTTGGTGGTTGAGGGTGACAATATCACAAATTTGCAAAAATCCCAATGGCTAGGTGAAATGCAGAGAGCCTCTATTCTCTTCAAGTCATTTAACCATCAGAATTACTCCAAAGCTGTTTAATTAAGGTGTAAATCTTGCATAGTTCCTTCTTAACATACTCTAGTGAACATTTAAGGAAACCTTGAAGAAGACCAGAGAATAAACATTTTAAAAATGAAAGAAAAGATGCTGGACACCTCACTACAGTGTTCAGGAGACAGTCAGAATGTTTCATGTGTTTTGTGCAAGAATTTCATATCTTAAGTTGAAATCTCAAGATACTTTGTGCATATTCCTCTGTCGACTGAGGCTTTGATATTTTCACACATTTAATATAGAACCCAAAGCTGCTTTATAACGAAACAACACATCTACATTTATGCTCGTATATGGGGCTAGACTTTAACTTAGTGATGGTGGTGGAACACTAATACAGTGGGTCTTGTCAACACTCTGAATCCCTTCCATTGTGGCTATCAGAAATATATTCTTATAGAGTTTCTGTTACTTCTGAATTAATCACGTATTTCCATCTTTAACTTGCTGACTGAAGCTGTGTGGTTTTCTTCAGTACTCAGAGAGAACAAGTGTTGGTGGCTGGTTTCAGAAAGGCTGTGGCTGAATCTGAACCAGTTCTTCCACCACATCAAACTGTTGTGGCCTGAGTTAAACTGGTGGCTGCAGATGTGATCAGAGCAATTGCTGATTTATGAAAATGCTTGAAAATCACAGCACTCACAGACCACAGGGTGGCTTCAACATCAGAACATAAGTCCATCTGGAGTCACTATGGGGAAAATACCACATCTGGTCAGTAAGCTTTCACCTGCACAGTTCACTAAGTACATCTCCTACAGGTTCAACGGCAGAGAAAGGACTGATAAGTCAAGCTCAGTCTGGTTTCGGGGGGATCAGTTTCTTCCAGTGTGAAGATTTTTGTTAATATGAACAAACATGGATGAATTCATTAGAATCACTTCTGTTTCAGACTGTGAGTCCTGCTGCTGGCCACTGAAGCCTGTAAATGCTGTTAAACATCTCCACCTGCTGGTGACAGCCCATCACTTCTACACACAAACAACAATGGATAGTTCTTTAACTGAGCTACTGCGCCCCTCAGTGGACTAAAGAGCTGATCAAATGGATATGTAAAACAAAATTTTTAAAACTTCAGACTCTGTGTCCAGTAAAATGTGAGCTTCATTGAACAGTCACCTGAACCTGCTCCAGTGTTACAGATACTGTAGACATATATATACTGTCCACAATATGCATGTAGGTCTGCAGTGGTGAGATAAAAATTCAATGGTGCATTGCTGTTCTGTGCTTTTAACATAAAAGTCACATTCAGAAACCTCAGGTACACAATGGTAAAAGATCATGAGCATAGTACGGCACTGAATATGGCAGACCTGTGAAGTGTTTGTTTACAAAGTGAGAGTGGATAGGAGGAGGGTGTAAAGACCAAATTGGAACAGGGCCCTAAAAGTGTCTCAGCCTGGTTCATCACTCTTTACTGTTCTCTGGGAACACTTTTGTTGATGTCTGTGCTACTTTCAGTGCATTTGTGCATTTGATTATGTTCTGTGGTTTTCATGTGTCTGAAGTTGCAGTGTGTTGAGCTGTCCTGACCTCTGTAGTTTACACCAAGGAACATGGAATAAGGCCTAGGTTGTTCTTCTAGAGTGATCACAGAGAAAGATTTCTAGATTTCTAGCTCCAAACACTTCACACTCGAGCTCCAGCATCCAAGTAAAGTAACATCTAGAGGCTAAACAAGCATATCCACAGCTGGAGGTCTTGCGACAGTGTCATGAGTGCTTAAAGAAAGCAAAGGACAGCTTCTGTTGACAATCCTACAGAAGAGCTACTCCCTTTGCATCTTTCAGAAGGAAATGCACCTTTCCAATGCTTCCAACATGTTCAGACTGTTGACTTGGCCCTGACAGTTTGATCCATGTGTGGCCATATCTCACACCTTTCCTGATGGGGATGGATACCAGATAGGACAGCTCGGAGGTCCTGAGGAGTCCATGATGGGGAGGCCTTGATGGGTCTGTTTTGGCAACAAAAGGGGGGCCTACTGTTGAACACAGCAACGTAATCTACATTATATCACAGCACCATAAACGTTGAGATCAGAGTGACCATAGAACTGAATCAGCCGTCTCAAAATCAATGCAGAAACAGAGGGTTGCTGTTGATGCAGAAACAAAAATGACTTGATTTCTAGTTCATCCACTACCAAACCAACTGAGCACTCATTGAAGTCTCTCTTTATGTTGTTCTCTGAGGAAGTGACTGAGTGTAGGTGAGAAACAGCCAGAGTGAGGACGTTCCCTCAGAGAGTCACACTGAGCCTGGAATCCTCTGAGTGTGATGATCCCCTGATGACTCAGAAACACCAGGATGAAGAAGAAGCAACGGGCCCACAGGGATTTGAGCCAGTCAGCTTAAAGAAAAGAGGCCACCATGCTTTTCAGAAAACTGGGAGCAGTTCTGGCTCTTTTGGCACGGCTGTCAGCAGGGCATTACCTCAACAATCATTTTAAACCTGATCCCCACACAGAGCCAGCTACATCTTCACTGGGTCCATTTAACAGCAAATGTCAGGACACAGAAAAACAGCTAGTGAAATTGAATATTTGATAAAATGTGATAAACTGCTGCATGTCTCACTGCTGCTCTGCTGATATCAGCCTGAACCATGAGTCTTCTTATTCAAGCTCCATTATTTTTCTGTCATCTCCAAAGCAAAGGGCCTCCTTCTGGTTACCATGACAATCTTCATTCCAGCATAGAGCACCCATGATATAAGCCAAGGACATACAGGAGGTCTCACTCCTTTCAAATTCAACCTGAACATTGTTTTCAAGAGCTGAAAATAAAGTGTTATCAGAAATATGACATATGAAATTTTATGAACTTCAGAACATTTTTTTCAGATGGTAGCTGTGAACTTTGTGCATACCCAGCTCGGTGAACTTTAACCTGAGTAGGACCAAGGTGTGTGTAATTCATTTACACTCAGAAGCAGGAAAAGAACAGCAAAACATAACAGGGCAATGGCTTCGACAAGTTCACCTGGAATTCCCGAACCACCTGCTAATGGGTAAGGGTGATTTCCCAGACACATCATTGAAAATCTCAAGGGGCTACTTTAAAATTTAAATAAGCATGTCTCCATTGCAGTGGCCGCATCCTTTGCAACCTTTCACTGCCAACATAGACTGCACAGGCTGACACAAAATGAGTCAGTCTTTTGTGTCACGCCCTTACCAAAGACCACAAGCCATGAACCTTTAATATGGGACAGACTAATCACTCTACTGTGGCAAAATTCCCTAAGAATGTGGCCCCTTAACTGGGACAAAAATCATGGGAAGTCCACTCACCAATCTGTGTGCTGGTCATCAATAACTAGCAAGATCTTGGGCTTGCGAATGATGGGCTTGACTGGCTGACTGCTTCCTGTAACAGCTCCCTCAGCTGATGCTGCTGCTGCTTTAGCATGTGCAGCAGCAGCAACATTCTGGGCCATTTGAGCGCTCTTCACCACGCTGGAGAAGGAGCTGAGGAAGCTCCCTGTGCCTGAGGCTGAGGCTGAGCCCAAACCTGGGGCAGGTCCCGAGCACTGGGTCTGACCCAGGATGTTTGCAGGGTTCCTCCTCTCTGTCGCTGGGGAGGAGGGAGATGAAGTTGAGGAACCTGGAGGGGTTGGCCTCTGCAGATCCATCATATAGCCGTTGGGGAGGTTGGCCACAAAGCTGCTGTCCGACAGGCGACGGCGAAGGTAGTTCATCGTGGTGGTCTGTCACACCAGAGGAGGTGAGGGGGGAGAACACCTGAGACAGAAGAAGACAGAGGACCTCATTATTCATGTCACCACAAGCACATTAAAAAGGTATAATGTCAGAGATCATGCTTCTCGCCTCACACCCATCCTCTTCACCACTGTCCATCTATTCACCCATACATTGTCCATACCACTAGGGTCATGGGGGCCAATCCCAGCTGACATAGGGAAAGGGTGGGTTACACCTTGGACAGGTCACCAGTCCATTACAGGGCCAACAAACAACACACTCACATTCAAAATTTAGAATTGCCTATCAACCTAGTGCAAAGCTTTGGACTGTAGGAGAAAGCCAGAGAACCCAGGCCTGGGATTCAACCCCAAGAGTGCAATCGACCACACCACTGTGACACCCACAGTTGTTCAGTTATTAGAACCAAAGTGAACCAGAGTGTAACCCCCGGTTACCAGAGACATGACATAAATGCAATTTAATTACATGATTAAATAAATAATAATAATAATTTATGTTTATGATTTATCAGTACATGATTTAAATTAATTAATAATAATTAATTTAAGAAATAAATAAATATGTATATATATATATATATATATATATATATTTTTTTTTTTTGACAATTTTAACCATAACAACAATCCCCTAATATAAAAGGCTATGTAGAACCAAGTGCCCTCACTCACAGCTTCACCCTGAGAGACACCCAGACCAGACAGACCGACAAAACAATAACGGAAACCTCAGAGAGAAAAGAAGATAAACCCTTCCTGGAACAGTAGAAATCCTGCTGTTTTAAATCAAACAGATCTTGGTGAGTGAAACGATGTTTTCTCATCAAGTAACTTCTGTTAATTGATGAAGTCAATGACACCGTCAAAAAGCCGGTAGCAGCGGTAAAAGCCGCTAGCAACGGCTAACGTTAAAACCGTTGGTGGCCGTTTGTGTGAGTGCTAACGGCTATAGCATTAGCAACTTCTTTTGGCGTAATGTTATTTTGGGCCGATCAGCTGGTTATCAGCTGTTTGGGTGGCATAACGATGTTGGGAAATTCCCCGATATCATTAATTACGCTGTTAAGATTAAATCTATATTTTGTGGCTGAAAGTTAACATAATATGCAATTGTCTTGTTGATTCGTGATGTTTTAATGGAAAAAAAGAAAATATATTAAGGAAGAATGTTTTTATTTATTTATTTAATTGAAATATTTATAATATTAATGGCATAAGTAATTTTTAAAATCAAATTATAATTTAATATCCATTGTAGATATTCTGAATGTAATTGACGTAGTTAATAATAATTGTCCTGGCTTTGTGTTTACAAGGCCAGGAGCTTGTTCTTTTGTGCTGGTGTTTTCCTCCTCATCGTCGTCCTCCTCCTCATCGTCCTCTTCATCCTCACCCCCTTCACCCTCATCATCTTCATCATCCTTGTCAACTTCATCACCATCATCGGATAACTCATCGAGATCTTTTCTTCAGCTCAGCTGGTCTTAAGGACATTGCAGTTGGGACTGAGGTGGCGAGCCAATCCATTTGAGCCTGTCAGAGAAGTTGATTCTTGTTTTGTTTTTATTTATTTATTTATTATTGATAAGTTACTTGCTTCATTGATATTGTTGTTGTCATTATTATATTTTGTTTATTATTTTATTTATTTAATTGTTGATTAAAAGAGAGGTACGCCACCTGCAGGTAAGAAACAAAATAGATGTTAAACATAGCTAATAAAATAGGAATAAATATACAGCATAATTAGTAATAACAAAACAAGAAATTTTAATTAAATAGAAATACCTTTAACACTTAATATTAGATCTAAATTAATACTACGCTAATACTCAACCAATTTAGATACTTACCTGAGAGGTGGATTCTGGGTATAAATTTGAAGCAAAAAAGGGGTCATTGATCATTCAGTTTTGTTTTTGTTTTTCTTTTTTTGTGTTTATATGTGGTGCTGTTGCTGTTATATGTAATACGTTTTATTTAAGAAAAAGATAATAAGAGATAGATAAAGAGAGAAGAATTGAAAAAACTAATCTGATCAATGAGAGAATAAATTTTGTTACTTATTTAAAAAAAAAAAAAAAAAAAAAAGAAGTTCTGTGGTCCCTTCATCTGCTCGACACCATTTCTCCAGAGCGAATCAGATCTTCTGACACACTGGTCCAAAATTGTGTTTTCTCAGGTTATTTTAATTTATAGCCTCTCATACAGAGATTGTCATAGTTAATTTAATTTGGTTAAACAGCTGGTTCTGTTGTCTGTGTTTTTACCAGTTGTTACAAGAGGACTGTAACTTGGATGTTTATTAGTGCCTGGGCAAACCAGAGGGTCCAAGGACCCCATTGAATTTCCTTCCTTTTTTCTGCTTCATGGAAGGAGAACAAACAGAACGATGAAGTGCAAAAGACTGACACGATGAACTGGGAGGGAACACGCAGACTAAAAAGACATGGGGTTAACTACAAACAAGACACAGATGTGAGACACAGACAAAGCTTGACACAACAGGGCAGGAAGAAGTAATTTTCAAAATGAAACAGGAACACTTTGGAAAACATATGGAGGACATGGCCTGTTTCTTTCTGAGGTTGTAAATCCAGCTGAAATCACAACTCAGGTTTTGTGTTCTATTTATGTGTTTGGTGATTTTGCAAGACTACATTGTGGTTAGAACCCAGGTGTACCACACACACTTGGTTTAGACCTAGTCTTGTTTTAACAGAAATTAAGTTATCCTATAGGGTGGGGAGAGGAACTGCTCCCAGACGATTGATGATGCAGAGCTGGAAGACTGATCCACAGCTCATTTCACTGGGAGCTCCTAGGAAAAAGCTCACTGAGTGGCAGAGAGGAGGCATTCACACAATTTAACTCAAACTGCAACCCAGAAAACATGCCAACAGAGGGAGAGGAAGCCCTTAAACCTGATTAAAACTGGGACACTCTCATAGTCAGAGGAGCTGGGAGGAGATGAAAGTGCATTTTTCCTATTGAGATGTTCCAGTGTCTGTGGTGGCGTATTGTCATTACAGAAGGAAGAGGAGGGTGTAATGATGCCTGCTGCAGAAGGAAGGGGATGTGGGGCTAATGTTTCGTCTAGACAAGTGAATGTAGTCACCATCACCATCACAAAGTCTTTGTTATGAGGAGCTACTGATGATCTGATCTGTGAAACAGCCCCGTCACTTCAGCACAGAAGTCTAGCAGTTCTTTGTTCAGGACTGTACAACATTCCAGAGGAGTGTGTTCCCACATACAGAGATCTCACTTCTACTGAACTACACTTCAAAGACAAACATACCTTTGTCTGCACTAAGCCAAGCAGAGCTTTAGTTTGTGGAGTCAGCTCAGTGTTGGTTATGATTTGTACACCTCATCTACTGACAATAATAAAACTTCAGCATATCTTTTCAGGATTCAATGTTTTGCCCCAAGGTGCTTCAGCAAGGCAGACGCTCACTATCAGAGGAGCGACACCAAAACAGGAAGTGCAATCTGCCTCCAGCAGAACAGCCTCTCCTCACTAAAGACAAACTGTAACAAAAGATGACACATTACAGGCAGTGTCAATGGAATGAAATGGGATGCAGCGCATATTCAACATTTAATACAATTAATCTGATTTTGCTGCTAATTTTTAACCACTCACGTAATATCTTATCAACCCAGCACAACAACATATCACTCTAACGCTGTGTTTTCAATCATAATAATAGTGTTACTAAGAAAAGAAATGTTTTATGTTTTATTTTTATTTTATTTTATTTATTGTTTTAGGGATGATGTATGTTAATAATCCAACTCTAAAGGTGGTGCATTACGGTTTCCTCCTTGAAAAGCAAATAGTTTTTTTCCATGAGTTGTGGCTCAGGAGGTAGAGTGGGTGGTTCACTAACTGGAAGGTCAGTGGTTTGATTCCTGGCTGGCTCCTCCAGTCTGCATGTTGAAGTGTCCTTGGGCAAGACACTAGCCCCCCACTGTGTGAATGAAAGCTTTTAAGCGCTGTAGCTATGAAAAGCACTGTATGAATGTGTGTGTGTGTTAGTGACAAAGTTAGTGACAATTTGGTAGAGCCTCAGTATAAACATGAGGATATTTAGGTGGACTTGTATCTGCATCAGTTTACATGACAGATCATGTTGTACCATAAAACCTGAACAGCTTGTTTCCACATCTTGAGAGTTTGTTGGATCCAATATTTTTTTTCAGTGACTATAAAAGACTCATAATCTGTGATTTTGTTCACTCCATTGGAGTGAACAGATTGAGACCTTCTGCTGGCCTCCTAAAAGGACGAGGAGGTGAAACCCACGTTAATCTGTTAACTTTCTATACTTGTCTCAGGTGAACGATGCTCCTCACTTAGCACCACAGAAAACTCTCATACAGTCACAGGGTGACTGGTCGTCAGCTCAGTCCTGATCCTACTGCACAGATCTGCTGTCTGCTGAGAACCACTCTCCTCAGAACTTTACGATGATGTTAGTGTTACCAACTTAAGTAAGCTAAGTTAGTCTGACTATACTGAACAGTTGTGTTTATTCAGTAGAATCTAGGAAACTGATTGCACTAAAAAAAAGCAAGCAGAACACAGAATGATAGGTTTGCAGGCTTATTTTATTATTTGAACAAAATGTAATTCGGTGCATCTTAAGTCAAGGCCACTGTTTGTGGAAACAAATAAAATGACACAATAAAAATATGTAAGCCTTGTAAAATAATCTTTTATAAGCAAATCTTTCTAAACAAATGTAGAAACAAACTGTTAGCTTTGTTAGCTAACAGGGAATATAAGTGTAGGTGTGTGATGAAGGAGGACTCTGGAGAGGATGATCTCATTTCACAGACCTTTACCGAAGAGTTGCCAGACACACAGGTAGGTACAGACACCATGAAGTGCTCTAGCGCCGATGCAGACAGACTTTTGGTCTGCACCGGAGCAGGCGAGCGATCTTCCACAACACTGTACTAAACTGGAACTTCCTAATAGGGAGGCACCGATTGTGAAATTCTGGGCCGATACCGATAACGATGTTTAAAATAACAACTTGGCCGATGGCCGATGCCGATGTTTTTTTGTTGTTGTTGTTATTTAGTCCCTCTTTTGTGCCACAGAAACTTTACAGAACTATTTTAAAAGTTTTTCAGCTCTTCATCATACTATCCTTGAATGAGCACAAATTAAATCAGACAAATTTATTAAACAAAACAACCTTATGGTTATTTGTTTTGCTTTAGCGCTGTCTGTAGGCAGCTGTTTGGCTTTCTCAAATGCCTTGTCAATTAACATCTGAGTCTTACCGGTGTCTGTTTGCGCTTTTTTGGTGGCTTCATTTTTCCTTTTCTGGTCAGCTTGCACGTAATCCCTGTACACCGCCTCATGCCTGTTTTTCAAATGTCCAATGAGATTTGTTGTGTTAAATGACTTTTTTACAGGTCCCCCTCTTGAGATATCAATGGAACATGTATTGCAAACTGCATGACGCGGGTCTTTCTCCGAGACTGTAAAGTATTGCGATACGACCGCCATCTTCTTAATGTGACGCGAAAATCAACATACAGTCATCAGCCACTGCCATCGGTGAATGTCATATTTATTTACCGATGGCAGTTAACGAGGCGAACATCGGCCGATACCGATGTTCAGCTGATGCATCGGTGCATCCCTACTTCCTAACCACAACACAGGAAGTCTGTCATTATCACGCAGTTCCGGCAGAGGTCAAATGCCATAACTACATCACAAACAATAAACAATATCTGTTCAATAGAATAATAATAACAGTAACAGCATTACACTACCCCCCCTCGAAGCATACTTCAGTACTAACTAGTGTTAAGCAGTCAATACAATTATCCGTCATCAGCTATGACATAAATGAAAATCAACACTATTAGCTGGACTAAAACTTATCCTCTAAGCATCTTGATAACAAACTGGGGGGGTGAATTTCCGATCCTTTCAGTGTTCTCCTCATTGGAGGTCCCTGGCTGTCTTCCTCTAACCCTGAGGTACGTACCTCCTCTTGGTGCATGGCCCACACAGCGCGCCTTTGCCTTCGCCTACATGCTGTGACCTAACTCTTGCTCTTCATCCCTTGTGTCCTGGGAGGGTCCAGCTCAGTCCCGTCCAGCTCAGTCTGTCTGGTCCCCAGCCACTACTGTGGTCAGTCCCTATGGGCTGTTGGGCCTTGGGGGCTCAGTGGGTGTGACTGGGTTCTGGCACTGGGGAAGCACCAGTGCCAGAACCACCTTGACCACCCATAGCGGGTGATAAACACCGTTTTGTCATGGTCTTTGGGGTCCACAGCAATCTGCCAGTATCCACATTGATTATTCAGAGTTGAAAACACAGTGGCTCCTCCAAGAACATCAAGAAAGAGATGTTTTTGCAGTGGGTATGCATCTCTCTGTGTAAGATTGTTTAGGCGCTGATAGTCCACACACCAATGGACACCACCATCCTTCTTTCTAACGAGGACGATTGGCGATGCCCACTCTGAGGAAGATGGTACAACTACTCCTGCCTCCAACATTTCTTTAAGGTGTTGCTCCTCTTCACCCTGAAACCCCAGTGGCGTCCAGCGGACTGGTTGGCGCACTGGTCTGGCCGTCCCAGTGTCAATCTTATGGGTAACAGCAGATAAATGGCCAAGGTCTGTATCACTGGCTGCTAAGAGAGTCTTGTACTTTAGGAGGAGTTCAATCAGTGTTGCCTGCTGTTCTTCACTGAGAGCTTCACTCGATGACATGCAGTACGTTTGCAGATGTTCTGGTAAGTCTATTGCATTTCTGTCACTCTTCCAACCATTGGCCTGGCATTTTCACTGCTCTCTTCCTCTGGTATACTCCCCAACTGGTCACTTTCGGAGTCACACAAGAGGATTATCAGGGAAAGTTTCAATCAGGATACCAACACAAACACCACGGGGCAGGGATGCTTTGGCATTTGAGAAGGTGCAGAGTCTTACAGGGATTCTGGGGTCCATGTAGATGGCGACACTTTCTGATTAAACAGTCTCAGTTCCATCGAGAGGCTCTAGAACTGCTGGAAGCCCAGGTGTTGGGTTTTCGACTTTTCCCCATACGAGACGCTCACTTTCAGGTGGTAGGGTGATGTTGTCTTCCAGGAGCACACGTACCACAAAGTAGTCTTCCCCATTACCCTTGATGATCCAGGAGGGCACTGGGTCATTGCCGACAAACCCTTTGCAACCAGCAAGGACAGTCATGCCAGTAGCTTGCATAGTATCAAGGCCCAGGAGGAACGAATCATGGATGCAGCCAACAAAGACTTTACAGTTGAACTTACAGCTGCCAATTTCCAGCGTGACCTCCAATTTTCCCATGGCAGACATTTTGCTTCCAACTCCAGCATTTCGAAGGGAGGTCTCAGTGAGAAGCTTCTGTGTTTCAATTGGGAGCATGTTGTACACCTCTTCGGATATCACTGTGGCTTCAGCACCAGTGTCAACAACTGTTTTAATGGGTAGACCATTTACTGTCACTTCGATCTGCAAGCTGAGACCTCTTTTGGTTGTGCGTCCTAGCTGCGGGGGAAGGGGTTGGTCCTCAGTGGGTGGAGGGCCCCTGAAAGTGTCTGGGTTGTTTTGTAGGGTGAGGTCCTTATGGTGACTTGGACTTGGTGACCTTGAACAGTCTCTCCTAAAGTGCCCCACCTCTCCACAGTGGAAAAAAGTCATTCTGCTTGCTTGACTTGGGCTGGGTGACCGCACCCTCAAACTTTGTGAAGGCAGTTGCTGTGTCTCCTTCCACGGTCTTGTTGATGTGTCCTCTCACCATATGATGCAGAACGCTCCATGGAACCCACACCCCCACAGTTTCTAACCACAGGCTGCATTTGCTCCAACGTAAAGTGCAGTTTCTCCACTCTGTCCAACAGCATTTTAAATTGCTCCTCTGTGACATACTTTGGGCTCTGTAAGTGTCAGGAGACTGGGAAGAGTTCATCAGGGCTAGCATCTTCTCCATCTGCCCAGGAGATATGTCTGGCTCTCCCTGTCCTCATCTCTGTTTCACGGACCAGAGTTGCTCTGAAATTATGTTTGTGGGCCTCAGCTTGCTTCTGTGCCTCAGCCAGTGAATGTGGATCACGGTTCATTACTTCGTCAGCCACCTTTTGGTTTCTCAGTCCTTTTAAAAGGCATCAGTAGCAAGTTGGTCTTGTAGGTCTGTTCCAGGATAAGCCAGACTCACCAGACGCAGCACGGAGCAGACATAGCGGATAGCAACTCCATGAAGGCACTCATGAAGTCTATCTGCACAAGTCCATCCATACTTGTGTGCTTGGCACTCAAAAGGCAACAGAAATGAGTCCCAGTCCTCCTGGCCATCATACATCGCTAGTTTGATCTTGCAAGCCTCAGTGGGCAGGTGTCGCACCATGTCCTGTCCATTTCCACTGTTGCTGACTGTGCCATATAGGTCACATGAACTCACGTGTGTTGGGGCAGGATGTCGAGGCACCCGCTCCTCTCTGTATCTCACAGCTGGGTCATGCAAGCTTGGGATGTTAAATGGGCCTGTATTATGTGACCTCTGTCATATTACCTCCAATTCTGCTGCAAAAGGTCCATCTGTTCGAGTGCTGGGGTGTCCTTGGGTCACTTGGGATGATGACAGAGGGGGTACTGCACCAGGATGGTCCATCTTTACTCCGATCACAGAGCCAGCCTTCTCTCCAGAGAAGAAAGGTCTGGCCAGACCGACTCTGATTCTGAGGAGGAAAAAATGCCCCGGATGTTTGAATTTTCTTTGAACTAATCATAATCATTGTGGGGAGTGCCACAGCATGGGGTACTTACAAAATATTGCCAGGGGAAACAGGTTTTGGTGTAACACTCCCACCAAAACATCGCCTACAGGCAGAAAAATGGAGACATCACTGCAACACCTAAAAAATTGGCAAAGGACATTTGTCAAGTCTGTGATATGACTTTTAAAAATACAAGAAACAAACAAAATCGCTAGCTCACTGAAGACGATGAGCCAAACTTGATAAACTTTTGCCTTAGCCGGTCAGCAAACAAGCCAGAACATCCCTCTTCAATAGCAAATGGCATAAACATACTCGTAAACATCCACCAAAAGAACCAAGCATGCCTTCCTTATCGCAGTCTGCACATCTTCATCAAACGTTGCCATTTTCAACTCAGAGATCGAAATATCTGCAGTTCCCATTGTTTACTTTCTCCAAGGAGACTGTGAAAACTGCAACAGGAAAGTGGGACTCCCGCCGGATGGTTCGTTCCGGCCAATGAGAGGCTAATTGCAGCCACAAACATCCTTCAGCTCAGACTAGCGAGACTGAGACGCCTAATCTGTCGGTTCTCCGCCCTTCCTGATCAGCCCCGAGCTGGAATTGAAAGACTTTGAATAACTTACCAAGAGACCCAGAAAATGTTGGTTTCTGTTTTTGTCCACGCAGTTTCTGGAAACCTCTCTTGTACTGCTCTACTGCACATGTGCACTGTTGAGCCTCTGTGTTCACTCCAGGAACAGAGTTACAAGTCCAGTTTACTCAAATGAACTTAGTTTTAACTTCTTTAAGGAAAAATGAATACATACTCACATTCCATGAGTTAAATCAAAAGGATAGGGACAGATGAGTTAAGTATACTATTATGATTTAAGTAAGCATACCTATTACCTTTTAGAGTGTGGTGACCTGCATTGATCTTAAAGGGATGACTGTGTCTCCCTGGTGAAGCAGCATGTCACTACTAACAGTCTTTTATTATTCATGACAGTCTGAGTTAAGGGGGCATCACCACTGACAGTGAGGGCTCACTGTGACAAAAACAAAACTGAAGAGTGGTGGGAACTGGCATTTAACCTGCCCTGGAGTATTGTACTGGATTAAACGGTTGTGATTTGTTAGAGAGATGATGGGTTTGATTTCCGGGCCTCCCACTGTCCACAGATAGGCACACAAGGTTGTCTGATGACTCCAGATTGCCCATGAGTGTGAATGTGAGTGTGTGTTCATCTCTGTGATAGACTGGTGATCTGTCAAAGGTTGGGTATAGAGCAGGGCTTCTCAACTGGACCTACATTTTGCCATGATCATTAAGTTGTGACTCACTTTCACAGGATTCAATCTAAACCATTTTTTCCCAAAATAGCCTTCCAAAAAACAAGTGTATCATCCTTTTCAACATAAATACTAGGGGTGTGCCAAAATATCGATACAACGATATATCGCGATATTTTGTCTTGTGGTACGTTATCGATAGACTGGCACCAAATATCAATATTTAAACAATAAATATACAGCCGTTCTAAACAGATTCTCTCACAAAATCCTGCTGCAATTTTGATTTACAGAGGCACTACTTCAAGCCTCCACATGATGGTGCTTACCATGAATAAGATTGGGTGCAGAGGTAGAGAGTACTCTTTGAAAGGAAATGACGCAGTGCAGCCTGCTGGAAATCGTAAAAAGAAGAAGAAGAAAATGGCGCAGGGCGGAGGAATAGCAAAACATAACACAAGCACATTGGACATTGTGTGTTAAAGCTGGGGTTGGTAATCCTGGAGAACTAGCAAGAGAGCTAGCAAGATTTGAAAATTGCACCTTCTCTGAGTTCCACCCCCTCCTCCCCCTCCCGTCAGTGTGTACGTCCAAGCCACACCCCCGCAAAATGGAACGCGCACCGCACGAAAATGAGAAGCGGCAGGAGAAGTACTATATATACATATATATACTATAATTGATTCAATACTAGCGTCACCGACCCGTTTTAAACCCACAGAGAAGCTAATATTAGCATTAGGCTAATACAAGCTACAAAAGTAGCTACGTTAGCAAAAGTTACACATTTCATAAAAATAATGAATCCTCCCCGAAGCAAAGCATATAATTACCTGTCCAACAGAAAGAGAGCAACCTCAGTGTAACAGACTGTTCTGTGTTTATGTGTGAAAAAAGGAGGTGTGTCCCCACTGAGTTGCCGTAGAGCGGATTCCCCCCTTACCGCGTTGTGTGACTTGAGTGTTGGCTCTCGCGTGGCGGGAGGAATAAAAGAAAAAGAGAAGCAGGGTGCTGTCGGACCTGTGACCTCGTCTCCTGTCCCGTTTGTTGTTTTATTACACACACACAGTATAGGCGAACCCAGAACGCTCGGCTACATTGGTGGCAGCGGTGGTTTTCCTCTGAACCGCTGTTTGTTTATGGTGTGTTGGAACAGTCGCGACGCCGTTTGTGTTTATTAGCTTAGCTGCCCCAGTTTAGCTAGCTGGCTAACCCGCGCGGCGCTTTGTAGACGGTACGCTGATGCGCGATCGACATGCGGGTTAAGGACGAGGACCCTCTTATTCCCGACATGAGTGCACTAGGAAGATACTCACCTGGCGGGGATATTAAAATCGACCTGCCTGCTCCTTTCACCGGTGACGGGGGCCAGAGTTTCCTCAGCTGGGCTAGGCAGTTGGAAGTGGCCGTCGGTGCGGCAGCTGGTACCCGTGGCTGCGACGAAGAGCTAGTGAGGATTCTCCCGACTCGTCTTGGCAAGTCCGCCTTTCTGCTGTGGGACAGTCTCCCTGCTGGGACCAAGTCGGATTACGCTGCGGTCAAGGAGAGACTGGGAGCAGCATTCGGACAGAGACAGTTGATGGACCGCTTCAGGGCCAGCCTGTCGGCCCGTGTGCGCGCTTCTGGCGAGAGTCTAGAAGTGTACGCTGCTGATGTGATCCGGCTGGTCGCGGAGGCATTTCCGGATTATGGTGATGTTGCACAGAAGGAGGAGAAGTTTCGGCGCTTCCTAGCTGGTCTTGACCCGGCGTTGAAGGCCAAGTGTCTGGAGCAGGGTGCCACGGATCTGGAGGAGGCTTTGCAAGTAGCGGAGCGATGTGAAAACGCCAGGGTGGCTCTTCAGAGAGATTATGTGAGTCCTGCTGCTGTTGCCTACAATGCTGGGGGCCCGTCTGTGCAGTCTGTGTCTGTCTGTGAAGGCCTACAGAGGGCCGTTGAGAAGCTGACGGAGGACGTGCACACAATGAGAGTGGAAATGAAGGAAATGTGTGAGGAGAATCAGAGACTGAGGGCATTGAACAATGATATGAGGGGGCGGAGGGTCCGCTCGCCCTCCGGAGGACGCTGTGCCTGTACCTGTGGTGAGTGGGGCTGCCAGCTGAGAGGCTCTCGTGAGGAACGCCGTGGCCGCTCTCCAGACCCAGGGCAGTTCCCTCGCCCAGGGGGCTTTCTGTCTCGCGGCTATCATCCTGATCCGTCTGGCGGTTCCCCCACCTCTAAGCCACATGGAGGTAGGAGCCCCAGTCCGGGCTGGCGTGCCCGACGTGATGAGGAACCCAGGCGGCGCGGCGTGCACTTCCTGCAACGGCAGCAGGATGCTGGCGACAATTATCAGGGAAATGGCCGGTAGCTGGTGTTGAGGCCCAAACGCCAGCCACTCCTGTCGAGGGCCCTTTGAGCCAGGACTTCTTTAAGGACGTTGCACGAAGGGACTGTAGCAGCATCCCGACTTCTTTCATCAGGGGTGTGGTTGAGGGTGCCGAGGTTCCTATGTTGGTGGATTCTGGAGCCTCGGTGTCACTGATTGGCGCAGACTTCCGTATGTCAGTTCCCGCCCTTCGAAACAGGCCTCTGAAAAAGAACTTCATTGACTCTCGGGCGGTGAATGGACAAATGTTGGACACCCTAGGTACCATTGAGATCACCTTCCGCCTTGGCCCGACCTGCTGGCAGCACACTTTTCATGTGATAAGGGAATCTACCCAGTGTGTCCTGCTTGGGCTGGACTTTCTAGCTATGAATCATGCACTGCTGGACTTGGGGCGTGGTGTGTTACAGCTATGGGACGTTTCTGTGCCCCTGCTCCGGGGTGGAGAGTTAGTCCCTAATTGTTGTAATGTGTCCCTCGCTGACGTCACGACCATTCCCCCATTGAGTGAGGCTCTGGTGCCAGTGAACATTCTCACTCCTGCGGGGGCGGGTCAGCTTGCTGCAGACTTTGAGGGATATCTGGAACCTAACATCCCAGAGACGACAGGGCTGGTGGTTGCTCATACAGTGAACAGTGTGAGGAATGGTGTGACCTCAGCCTGCATCCTCAACCCCACAGGGGAGGCAGTTGAACTCAAGCAGGGACTACACCTTGGAGAGTTTTACCCAGTCGAAAAGAATGACATTTTGGTGCCGCATCGTGTCACTGACAGCCGCCCAGCTGGGCCGCCAGCCGCTACAGCCGACTCTGTCTCCTTGGAGAAGTCTCCTGTCACTGCTGAGCAGAGGGCCGAGCTGGCTGACCTGCTGCGGAGATTTACCGATGTTTTTAACCTGTCTGACAGAAACACGGGCAGGTGCACACTGATCAAACACCATATTAGGACTGGAGACCACCCGCCAGTGAAGCAGCGTGCTTATCGTGCATGTCCGGAGAAACGAGCAGAGATTGAACGTCAGGTGGCTGAGCTGCTAGCTGATGGAGTCGTGGAGGAGAGTTGCAGCCCCTGGGCGTCTCCAGTGGTGCTCGTGAAGAAGAAAGGGGGACAGTGGAGGTTCTGCATTGACTATCGTCGTCTGAATGCGGTGACGATCAAGGATTCACATCCCCTCCCACGAGTGGATGATAGCCTGGATGCCCTGGCTGGCTCGGCCTGGTTCAGTACACTTGACTTTTCGAATGGCTACTGGCAGGTGGAAGTGGCTGAGGAGGATCGTGAGAAAACGGCTTTTACGACCGGCCGGGGCCTGTATCAGTGGCGGGCTATGCCCATGGGTCTGACAAATTCGCCAGCCACCTTTCAACGCATGATGGAGCTTATCTTGAGAGGCCTGCCATGGCATATTTGTATGGTATATTTGGATGATATACTGATTTACAGCCGTACATTCACAGACCACCTCCATCATCTGGATGAAGTCCTTTCCAGGATCCAGCGGGCGGGCCTGAGGTTGAATCCCAGGAAATGCCACTTTGCCAGGGACCATGTGGTGTTCCTGGGCCACGTGGTCTCCAGGGATGGTCTCCAGCCAGACCCACGGAACACTGAGAAAGTGAGAAGCTGGCCGACGCCCCGCACCCCTTCGGAGGTCAGGGCCTTTGTGGGTCTGTGCTCCTATTATAGGAGGTTTGTACGTGATTTCTCCCAACACGCTGCGCCACTGAACCGGCTGGCAGGAAAGAATGTGCCTTTTGAGTGGTCAACTGAGTGCGAGGCCGCGTTCACCTACCTCAAGCAAGTGCTTACATCTTCCCCAGTTGTCACGCTACCCAACTTTACACTTCCTTTTAAGGTGTACACCGATGCCTCTAAAGACTCAGTTGGTGCGGTGCTGGCACAGGACGAAGAAGGCTGTGAGAAGGTCATAGCTTACGCCAGCCAGGCCCTCACACACACACAGAAGAGATGGTCCACCTTCGACCGGGAGCTATGGGCCGTGGTGTGGGCAGTGCGTGAGTTCAAACACTATGTGGGACTGTCAACATTCTCCATCATTACCGACCATCGCCCCCTGTTAGGTCTCAGACGCATGGCCATTGATAATGACCCTACTGGACGGAGGAGTCGATGGGTGCTGGAGTTGGACCCGTTTGACTGGGTCATGGTTCACAAGGACGGTTCCCGCCATAAGAATGCTGACGCACTGTCCCGCCGGTCTGTGCCCTCTGAGTCAGTCGAACCAGATGCTCCCTCAGCTGGACTGTGCGCCGTGACCTCAGTGGGGGCACCAGACCATCCTCTGTCGACAGACGGGGCGCATACAGAGCAAATTCCGGTCTATTCACTCTGTGGCAGTAGAGCTGAAATCCTGTCACTGCAGCGTGAAGACCCTGACATACGTACTGTGTTGACTTGGCTGGAGCAGGGCATGGTGCGGCGACCTCGCAGACTCCCCAGGGATTCCTCGGCCAGCTTAAGGAAGCTGTGGACTGAGTTTCACCGTCTGTCTGTAAGTGAGGGACTGCTGTTTCACACGGCCCTGCCTGAACCCATGGGGGAGAAGCGAACTCAGGTGGTGATCCCTGCTGCTATGGTGCCAGAGCTCCTTCAGCAGTTGCATGGGGGGCCGACTGCTGCACACTTTTCCGCTGAACGTGTGTGGGAGAAGGCCAGGCAATTCTGCTACTGGCCCTTCATGCTGAGAGACATAAGACAGTGGTGTGAGAAGTGCAGGGCCTGTCAGACTCGCAGGAACCCAGTCCCCGGGCTAAGGGCTCCTATGGGAGGGTCCCAAGTTGGCCGTCCTCTGCAGAGGGTGGCTGCAGACATATTGGAGCTGCCGTTGACCTCTCGGGGGAACAGGTACATCTTAGTTGTGGAGGACTACTTCACTAAGTTTGTGGCCCTGTATGCTTTACCGAACCAGACAGCTCACACGGTCGCCCACTGTCTTTTTGAGGACTATGTGCTGGTGCATGGTGTTCCGGAGATCCTGCATAGTGACCAGGGTCGCCAGTTTGAAGCGGAGGTGATTCAAAGCCTCTGTCAGTGGCTGGGGATTAAAAAGACGCGCACCACTGCCTACAATCCAAAATCCGATGGCATGGTGGAGCGTCATAACCGGACTTTGATTGACCAACTGGCCAAGATGTTGCTCTCTCATGGGGGTGAATGGGACACTTATGTGAAGCAAGTTGCCTTTGCATATAACACCTCTAAACATGCCAGCACCAGGTTCACTCCCTTTTACCTCATGCATGGACGCGAGGCACGGGTTCCTGCTGACGTGCTGTTGCCTGCGGGTGCTCTAGAGTTTCGTGGCACAGGAGCCCAGACGGAGTATGCAGTCGTCATTGCAGAGCGGCTGGAGGCAGCCTTCAGCACCGCCCGGCTCAACTCTGCTGAGGCTCATGAGAGACAGAAGTTGTACTATAACCAGAGTAGCTGCCACCGTCCTTTTGATGTAGGTGGGTTGGTGTGGCTGAATAATCCCACAGAAAGCCGCATGAAGCTGGCACCGCACTGGAAAGGTCCATATCGTGTCGTGCAGGTGCTGGTTTCGGGTGGAGAGGCTGCACTGACATACCGCATCATCAATCCACTCGACCCGAGGGAGCGGGCGCAGGTGGTTCATCACGACAGACTTAAACCGTACACTCTGCCACTGCCGGCACAGACTGCTCCCACTACCCCTGTTGTCCCTATGTCTCCCCCAGCAGTCGAGGCTCCACCCAGTCCCCAGTCTCTGCGAAGCAGCGAACAGCTGCAGGCTGGGGTGTTGGACAATGGACTGTGTGGGGACTTACAAGAGCCCATGTCTGGACAGTCTTGCAGGGGGCGAGTGGTGCGGCCCCCGTCACGTTTTCAGGACTTTGTCATGTTCTGACACTATTGTATTCTGATTTGGGAAATGCAGTGAAGGTTGGCTGTTGTGAAAAAAAAGTTGTAAGAGTATGTTGCTGTTTTGTGATTAATGCCCAGGTTATTGAAAATGCTTGGTTGTTATGTGTATAGCCAGGATATTTTTACAGGAGATGTTTTCTGTTGTGGGGGTGTTTTGCCCCTGGTTCTGTTTTAGGAGAACCGTGGACGTTTCTCATTGAGGGGGGGACGTGTGTAACAGACTGTTCTGTGTTTATGTGTGAAAAAAGGAGGTGTGTCCCCACTGAGTTGCCGTAGAGCGGATTCCCCCTTACCGCGTTGTGTGACTTGAGTGTTGGCTCTCGCGTGGCGGGAGGAATAAAAGAAAAAGAGAAGCAGGGTGCTGTCGGACCTGTGACCTCGTCTCCTGTCCCGTTTGTTGTTTTATTACACACACACAGTATAGGCGAACCCAGAACGCTCGGCTACACTCAGCATCACTTTTCAGGCCCTTCAAATCCCTCAGTTGTCTCCACAAAAGCAACACCGATGTTTATTCTGGTTTGATGTCTGGCTTTATCCAGAGCCTTTTTGTTAGCAGCCTTTTCAGCCTCCGGCTTTCTCTTCCTTGCCTTTTTCTCAGGGTGAGCCGTTACAAGTAACGCTGGAAGTAGTAACTGGGGCTGCATTTTCTCAGCCACTGCTCACAAATGAGCATGAAATCCGTTCTGCTGTAACTCTGTACGCTGATTTCTTCCGGCAACAGCGACACGTGAAGATTGTGCACACGCGTCGGAGACAGGGATCGAGAGGGGTGGATACAGAACTAGACATGAAGGCATCTGATTGGTTTTTGCTCTTCGCACCGAGGAGCTTGGATTGGTCAGAGTTTTGTCACTCCTGCAGCTGCCACAGAGGACTGATCATTTTCGTTCCATTTTCTGAATACATAATGTATTGATTACTCAGATGGTAGAAGGACCATTTCACCCAGTGTAAAAAAAAGTGTTTCTGAACAGGATTACCAACCCCAGCTTTAAGAAGAACCACTGTGTGCAGTATACACTTTGTTTTACTTGGCTGTCATTCATGGGAATTTGATTGATAATAGGGGTGCACCGATCGATTGGCATCGATTTCCTTAATTTTGTGGGATCGGCAGCCGGCGATTCTTTTAGGTGATAACGATCTCATCTTATCTACCTCCGCAAAGGTGTGGAAGTCAGCCACTGTCCCCCTCTGCTCTGCCGTGAGAAAGGGTTGACGCCAGGATGCGGAAGCCCTGCTAAGCACCACGCAACAAAGATCGCACACAAGCTGGAGTCCTTCCGTTCACACCAGACGCACATTTCTCCGCGCCAGTCAATAAGTGCTTCTGCCTCTCAGCTTTGTGTGTGTGTTCATCCATCTCTCTCACGCTCTATCTGTTTAGATACTGACAATATAAACACCTACATCATTATTTTGAAAATCATTTTCATTTATATTTGAGATAACTACCTCATGTGCAGTTAAAACAAAAGGTTGGATTGTATTGTTTCACGGGTATTGTTTTTCAATAAAATAAGATTAGAATGTTGAAGGTGTATGCTGTCAGTTATATAAAAATTGGTATTGGCCAAAATCGGAATAGGCAGGTCAGGCTTTTTAAAAATCTGTGATCATGATCGGCCAGAAAATTCCAAATTTTCTTTTGCAATTGCAAAATCAGTGCACCCTTAATTGACAATGTTTTGTAATTCATGTGAAATGGATTCAGTGTGGTCAATATATTCAGAATTTCTTTGGTGACACAGATATCGTGATGTGTCATGGATGAAACTTCTTGCAATATATCGATTATCGCAGAATCCCTGTATCGTGATATTATCATTATCGTGGGCAAAATATCGTGATAGTATCGTATTGCAAGGTACCAGGTGATACCCAGCCCTAATAAATACACATATTTTCTTGTGTAAAGTGCATTTCAGAGCACTTCAGTAACTAACATCATGACAATTGCTTGTACAAAAGTGAATAAGATAAATATAAAACTACACAAAAAAAAAGATCCACAAACATCTGCAAACATTAACACAAATTTGCAGTGAACAATCAAATGATGGTCTGTTACCATGGCTACTGCACTAGACTGCTGCATGTGTCTGACTCATGCCTGTCATAAGTTCTTAAAAAAAAAAAAGTCCAACATGCACATCAAATGTTATTTATTTGACCAGCTGTTCGTGACCCACCCAGAACAGGTTTGTGACCCAAAAGTTGGTCGCGAGCCACCAGTTGAGAATCTATGGGATGGATGGATGGATGGATGGTTTACAGTGAAGGCATGTTGTCATTGACAGTCATGTGCCCCACTTATTTGTCTGTTGACTCCCTGACCTTCCTGTTAGCGCTTAAAGCTCCTACAAAGAACTTTCATTTTGTGTCGATTTTGGCAACCCCTCTGGACAAAAGCGGCAGGATTCTCTTTGCGGATTCTGTCTCAATATCAGCCAAGATGAATATATAGCAATGAAATTGGGCTCGGTTTTTACTCGCTAGGGTAGCAACAACTCATCGCTAATTTATAGCCTCATCAAATGTGCCGTCTCCTACTGTCTGAGTGCCTTACATCGTTGGTGGACCGGTGGACCGACCCGTCAACTGCCTCCCGAAGGTAAAGAGTTAGACTATTATTATAATATCTTATCTTCCCACTTTTGGCCTTATTTTGCTGTTGTAGGTCACACAGAGACATCAGAAAGAGACTTTTGCATATCCAGTTAAAAGTTCTTTGTAGGGGATTTAAGTCCTAAAATTGTATTTGACCAATGATGATCTTAGAAGTCTGTTGTTTCAATGAAATGTGATATCCATGGTCCTTAGAGGATGAATCTTGATGTTTTAAGATATCTATCTGTGAAATGTACAAAGTTATCTGATTTGTCATGTCCTCTTTTGCAGTTCCATCCTGCCTTCACACTGAATAATCAAATCACTGTTAAAGATTACGACTCGTTGTTTCTCCTCTGTTAGTCTCTGCCTTCCATGGTTTAACTTCACTGATGCGATTATATCTGCCTTAAAGTCATGTCTGTAACAAATATACGCCCTGTTTAGTTTATCAATGATAGTGAGTGACAGTGATTATTCATCTAAATATGATTTTTAATGACCTTTCTGTCTTTTAGCTTCGGTAGCAGCTCAATCAGCCTGTCCAGCTTTTTGGTACAAACGAAAAGCTTGACATTATTAACCTCCTTTCAAAACAGTTGAGTTGACCTGTACTGTATATTATATTGTTCATCATGACATCATTCAGAAAATGAGATAAATCCAATCCTGGTTTCCTGACTCTTGGGGATTAACTGTGCTAACTGGTTCACTTTTAACTATCAACTAAATTTCATGATTTAACACTGCTCTGCATTCACTAATTATCAAATGGTAACATGTTCACATGCTACACAGTAAACAGAACTTTTACAAAAACAGTTTTCATTTCTACAGTTAAATTAATTTTTATATAACTCTTCAGTATGAGAAGGAAACATCAAAGATGTTTGAGTCTTACACAGATTCATGAATAATGAGATGATGGAATTCAGTGGGAATATTTTCTTGTGTGTTACTCAATGCAGAATTGAAGTTTGGAAATCACTTGAAAGACCTTAAATGTCAGCATGACAACTGACAGCTACATGAACATCTGCACAGTAACAAGGTTTTTGAAGCTTTCCAATCTGGATTTAGAAAGCACCATAGCACTCAAACAGCACTGGTCAAAGTCTCCAGTGATCTTCTTATAGCTTCTGACAGAGGTCTTGTCTCTGTACTTGTACTTCTGGACCTCAGTGCTTCAATGCTGCAGAGACTAGAACATGAAATTGGGATTAAAGGATCTGCTCTAAAATGGTTTGCCTCATACCTATCTGACAGGTTTCAATTCGTTAATGTTAATAATGACCATTCGGAGTACAGCCGAGTTACGTATGGTGTGCCACAGGGTTCAGTTTTAGGGCCAGTTCTCTTCACTCTTTACATGCTTCCATTAGGGGATATAATCAGTAAACACTCCATCAATTTCCATTGTTACAATGATGATACTCAGCTCTACTTCCCGATAGAGCCAGATGATAGAAGCCGCCTCATCAATCTACAAGACTGCTTGAAAGACATCAAATCCCGGACGTCTTCTAACTTCCTACTACTGCAGTCTGACAAAACAGAGGTTATTGTGACCTATCCATCTCAGGGACACATTCTCACATCAGATTGCTACTCTGGATGGCATCACCCTGAACTCCGGTCCAACAGTGAGGAACCTTGCAGTCATTTTGACAAGGATCTTTCCTTCAGCTTTCACATAAAGCATGTCACTAAGACTGCCTTCTTTCACCTGCACAGTATAGCTAAGATCAGGAGTATCCTCTCTCAGAGTGATGCTGAGAAACTGGTCCACGCATTTATTACTTCTAGGCTAGACTACTGTAAGTCTCTCTTGTCAGGATGTCCAAAAACCTCTCTGAAGAGTCTCCAGCCACTCTCCCTGTATTTCCACAGATCTCTTCAGAGCTCCATCCCCCTGCACCAACCAACCAACCGCCGCCTCCATCACCTGAGTTTCTCCATTTTTTCCCTGTTAAAAGGGTTTTCTTGGGAGTTTTTCCTCAGTCGATATGAGGGTCTAAGGGCAGAAGATGTTGTCATAATACTGTGTAAAGCCCTTTGAGACAATTTGTGGGTAAAAACGGGCTATACAAATAAAACTGCCTTGCATTGCCTTGCCTTACTTTTCCTATGAT
This sequence comes from Caranx melampygus, assembly GCA_019059645.1. Lineage (NCBI taxonomy): Eukaryota > Metazoa > Chordata > Actinopteri > Carangiformes > Carangidae > Caranx > Caranx melampygus. Next base: position 79,283 of record JAFELL010001427.1, read on the forward strand.
GTCCCTGATCTTTCAGCATTAAAATAAAATCATGCTTTGAAGTATCATGTTCAATCAGAAAACCACACCAAGACATAATGACCAGAACATCATAATGATTACAACTTTGGAATTGATTCATGAATGAATGAATGAATGATACTCCTGCAGGTCTACACAGCAGGAGTGTCTCTGTCTACCTGTCCACTACAGCGACTGCAGGAGTCTGCATCAGCAGCCACAGCCGAGCCACCACACTCTGACCTCACTGCACTGCACGCTGCAGATGCCACATTGATACACACAGACAAGAGATTAGACCAGTTCATTCTGTTCATTCTAATCAACATCAGGAGCCCATGAGGTCAAGAGCTCAGCAATGACTCATGGTTCAGTGGTCTAACTAAGACTAACTAACATCAGAGGGTGGAGCCAAATGAAAAGAGATGTAATGGATGTTTCCATGTAAAAATACAGCCCTGAACACAGAGATCCAGTCATATCTGAGTTCTGACTAAAAGGCTGCTGAGTAATCATTTCATGCAAGCAGCATCATGCAGATCCACTGCATTCAACAGCCTCATCTCTACAACTGTGCAGCACAATTTTCTGTAAAGACAACAAAGGTCTTTTAAGTTTAAGTTTGTTTTTTTTTTAAGGTTAGTGAACATATGTCCACACAGTTGTCTCCTCCCTTCACAAACAGGACACTCTCCTGCATGAGGTGGTGCACTTCATTGAAGGCCAAAGACTAGCATTCATGAGCATCTGCTGCTGGGGCCAGCTGCACTAAACACCTTAACCTTTTTACTATCTTTCTCCTTAGCTTAGGAAAATTATTCTGTTTCCATGGAGACCATTTGTTGGCAAGCATTAGGGCTTGCAGTACCAATTCTGACCTACATCGTCTCAGAAAAATCAGTTTCTCATTGCTGACGGTCTTGTCAGTTTAAACTCTTATTCAAATTAAAATGCTCGTCCTCTTCATTTATCACTATGAAATCTGATATGTTGCAGTTAATATTAAGTCAAAGGCACCTTAAGGTTTTTTTCTCATGAATTTGGTTGCTTAGCTCCTCAGTGCAAGACCTAAACTGACTCAAGTTTTTCTTTAAGATTAGGACTGAGATAAAGAGCCTTAAACACTCAAGTGACCATTTTAAGGAAACCTCAAGTTTTTATTCCAAGAAAGCCTGGAGGTGACTGGTGTTAAGTGCAACTGGCTCCTGGTCTGTGTGGACTGGTCTGTGTGAGTCTGCTTTCTGGTGGACTTTCTGGTGGAAACATAACAATACATTATTAAAGCAGACAGCTATACAGAATCTATACTTTCAAAATGACGTATGACCTGCTACAATAACCCAACAGTTCTTCAGACCAGTTGGAGCCCCACAGAAGAGATGACACAACACTGTTCAGACTGCTGCAGTAGGAGTGTTCATTTATGGTGGTTGTGAATGGTGTGGTACTGGACCAGATGCTTCTTCTACTAATGAAAAATACACACACACAGGGTTGATGGCAGTTCCAGATTTTGCCTGCATTGTTCTCCTCTCTGCTTAGCTTCATGCATTCCTGACAGTAAAACTGTGGTGGATAGAAAATAGTAACTTTGTGCAATAATTTGTTTTAACGTTAATCATGAATGGTTTATAAGTCTATGGGAATGTTGACAAAACTGAAAATCCTCAAAACTAGTTTCATTAATAACTTCTTAATTTAAAAGATGAGATTAGAAGTTGCAAGTCTCTTGCCTTTGGATTTTCTAATATATGTGTCATATAGTAGAAAGGAGTCTGCAGAAAGAAACAGATGTTATGACTAAAAGTCCATGGTCTAGGTTAGGTTGTAACTATATGCAGTTGTAGGCCACACACTGCTGCTCCCAGGTCCTCACCTCACACACAGCCTGTGTGCAATGCTGTCTGTGATGTTGGAATCATACACTGAACAACATGAAACATCACCACTTATTCTGCTGCATATTGAACTCACATTGGTACAGAGCACATTGGTAAAGGCTTACATTAACGTTAGTGCTTATAGAATGACGCTCAGGCCCTGAACATCTTAAAAGCCGTCAGTAAGGAGACTGCTGACATGATAGCTATGCATATTTTGGCTAAAAATGTGACTGTGACTTTTTTGAGTGTAGGTTTTGGCAGGAAGCTGCTGTCCCCTTCTCCCAATACTGTATACCACCGCGGAATCCTTTAGTGGTGCTGTACAGGACCGGACTCATTTTCACCCATGTATGTACCTCTTGGTTATGGCAGAGGGAAGCAAACAGACACTGGGTACTAAATAGTGCATCTATGTTTTAGAGAGGAAGCTTCACTAGAACACTTGATTGTCACTTTGAACACTCTAATCTTTTTATATTCATGTGTTTTAATCTCTCTTTAGACCGGATGGGACAGGAGTGGGGAGAGACACTTTCAGGTTGTTTTTCTTTGCTCCCTCAGGATCAGTTAAGTCCACCTCATCCATCTCTATTTAACTATCTATGAATGGAACAAATGGAACAAAGAACATGCAGTTTTTGGCACCGTTATCATTTACTGACTTGATATTATTTGTAACTGGTAAAAGAAACCCTATGGTGACTCAGTGATAAATGATGATGTATTAACTATTTAGAAATGTTAGTAACTCATCTATGAATGGCTGTAAAAGTGATATGAAGAAAGAGGAGGAAGATCATGGGGAGAATGAGCTCAGACGACAGGCCACAGACATGTGAAGAGTGGGACAAAGTATGAGTGGACAACTGACCAAGTAAACAAATGTTACTTAAAGAAACCAGCAACAAGCACACCATCTTTACATACTGAGTATCAATCTGATCATCTGATAAGTTGATTCATTCCATACTGCTATTTGACCTGTCAAATTAAACCCTTTGACCATTAAGATGCTGACGATGGTTAACTGTGAGCAACTTCACAGATATCTGAGGAAGAAGCAGCTACAAATGCTGGATGATGTAAAAAAAACAAAAAAAAAAACTGAGTAGCTAATGAAATACGAGATGTAACTGTAGATACTGAACATGAGGGCTCCCAGTTTGGAAAGTAACAGGTCAGTGATGCATTTTTTTTCTTTTTTCCAATGTGTTAAACATATAAATGATATAAAATATTAGCAATATAACCATTCTTAATATAGTTTGATTGTAAAGTGGTACTTGGGTGTTCCGTTAGGTGATTGATATTTTCTGAACCTTAAGCTGTCATATGTCCTGGTTGATTTTGAAAATCAACCAGGACAGTGTGAAAAACAAGGGATTCTGTTATTTAAAAAAGTGGTTCATGGACGTAATAATTTTTGGAGGATGGAAAAGCGAACTGAAAACTTACTGACTGGAAAACTCTGCTCACTCACTCTGGATTGGGGTCATAGTTTGTTAGCTCAAAGGGGGAATACTTTTACTAATTGAAATACTTTATATTATGGCCAAGTGCAGTATTTAAGGGGCTGCTGTCCATAGATGCTCATCATTGTCAGTGATGATAAAATGTCTAGTATGATTTTTTGCACAGTCCTCAGGCCCAATTCCATACAAAAGTGTTTGGCTGTGTGTTTTTTTCTGTGCATCTTCAGTATTTAACATTTCTTGAAAAGCTGAGTTTGTAAAATAATGATTAAATAAAAGAAAAGGAAAGAATATTTCACTCAGATCAGTGCTGATCCAGATCTGCTATAAATACAGTCATTAACAGGTGATGACGTGTCAGACTGAGCTAAGTCACTGTTCTGTAGTGTCTCTGATCTGCCTCAGAATGCTGACTCCTGCCCCCCCCCCCGCCCAAACCACCCCGACCTCCCCTCCTCCCACCTCCCGTTGAGGGCTCCAGTACATCATCACTACCATCACCACCATCATCATCACCGCCACTGCTGTACATTCACATCAGACACATAGATTCCACGTTCACAGACCAAAACGCTCCCAGAGGGAGGATTTAAAAAGAAAGACAGAAAACGGAGGAGAGGCGGCTCATTGTGGAGCAGCAGCAGGAACAGCAACACCCACCGACACGCACGAGAGACGACGCGCGAGGATGACGCTGGGAATAAAGACGTGGATAAGAAAGCAATTTACCTGAGTGGTCGTCAGTGATGACAGAGTGCAGGATGATGACCCTTCCTCTTCTTTTTCTGCTGCTTCTAATGCGGACGCTTCTTCTTCTTCTGCTCAGGATCACGATCCCCTTCAGGCTCCCAGCCAACCCCCCCCCCCCCCCCCCTCTCTCTCTCTCTCGCTCGCTCGCTCTCTCTCTCTCCCTCCAATGCATGCCGGGAATGTGAGGGTGTAGTGATGTCAATACCGCAGTCCGTCCGTCAAGCTCATTGGCTGAAAAGCTAATTAATCAACTCTTCACTAAGCGAGAATAAAATGTGACACCGATCACATTAAGATAAAAAAAAAAAAAAATAAAATAAAAGTAATATTTTACTAAAAAATTAGTGTTTATTTGAAATGTGCTTCTAGAAGAGGTATTTCATTCTGCTGCTCTAATCAACACACATTTCTGTCTAAGCAGGTTAGTCCCATCAGATGACGTGAGGAAGACCTCAGACAGCAGCAACACAGCTACAGTGAAACAATCAGACAACACATCTGTAACACTTGAACATCCTGCATCACTCGAGAATTTGAACCAGTGCGTGCTTTAAAGTGAACCTATTGTGATTATGACCTTTGACCTTTAACAGACATAGAGCCCCACCCACCACCTGCTTGCTGTCGTGCCTCAAGCAAAAGAGCAGACAGCGACAAGATGGTCAGAGGAGGAAACATCCGAGACCCAGCCTCATGTTTAAGCCTCAGTCACCTAGTCAATTTGCTTACATTGTTTGCTGGTTTCTAACTTGATGGCACAATCTTTTGGCAGCTATTGAGCTTGCTCTCCTCTCCTCTCTCCTCATACACATTTTGACCTGTCATTATCTGTTGCACCTTGTACAGTAGTTTTGCCTTGGTGTCTCACACACTCTCTGTGTTTCAACAGATCTCTCCAGAGCTCCATCCCTCCGCACCAACCGCCACCTCCATCGCCTCCTTTCTCCTGTTGTTAAACCCACCTGCACTCCCTGATCATGACCCAGTCTGCCATCCAGTACTCCCATTAAGCAGGCCTAGCCTATATCGCCTAGCCTGAACACCAGAAGCTACCTTCGTCAGCTCATTAACTGACTGATTCCATTTCCATTTTTTCCATACTTCATGTTGTAAACTGTTTTCCTTGTCTCCATACAACATCTATTACTCGTCTGCCCATCCTGGGTGAGGGATCCCTCCTCTGTTGCTCAACCTGAGGTTTCTCCCTGTTAAAAGGGTTTTCTTGGGAGTTTTTCCTTAGTCGATGTGAGGGTCTAAGGGCAGAGGATGTTGTTATGATGATGTGTAAAGCCCTTTAAGACAAACTGTTTGTGATAAGGGGCTATACAGATAAAATTGCCTTGCCTTGCCTTGCCTTGCCTTGAGTGAATTCTAACTGTGTTGACAAGGTTTTCACTTTATTTAGCCCCACGCCCTGCCTGCACAATTTGACAGGACTGGCTTCCTCTGCAGTTCAAGGAGGAAACACAATGTTGACTGATTCCTGTATGTAAAACATGTGAGACTGTACATGATACAAAACAGTGGTTTAAGACTGAATAGAAAATAATAGTCCACAACAGTATGAATCAGCCATCACTAGTGGAAGAACACCAGTGAAATCCCTTCTTAACATGTCGACAAATTAGCATTCACACTGCAGCTCATCAGGATGCACAACAGGAGGTGGATGCTAGTGTATCCCTCTGTATGTGTGTGTGTTGAGGGGAGGAGGGGTGATTTGCAGGCCTAATGTGGTGTCACAGGAAGCACTCAGTGATATTTTATGCTCTGCTTCATAATACTAAAAGGCCCAACACAGCTGGTGTTTTCACTTTCACAGAGACGCAGCTACAACAGGAACACCACTGCTACTGTCAACTTGAAAATAAACCTGTATGTGTGAAAGGCAACGTGAATATATAAGCTTTATTCTCAATGCACAAAATCAATAGTATGAACCTTACAACAATACACAGGCAATATTTTCATTTGTTATTGAATCATCGTGTTCAAAAACATTCTGCAAAACCCTAACACCAGCACTGTGAAATAAAAATCATATTGACTTTGTGAAAGATTTAATGTCTTATCATTGAAGGCAGCATCTCTTCATGTATATTCAATGTGGTGATTAAAGCTCTCCAACATATATCATTTAATGTTTTTAACTACTGCTTTACAGCTGTGAAACTCAGTGTTTATCATATTATTTTTTCATATTTTTTCGAGATTTAAACTTTTATTATTGAAGGTTAATAATTTTAGACAATTTCCACACAACAATGTTTTTGCTTTAAAATCTATATCTCTTTTGCAACGTTTCCTCCTGCTGTCTATGACGTCTTTGCCAGCAGCTGTTGCTGAAATAGATTCTAAATTGTTTACAGTGACAGCTCTATTTTAGCAGAGATCTCACCTTTACACCTAAGCAATGACACAGGAGTCAGAACTTCTCGATGCTGCTGGAGGAGGAGTAGAAACTCGACGATAACTGGAGGTGTTTGAGCTGGGATTGTAGCGCGATGTACTGGACTGCGCTGTGCTGGTTTGATATGAAAACGAGGTGGTTTGGTATGAAGATGTACTGGATTGAGTGGGTGTGGAACGTTGGTAAGAGGATATGTTGGGTTGAGCAGATGTGCTGGATTGGAATGAGGATGTTCTGGGTTGACTTGGTGTGGTACCAATGTATGAGGGTGTGCTGGGTGGAACCGACGTCTTGGGTTGATATGAAGGTGTAGGGCGTGGGATGACTGTTACTGTAGGCTGGGTCGTCACTCTTCTGGGTGTGGGAGGAACTGGTCTTGGTGCAGCTGCTGTTGTAGCACTGTGTAAACTAACCAGTGGGTGCGTTGCCTTGTACTGCAGCAGGTACTCTGGGTAGATCTGGTGCTCCTTGAACACAACAAAGATAGAGGGGTTGAGCACATCATCCACGCAGCTGTCAAAGAAGTTGACATCTCCACCATCCTTGGAAGGAGCTCTGCGGTAGCTGGAGGATCCTTTAGTAAAATCTCCCACCAGCACCCGTGAAACGAACATGGCTTTGACATCCGAGTCATCAGTGTAGCTGTGGGAGTATCTGGCATCCCGGGCAAAGTAACTACCTGGGTTAGAACAAGGACATACAGATATTTGGGATTAATGTCAGAAAACATCCCATAATACTGTCCATGGAAAGATGTCAAGGGTACAGAGTAATACATCTAATCATTTCAAGTTATTCTCTTCAATCAGCAGTCATTTGTTTGGTCAATAAGATATTACCTGAACAAGAACAGAACACAACAATAATGAACTGTTCCTTTAAATTCTGGTGGTACTTGAGCTAAATTCTGTGTGTGTTAAACATGATCAAATCAGTGTGGCCTTATTTCTCTCACCTTGGCCATAAGCTGTTCCATGAGCTCCACACAGTCTCCAGTCAAAGTTGTTGAGGCAGATGGCATCTATATACTTTGAGTCAGTGCCATGAAAAAGTTTCTTTTCTGCTGGAGCACATCCAGAATTGTTGGTCTTCATGTGATTCTTCTGCCTTCATCCAGGAACAAAGAAACCACAAAGCATAAACACGGCTGGTACATGTATCATCTATGTGAGCCAACATAAAGAGAGACAATGTGAGGTTTGACTGCACAACAGTCACTGACTCTGAAGTGTCCTGAAGTGTGGACCTTCCTTCACAAATGGAAAGGCAATAATGCCATCCCACAACTATTTGTGGCAGCAACATTTAAAACAATAGCATAGACCTAACCCCAGGGCATCTATTTTATGTTTGTGACACCAAACCAAACTTCTGGAAATCCTGGAGCTCCTCATCCAGAAATAAAGACATCTAACACTGTCTACAATGGGAAAGGGCTGAACATGAAGTCATTCCCTGGTCAAATCAGCGATGTAAACAGTGATGTAAACATAACACCTGAGTGAATCCACTCACACTTTAACACTAAGACAGTGACAGACAGATGCAATGACAACCAAGCAAAACACAGTTTAAACCGTAACTCACTCAATAGGCCAGAGAACAGGTACATACCACTGAAAAACTTCCCACAGAGCTTTGTTTTGGATCCTGTCAATGCTGATGACATCAAAGCCTCTCATGGTTTTACAGAACAGAGCTTCAACCTCCTTAAATTCATCGGAGGATCTCTGGAGGGAGATTTGCTGGAAAACACAAAGACACCAAAGACAAAAGTTTTAGTTTCACAAACATTTTCAGGCACAGCCTCCAGATGGAAACAAATATCTGTTCATCTGCTTAGAGACAGCAAAAAATGTGGTCATTACATTTCATCAATTTGAATACTTTTTCAAAAAGGTGTAAGTGCTAATCATTCCACAGCATTATCAGGCAGCATTCCAGCCCAGTTCATCAGAAAAGGATGACGACATCATCACAAAGGTGGAGTCTGAAAAAAGTGTTTATTGCCAGGTAGGGTTACACTTACTAGATATTTGGTTTGGTGTTTAGTGCAGACTACAATAAATGCAAGAAAACAACATGGCCACCACCATCATGAAGGTACTGGAGATGGATCAAGCCTTGTAGACACTGAAGTTAACTTGGTGTATGGATTCATGGGGTCAGAAAGGTCACACTGCTCTTGAGATATTTATGATAATTTAATAAAAACGGAATATGATCTTTGTACTATACGGTAATTTACATAAACCCTATTTATAATAAACATTAAGCACAAAGAATGACTCAACTGATTATGTTTTTTTGTTATTTAATTTATTGATTGACAATTGGTAAAATGTCATGCGTGATGATTCTCCTTGATCCTGTCTGTGACTCCTTTTTACAAATATAGAAACTGAATATAAAGACTGAGGAGACCGAGAGTTTATTACATATGTGTGTTGATGAGGACAGTATTGTGCTGTGAATGTAATAAATGGAGAATAAACTAGAGAATACAGTCCCTGGTGCCTTTACACAGAAGATGATTAGCTCAATCATTAAAGAACACATGAATCAGACTTACATTAGACTTAAACACAGAGACAAGTGTTAGAAATTCATAATGCTCTTTAAATTCTGATGTTTTCCTCCTGATTTTGAAAGGTTTAAGTAATTACAGTGTATTAAAGATACCCTGTGATGTTTGCTTTTGGTCATAAACGAGTCTCATATTGAAGTGGATGAATCTACATTACCCACACTTGTTAATGTGTCTATTTTCGAAAAAGATATTGTTTTATCTTTGCAGTTATTTTGATATTATTATTTAGTGGTCAACCCGCCCAGCATTTCCTCGGAAGGACAGAGCGATTTATGGCAAGAGACTATGCGCATTATAGATTGTCAAAACGTTACTAATAGTAAAACCTGTCTGTGTAATGACCTTGTCAGTGGCCATCATTCAGTCAAAGCTCTCTGGTTAGGTCTTCAAAACTCCCACGGCTCGCTCATTTGCAACCAGTTTGCGACTGTGCATGTGGAGGCTCATGGGAAATGTAGTGTGAAAACACTTCCGCTTTCCGAAACTCCTTGTAGTCACTTTAATTCTAATTATTTAATGGCAAATAATCAAGGTAAACAGGCAGGTATAGGTAAAATGTAGCTCTCACAAAACACATACAAGCCAAAGCCATTAGAGTCAAAGACAAGAGCATAAATGTGATGATTAGGAATAATAAGATTATACTAAATTAATTACATATTTTAATTATTTATGATATAAAGGTATAAGATAGGATTAAGTTGTACAAACAATTACACAACATTCACACAAAAATTGCTAATTTTTTTTTACATTTTTGTCTTCAATGTTAAATTTTCAAATGACATGTGTTTTCAACTATAACCTCGATTATAGCAAAATAAGACATTCTACTATCTATCTACTACAAAGAAGCAGAGAAGCAACAAAGAATGACATAGATGATGTATGAATACTGAAAGTATATTATTAGATACATCTAACAGTGGAGATGGTGAATCTGCAGGAGTCCAGAAGACATCCATCCACACTCCAAAAAACTAGCACCTGATGTGCCACTGCTCCGACAGCTCTTCAGGACTGTGCTATAAAAACACACAAAATATTACTGAGAGCAGTCTGCAGAAATCTAATTCTAGACTGTTAAAATCAGTACCTGAACCAGAATCTGTTTATGACATGAGGAACCTTTGAATTTCGCCAAAGTTTGACCCGAAAATAATTTAGAGAATCAGAGAGCAGATATGACAGAAGTCATCAAGTAGTTGTTTAAAATGTGGAATTTAGGATTCATTCAGTGAAAAATACACTTTTACTGTTGTAAAGTTAGAGTTGTTAGAGATACTAGTTGTGAAATGTCACTTTAATCCAGGGGTGTCAAACTCATTCCACAAAGGGCCATGTGGCTGCAGGTTTTTGTTCCAACCATTCAAGAGCACAGAGTTTGACCAATCAACTGTCTGAAGACTGAGATCAGTTGATTAACTCAGTCAAGTCTGGTGTGCTGCTGCTTGGTTGGAACAAAAACCTGCAGCCACTCGGCCCTTTGTGGAATGAGTTTGACACCACTGCTTTAATCCATCAAAAAAGAGATTTAAATAACTTTAAAGATATATTACCTACATATTTATGTCTAATTCCATAATATATTTAAACAACATCTTATCACATATATCATATGATATATCAAAGGAACCACTGAGGCGTCTGAGAAATTGAAGTTTTAAGAGTAGGGATGAGAAGAGAAGGACATTCTTGACAAAGACGACATTTTTGGATTGATTGATGATTTTTGGGTGTTAGGTCACTTTTAATGCTTTCTATCCCTATCACATATGTGCATAAAAATTGGTAAGATATGAAACATGCCTAGCTACTTGAACCTAAACCCTTTAATCAACAACAACTCAGCCATTTTGACTTTGAAAGGCATTTCATAATACCTGGTATCCTGTTTCAGGGATCTGAGTCTTGTCCCAGTGGTCTGGTGTAGCAAAAAGTTTCGGTTGAACCAGAGGTCGTCTGAAGACAAAGAGCAAAGGTCACATTTAGTTATTGTGATTTATTGTGATTACTGAGAAACGAGCTCAACGTCATGTATTATTGTTGGCATACCTCCCTTTCTTCGCTCGGACATCAGCTGCAGACACAAATCGGGGGCGTCTTCTCACAACCCTCTTGGTACTATATTGCTTGTTTGTTTGTATCATGTCTGAGGTAAATAAGACATCAATATAAAAAGCACTGATATATTCTTAACTGTAAACACATAAATCATTGTATAATCTTTGTTTACCTTGAAAACTCAGTGAGTATGTCTGTGAACCAGCGGTGAACTCCACTACATCTTTGTCGTTGTCAAGAAACTTCTGCTCCAGTTTGGCGCTGTCCACGTCTGCTGCCCTGTGTCCACCGGCCTGTACACACACACACAGTGATGCATCTGTCATCAGTACCATCAATCAGCAGCCACTTGGTCCCTTTAGAATGATGAAGTTCTTCCTGTCATCTGAATTGTGATCATCAAATTTCCAAGTACGATACAAATTACTTTATTCACCCCCAATGGGAAATTCAAATGAAACAATGTGAACCTGAAGACTTATAAACCTTTTTACTCATAACGTGTTTTAAAACATACATTTGCTGGACAGGAAGCCACTATTGTTTGGCATGAGAAGATTACTGCCCAGAGAAAACATATAATAAATGTTATTTTATGTCAAAAACAAAGACAGGTGACCTAATCCAAAGCTTCTCTGTCAAATCAGAGCTGCTTCATGCAGGGCAGCAAAACACATGTTGCCTTGTTGCTAGGAGTTACCATTGAGATGATGGATAAATATGACAGTAGCTCTGGCTGTGGTTGGCATAGCTTTGCACAGAGAGTGGGAAAATGGAAGCAGCTAGCTTCTAGGTTTATGACTGCTCCATGATCTGGGCTACTCTGGTGGCTCACTTTCCATGGTGAGATGCTATTCTCAATCTCCACTAACCCTTCTAAATAAAGCAAATATAAACACACACACACACACACAAAAAAAAAAAAAAAAAAAATAAATAAATAAAATAAAATAAAATAAAATAAAATAAAATAAAATAAAATAAAATAAAATAAACAAAATAAAACAAAACACGTCTAGTGTGGTTTTTACAATGATGATACCAGGTAACCAGCAGAGTGAGGCCATGCTGTATTCACATCACATTAAACTGTAATTATGAGAAATGCTGGTAAAAACATTCACATCAAACTCCAGTGTTTGGCCAACACTGACAGCTGCAGTTAAGTCTGGACAGAAAAGTCTGTGAGTTCATGTCCAGTTCTGCTGGGAGGAGTGAACCTGGAAGACAAACTGTAGTAAGCTTTAGCATTAAAACTACATTTCATTGTACAGTCCTATAAGAGCCTGATGAACCCAAATTCATGTAATCTGGCCACAATCCCTGCTGCTGATAATCTCTGTCCACAGAGCATTCTCTTACAAGTTAGGCTGTTATTGTGGATGCAGAATGACAGAAGATACAATTAAAACTTTAATGAAGAGCTGTATGACAAGCATCTGAACAAAACACCAGAAAAAGACATAACACAAATGTCTGTCTTTACTTTAACAGGTTTTGTATCTGGCTCTGTACTCTGTGGTTTACAGTGTGTGTGTTTGTGTGTGTGTGTGTGTGTGTGTGTGTGTGTGTGTGTGTATACACACTGCAGCCCTGCCTCTCCCAGTAAGAGGACAGGAAAGCTTAGCTCAAATGCTAAATATAAAATAATAATAATAGTGTGAAGTAGAATTAATCAATGCATGCAATGTGATTTGTCAGTGTTAAATATCAACATGGATGTTGTAATTTAGAATAACTAACTGTAGCAGCCCTGATTGGTTTTGAAATGTCTGAGCTTTAGACTGTGGCAGCTGTTGTCACACTGTGTCAGAGTCTACATGGACCAGAGCCAGGGAAGCTCACACACCTCAGTGCTGCATCACAGGACCAGCAACACACTACCTCACCATTGACAGGGAGTGCTGAACTGTTTTTACACACTAACAACTTCAACCTTTTAAATGATGAAATAATCCTGCATTAAAGGTCTGTAGAGTATAAAGGTAGATGCGCATGTGTTGTTTGATCACAGTCTCCCCACACGTTAACATTGACTACACATGCATTTACTCACAGCAGTTGAGGAGTACATGTTCCACTTTCCAAACTCGTCCTCCCAGTACCAGAGCCATTCTGTGGTGTGTATGAAGGTCGGCTCAGTCAAAGAGTTAATGGTAGAGAGACGCCGCACTTTGTTCAATCCACAGGTCATTGTGTCAAAATGCACAGGTGGGGTGGTGCCACTGGAGACAACAGCAACAGTCACTCAGTCACTCACACAATTCATATTGATAACAAGAACAAAAAAGGCAGTTGTTTCCTGAAAATCCACTGAACTCTCTTCATCTTCTTCCAGGTCCAACACATGCCTCTGCAACACCTCTTTGATCTATGCTGACTAGTCCCTCACTGCTTTATGTCCACATCCAACAATTGAGAATCAGAAGAAATGTAAAACAAGAAGTGCATGAGTCATCTATTTAGACTTTTCACTGATCTCACATCATGTGGTGATGAGGCATGAAGAATTGCATCATCCTCCTCATGCATGCACAGGTCAAGTATTGGCTCCACAGAACCACAGTTTCATTTTTAACTTTCCTTCTACTTCACCCATCCCTGACTGCCAGAGGTGGAGCTTTACATACTGGATACACCTACATTCTAGGGTTGTGAATGATAAACCGATGCCACCGGATATTTGGTTTAACAAGTGAGAGATATGGCTGCATCGGTAGCAGCATCCTCACTCGATACCAATTAGCCATGGATTCTTAGATGAATTGATTGTAGAGTAATGGATTGGGTATCACGAGACTTGGGGCCTGTCCCAATATGCACACTCAACCACACTTACATGCTTGGGCTCTTGGCATGCGCGTTCACGGGCTTCATGTAAGTGTGCAAGTGTGTCCCATTTTTCCAACAACCAAAAGTGCAGTGCGCTTGATTTTCACTTTACCACTTATGGTAAAACCGCACCTGAGCGATATTTGGCCACAGAAGAAATTTCAATGTAAGAAATATGTTTTATAACTGTGACTGTAACTCAATGTCGTAGTACCGTTCTTAAAATAGTATCATGACCAATAAGAATGCCAAACGATGCCAGCACAAGCAGCTGCATTTTACGCACATTTCGCACAATATAAAGGTTGTGAAGTGTGTCCCATTTGGTTTTTAAATACTCCCGCGTACTTGGCCACTTAATATGTACTTGCAGACTATAGGCAAATGTACGTTCCATGTGACAAAACATCATCAAAGTGTGTGCGTAACCAAGCACACTCAGCCAAGTGTGGAGGAATGGGACAGCGTCCTGGAATCAGTTGGCTTCATTTATGTTGGCTTCACACACTTACAGTTTGCGTCAGTGTCTCACTTCTAGAAGTATACAGTCTATGGACATAACGTAACAACAATGGCCGACTACTGTCCGCTCCCTCGGACAGTGCGGCTGAATTGCGCCCATTAAGTCATCACAGATCATCATATTTCCACTGACACGACTCCCTGTCAACATTTAAAGCTGGGGTTGGTAATCCTGTTCAGAAACATGTTTTGTTATACTGGGTGAAATGATCCTTCTGCCTTCTGGGCAATCAATACATTATGTATTCAGAAAAAGGAATGAAAATAATCAGTCCTCTGTGGCAGCTGCAGGACTGACAAAACTCCGACCAATCCACGCTCTTCGCACCAAAGAGCAAAAACCAATCAGATGCCTTCATGTCTAGTTCTGTATCCGCCCCCCTCGATCCCTGTCTCCGACGCGTGTGCACAATCTTCACGTGCCGCTGTTGCCGGAAGAAATCAGCGTACAGATTTACAGCAGAACGGATTTCATGTTCATTTATGAGCAATGGCTGAGAAAATGCAGCCCCAGTTACTACTTCCAGCGTTACTTGTAACGGCTCGCCCCGAGAAAAAGGCAAGGAAGAGAAAGGAGGCTGAAAAGGCTGCTAACAAAAAGGCTCTGGATGAAGCCAGAGGTCAAACCAGAGTAAACATTGGTGTTGCTTTTGTGGAGACAACTGAGGGATTTGAAGTGATGCTGAGGTTGCTCTCTTTCGGAGGATTTGTTATTTTTATGAAATGTGTAACTTTTGCTAACATAGCTACTTTTGCAGGTTGTATTAGCCTAATGCTAATATTAGCTTCTCTGTGGGTTTGAAACGGGTCGGTGACGCTAGTGTTGAATATAGTATATATATATATATATATATATATACACTATAATCTATTCAATATACATATATACACACACATATATATACATATATATATATATATATATATATATACACACACTATAATCTATTCTATATATATATATAAATATATAAATATATAGTACTCCTCCTGCCGCCTCTCATTTTCGTGCGGTGCGCATTCCAGTTTGTGGGGGCGTGGCTTGGACATACACACTGACGGGAGGGGGAGGAGGGGGGAGGAACTCAGAGGAGGTGCAATTTTCAAATCTTGCTAGCTCTCTTGCTAGCTCTCCAGGATTACCAACCCCAGCTTTAATTGACTTACACTGTGTGGAGTTTGAATACAGCGGGGAGCTTTCCGTCTACTTCTCTGTTTTTGGTGTGTATGTGTGGCAGCGTTACAGCGCCACACACGCCACACAGGCCTGGCATATGTACTACAGTGTTTTCAGTCATTCTCAGTGGATCTGTGTTTACACATCTATTTCTGGAAATGGCGCCGTCTTTATGGAGAATTCTTTTCAAGACGAACAAGAAAAAGATCGTTTTGGTTGAACCTCCGTTTTCGTGTAGACAAGGCCTGAAACAACGCGAGAGCTGAAGCTGCCCATGAAACGATTCTCACGCAAACTCCTCATTTGCTGGCAGCAAATTTTATTTTTGCCAGTGCCATAAAGCAACAATGCTTGGGGATATGTGGTATTTTACTTATTTGAAAAGAAAAGATATTAACCGTAGAATCAAATTGAAACGTATCATTCTTACACTGTATCAATTCGTATTGAATCGGTCTGTAATAAAAGTCATCATTTTTGAATCGTATCATAACCTGTGTATCTAGATGTGTATCGAATCATTTATCACAGAGAGATGTGCAGCCCTACTACATTCACACCTATCGGCAATTTAGAGTCACCAATCAACCTACTGTTCACGTGTTTAGACTGTGGAAGGAAGCTGGAGAACCTGGAGAGAATGCAGGCACAAGGCGAGCATGCAAACTCCCAGAATGGACTTGATGAGAGGTGCAGGTGCTATCCACCACACCACTGTGACAGCCTCTTTAGTCCATATTTGCTTCTTCCAACCAAATATCTACTTATGGATCAAAAGGTTCAAACACAACACAGGAGAAGAGCATATTCAAAACACTCAGTATATACAGGTTTTACTGTACCACAATGTAAGACTTGAAGGAAATATGCAAGTTCCTCACAGATAAAACTCAAGTAAATTGCAGGATATGCTGCAGCACAGGAGAAGAAAGAAATGGAATAAAAGCATCTTTTATGAAATCACAAAACTATGAGTGTATGGCGTGTCAGTTGAAGGTACCTGTATGTGTTTTGAGGGTCACAGTAGTCCCTCTCTATGGTCTCATTATCAGCCAAGGTTGTCCACTGATCTCCCTCTTTGACTTCCCACCTGTATGGCATCTTGTCATGAGCTTTAAAACACTTATCTGAAGAGACATTAATCATAAAACAAGATCAACAACACTTGATCCAACTGAAGAACTTCAGAATGAGTGGAGTTATTACACTGACCTTCATGTTTACAGTGTCCCTTGATGAAATACATGCAGATCTCAGTTTTCTCTGTGGAAAAAAACATAAGTAACACTCTGAAGACTTGCTGTCTTATGTTCACACTTCTTTCAGATAAGCACTTTTAATCCACTCTCCTATCTGTTTACCTCTGACAGGCCTTTGTCTTGGTCTTTTGTTTGCTCCATCTTCGCTGTCCATTAAAGTGCCTCTGTTGCCATGGTAACCTCCTCTATCTCGGGCAGCTACTGAGGTTTTCTTCAGCCATGGTACTTCATTGCTGCTGGCACTGGTGGCAGCAGAGATGTCGTCGGTAAAGTCCCGCTCCTTCGCTGCTCCTTCGCTCCATCCATCCTCCGTGTACAGATCCAAGTCACCCAGGTCAGCAAGGATGTCACTGGTGGAACGGGCTTGACGCAGGTGGGGAAGCTGGTCCTGGTTCTCTCTGTTTCCTCTATTTCCCCTTATCCCTCTATTTCCCCTAATGCCCCTGTTTCCCCTGATTCCCCTGTTGCTCATGTTTCCCCTGTTGCCAATGTTGCCTCTGTTGCCCCTGAAGCCCCTGTTGCCCCTGTTGCTTGTGCTATCAGAAAACCTTAAAGCCTCTTTATTTGAGTAAACAAACTTCAGGGAGTGAATGATGTTGTCTGGGACTTCTTTCTCCTGCAGGATTCTTTTTGGTTGTGATGCATTAAAGTCATGATTCTTGTAGCAGGTGCAGTCATGGCTAAGGGACCTCTCACAGATGTGCAACCTCTTGCAACCATCCAGTTCCTGGCACCGGCCAAACTCTCCGTTACCGTTGTTGTAGTCATGACATATCTGACAAGGAGTAAATATGTTAGCAATCAAACAAAGCAAAAACATGAGAAATATTAGTAAACAGTGAAATGCTATTGACGACACATTATTTCCCAGCGGAGAGCTCCTTTATGATGAATGCAGATGTTATCCACATAAAGTCAAAGTCAGTGTCTCCAGGGATCATTTAAAAGGTGCATAAAAGTGACAAAGAATACACAGCCAGTGCAAGAAAAGCTGCACACAAAAAAAATTATAACTACAATGACATGAAGAAACAATATCAGTATCAGACATCACTAGTGCAAATAAGAGCAAACTTCAATAACTGACTGAACATATTTTGATGTAAACATGTCTGCTCTAGGACAATTCAAATGCTGAGTAGCTTTACTTCAGTACCAAGTGTATTTTGGAATAACTGAACTATATTTAGGGCGACCCTCTGTGTGATGCTCACTCTATCTGATATGAATGGGCCTTGTGTATGTTGTTAAACTCACTTGAGGCAGGAGTGAGTGGTCACTCTGTAGCAGTAATGTACACAGCTCGGTTCTGTCCAGGGTATCCAACTCATACTGTCTTAATATCTCTTTGTTGTGGAAAGACATCAACTCATGGGAGAAGCAGCATTTCCCCCTGTCAACAAAAGAACACAGCTTTGAGGAGGAGAATGACTTGTTCAAGCAGATGCTGGGTTAGGCTCTACGTGTTTTTCTATTCCTGACTCATGCAAAACTTATCAACACTGACAGAATGAAAGGGCTGAAGGTCAACATCAGTGCTCAGCAGTGTGCTCATTGAACATACTCATATGATCAGTTCATGGTGAGCTGGCCATCTCTGTTTGCATATAGTAAATGACACTCACGGGCCAGAGGGAGGAGGAACACAGAGACTGTAAATAAAGACTACATATTCTCTGTTATGTCCCACACAGGTTTTTGAAGAATGGTTTTGGGACTCAGAGCTGCCTCAGGCTGCTGCTCCTCAATTTTCTAATATTCCTGTTAAAATGCATTGACAATTTTCTTGAAAAGCTAGGATGCATTACACTTATGGCCTAAAAGAAATAAATTGTTATCAATACCTATGAGAATAATGGCTTGCTGCTCCAACGGTGTCATCTAGGTCAAACAGACGCGTCAGGCTAATCCATTTGACACTCAGACTACATCCTCGTTCATAGCACTTTAAGCCTTGATGAAATACAAAAAGGCGAGTTTTACGTAATCTCAAGTTCGGAGCTACTTAAAAAGTATCAAGACCTACGAACTTCAGCTGCTTAATGTGGCAGTTTGCGTACAACATGTCTGTCCACGTCAAATGTAAAAGTCGGACTTTGCCAACAGGGTGTCAACGCACCGTGGCTGCCAAGGGAGGACATTCACGTAAAATATAACAACTTCGTGATCGAGCTTTAACGCACAAATATGACAGTTTTCTGACTTTCTACGATGGCAGTATTTCAGAACTGCTGGGTTTATGCCACGGGCCTGCCAGCTGCCGCTGAACCGAGGCCAACACTGACACGTCCATTTTAATAGCTTACCTGAACCGACAGGATCCGCTGAAGAGGAAGTTTTTACACAGGTGCAGGCCCCTGCACGGCCCCGCACACTCCCTTGCTCTGCACAGCTTCAGGCTGCTGCGTACCACCACCTTGGGCTGCCCACTGACTACACATGACACAAACTTCTCTCGGTTTCCAACGACCTGCGACAGTTTGGTGGAGTCGCCGGAGCAGAGGTTAAACAGCAGGTCGTCGGTGTTGACCGCTCCTTGATTGGCGCAGATAAACCTCAGTATTTCTGAGTCCTCCATATTCAATGCTCTTGACGTGTCTCTCCGGAGAAGACAGCGGCTGATGGCGGACTGCTGCTGACCTCACGGAAGGAAAGTTGTGTATCATTTCTGCAGATTGGAAACCGAAACTTAACTCTCATCAGCTGTGCTTCATGCTGTGGCCTCACCGCTCTCCACTTGGGGGCATCACCGTATTACGGTACATGACTTTGTAGCCCAGTTTCTCCTCGTCCCTCCTGCTGCAGCCCACAGCTGATGAGGTAGAGGTAGAGATACTGACTACAACTATAAATGTCGGAGTATTTCTAAAAGACGAAGAAAGAAGCAATATGTTTTAGTTAAATTCTGTTATGTCAGCAAAGTAACTTTTTTACTATTTATTTAAATTTATGTATTTTTATTCATGTTTTAGCCCAATAATGTGGATATATGTTAACTATATAGATTTAATGTGCAAGTTTAAAATAAACAACAACAATAATAATAATAATAATAATAATAATTCAAATTATATATGAGCAAATGTTTTTCTTAAATTTTAAATATGTCTCCTCTCATTATGGGAACTCAGACCTTGGACCCCTATAAAATGTACACACGCTGACTTATATCTATATATAAACATTCATGAACATATTTTATGGGCCTGACATATGTCAAAATATAAGACCATTCATATCTACTTGTATTTGTGTATGGGACATGGATGGGAGATCAATGTGGTTTTACAGTAGCTGTGCAAATTACATTTGTCACTTTTTTTAACCTGATTATTTTTATCACATTGAAGCAATATCTGTCCCACTTCCTAAAAATCTGCATGCTGCAGACAGATAATGTCCTGTCAGTTTGCTATGTTTTTGTGAAAACATGAAAAAAATTCAGGACATTTATAGTTTTATTTCTACAGCTGTCCAGATGAAATAGAGGCCATTTAATGTTGCTCTGAATATATACAGATGCGTAGCTTCATTGTGATCCCAGTTCAGTGTCAGCATGAATTCATTCCCCTTTAGCATCACTCAACTGTCTTTGCTCTTGGGCCCCTTGGAGCACATTTCCTAGCAGCCCTGCTGTTTCCTGTCCCCTTCCCCCTTCTTGAAGAATACATGTGGGAAGTGATATTCCCATTGTTCTTTATCTCTCCTTCCACCATCTGATGCCACAAATATCACTGAAGCTTTAGGTTTCACTGCTTTGGAAGAATGTCAGTCTCTGTCTTACTGTTTCATGCTGTAAAGTAATCCATATTCACTGTCAAAAGTTGACAGTGGTTCAGTATGAATTCATGGGGAATTTTCACTGTCCAACAGTTTCAGACATCAGGAAGTAAAAGCCCAGTAACCTTTGTCATCTGTCTACAAAGTCTGATGCTATGACCTCCCGTGTTTACAGATCTTAAGCCAGTTGATAAGGGAGACTCTGGACCAGCATGTTAGACAGTGTGCTCTACTGCTCTCTCCCAGACACTATTGAATGATTCTACACACATGGAACATCTATGACAAGTAGAATTAAAACTGTTCTGGAGGCTTGAGGTGCCCAGAACTCTGTACAACTTTACTTTATCGCCCAAAGCCGTGCTGTCAATCGTCTGTAAAAAGAACTTATGCCAGCAAACTTTTCTCAATGGTGATGACTTGTGCAAAGGACAGATAATAATAGTGAATAGTGCAATAATTATGGGGTTGTAAACTGAACAATTATCAACTAATAAAGTAGCAAACAACTGGATGGCCTGTATATAAATCCAGACGCAGCAACAGGACTATTCATGCCTAACCAGTAGCGTGTACAATGGATTTTTCAACTCTTTGTCACTATAAATATATTTCTGATGTTTTCAAATCAAAACAATAAGCTAAAAGAAGCTAAAATGTGTAGTGCTGAGGTTATAGTGAAGGGAATTCACTGGGGTTTGTTACTGTGGACAACAGCTTTGACATCACACAGTCATGTACACATTATAGGAGCAACTTTAATATTTTGTCAATGCAGTATTCATTTATTTATTCAGATCTATTATATGTGAACCTTACATCCTAATAATTGTATTGCATTATAAACTTGAAAACAAATATTTTGTATCAGTCGTGTCAGGGTAGATCTCCATAAGGCAGGTCTAGATTATATGACTAGTCCATAGTTCAGTCCATGGAGCACACAGTATTCAAAAATTGAGCCTTAAAACCAGCAGTCAGTATGTCATTTTTTGTATGTAATTTTGTGTGTTAGCACTGCCCTAAGCCTTATCTACCTGGGCCCAGACCCAACCTCTCATGATGTGGTTTATCTACCTGGGCCCAGACCCAAACACTCATGATGTGGTTTCTCTGCTGTACAGGGGTGTCCTGTGGCACAGGCAACATAGACAGTCCTGTTGGTCACAAAATACCAGAAGAAACACCGGAGGAGAGTTTAGATAATATAAACCTCTATTGCTTTTTTTTTTTCTTTTTCAAGGCATGTGACCAATGCATACATGATATAAGGCCTGACCCAGGACTGTTGCATATGTCTGCCTTGAGTTTCCCTCACATTATGAGTCAAAACCAACAAAATTATCAGGTGCCCAAGGCAAAAGAAGAGGAGCAGGAGAAAGAGCATTGTAGGAATCACCAGGCTTGTGCCTATCATCAATGTCTATTTTCAATCAAATATATCACCTGTAGGGCTCCAATATTGCCAAGACTGCTATATTTTTTTATTGGATCACTCAGAAAACATTCCAGGCAATCAGATGAGAGAATCAGACCATTGTCTCTTCTGATTGGCTAACTGACCTATTGTTATAAGAGCTGAAAAAAGCCCCTTAAAACTACACTTCTTTTCTTTCTTTTTGGAACAAGTAAAGTCTGACCAGAAAGGTCTTATCTTATCTTAATTTTGTATTAATTACGGAATACTCTCATTGCAGTTACTATACTAAAGGCTGATATGCTGAGGTTTTGCCTGTTGTGTAACCTTATTTACAGTAACACAACTACATCAAAACCTGTGAATCGGTGTGTGTGTGGTGTGTGTGTGTCTGTCAGTGTGTAGCCTAGTTGTGCTTCTGCAACGCGACCTGCTGCGATTTCCTGCTATGGGTTTCCCTTTAAAAGGGGGCAAGGCTCGGTGCTGGGAATTCACGTCATTTCGCCGTTTTACACACATCCAGATCAATGAGAGAGAGAGAGAGAGAGAGAGAGAGAGAGAGAGAGAGAGAGAGAGAGAGAGAAAGAGAGAGGTGTCCGTAGCCTGTCTCTCTCTCTTCTGCCTCGCTCTTCCAGGAAGGGATTATTAACCAGCGCGCTGCCGGCATGTGAAGGAAAACAGTCGCAGACAAAAGAAGTTTTCACTCGGAGTGTCGCTATGGAGCTGAAAAGATAAAACACAACGGAGCGGATGAAAACAACAACTTCTCCCATAGTACCGAGCCGAATACCGAGCAGCTGCCGACGCTGAGCGGGTCCGTGTGGGAGCGGATAGAGAAGAGAGCGGAACGGAAAAGTGGAAGGAGACGGAGAAGTTGACTAGAGATAATGTCTGAATCCTCCTCCGCTGCGACCAAGGTAACCGCGGCTCTTTGTTTCCCCTGCTGCCGCCTCTGGAGCTGTTGGTGTGCGGCTGCTTCCTGCAGGACTTACCGAGCCGCTCATCACCTGCTGCAGACGTGTGGCGACGGGTCACTTTTGTTTTTGCTCGTCATCTGTTGCTTGTGGCTCCGTGCGTTCACTTGTGCCACTGATGATGATGAGGATGATGATGGTGACAGGACAAGTCGTGACTGCGTGTGACGAGCAAAACGTTTGATTTACCGCCACCAAAAGTGATGAAAGGCGGCGTGAGAGCGCGAGGTAAAACACACAGATTAATAGCAAAGCTGGAGATGGTAAACTCCACTGGCCTTCAGCTCACAGTAGGAAAACTGTAACTCTGACTGATCTGACTAGTGATTAACCACATATAGAGATGGAGAACTGTAGTCTCAAATGGTTTGCTGATCCTTTGATATTCCACCTACTATGATTGATTAATTATTTATCGATCAGTAGTTGATGGAGAAAAACAGATATTTGCTGCTTGCTCTTTTTCATGTTTACTGAGTTGCAAATAACAATCACTTCACTGCTCCAAGATGGAACAGTAAACCACTTAAGATTGTTACATGTTGTTGATTCAAATGATATTCATGTGCGGTTTACATTGACTTGACACAGAGAAGAGGAGGTAGATAATTGATTGATGAACTTGTTACTAAAACAAATGGACACAGGAAGATCACTTTGAATTTTTTTCCTAATTTACTGGACTTTGACTAGTCAAAAACAAACAATCAATAGTGTACACAACAGTTCATTTATAGAGTGTGTAAAGAGAATGACTCTCAGTGTTTACAGGAACTGAACATCGAGTTCACCTGTTTCAAATTTTACATCCACCACGGAGTGAGTGAGTGTTTGCTGGTTATGTTTGTCACACATCTGCAGTTGCCATGTTGAAGTCACAGCTGGTGGCGGACAATACGTATACTCGTACGTATACAAGTATTGACTGATATGATTATTAGCATCAACAGTTAGGTCTTATTCTAGATGCATTGGTCAGCCTGAGACGAAAACACTGCAGAATCTCTGGTGACTGAGTAAAATGTGGTGTTTAGTGTGTGAGGTATTCACATTACTGAGTCTGATGTCACTACATGGTTGCAGTTTCATGCAGAAGTTTTCCACCCTAACAGCCGGCAGACTGGACTTCCCCTCACCTCCATCCTGCAGCCCAGTCCTGTCACAGCCATCTCTCTCTGCTCTGCTGTCTTCATGGCACTCTCAGTTACAGTTTGTGCAGAGCTGCAGCAGAAGCTGCTTCCTCTCTCTTAACAACAGAGTATTCATAAATATGTGGAACTGGGGGAAGAAGAGGAATTAGAGGACTGAGAGATTACTTCCACAAAGGAAATTCCTGGTCCATCCAGTTGGTGTGCAGGTCTCAGAGCGGCTGTGATGGCAGGCCTGAGGCTGGAGGGAGAAGGCTGAGGTGATGGCGTCTGCTCTGTCCTCATTTGCAGGAAAGGAAACCAGTTGACAAAGAGTGACCGCAAAGTGGAAAACCTCATACCTAGACCTAGATTCAGTGCATGAGCTGTACCACTGCAGAGTCAGACTGTCCTGAGGAAGACTGCAGCTAACCACTGTTTTCACCATCACATTACCATTATTATGATTACTATTGTGTTTATTATCATTGTTACTGAGTTTGTAGGACCAACAGCCACAACTACAAATGAAGACTCAGAAAAGACAAAGAGGAATTAAGAGATGGAACTGAGAAAGGTTGATGTGTTGGGTTGATGACTGACTTGAAAACATTGATCACTTATAAAAGATGTGACTGAACATGGCAGCTGAAGTTGTAAATTCATGGCCTTACATGTACAAACTGGAAGACGATGGTTAATGTGACAGCAGGATGTTTACAGAAGTACCACAGCTGATTGCTAGTGAGTAGTTAGAAACAGTACACACATATGATGGAGTTTACATGAGTGGGTTTCACTGTTCCTGATTATAACTGAAATGAGAAATCCACACATATCATCTCTTCTCAGTTACCAGTTAATCTGATCATCTGATCATCAGTTCAGTATATAAGTCTCAGAGCGGAGGTCTCATCTTCAACACTCACTCAAAACCCCACAGATATGACATTTTAATGTGATGCCTTGAGGGTGTGTGAGATTATGATTTGGTACTATACAAAAATGAATTAATTGAAATGAAGAGAAAAGTTCTCATGCTTCAGATGTTGTAATCACCACAGTAAGTATTTCTGATAAAAAAAAAAAAAAGATGCATATATTTGGTGGTAAGATCATCAAACCTTGACTTTTTGTGTGAATTTATTGCTCTGGTTTTGACACCAATCAACTGTTAAAAATTTTTATAGCAAAAATCATTTTCATGATTATTTCTAATGAACTGCTCATTGACTCATAAGCAGCAGCAGTGGCGCTGAACAGGCCCTCACACTCTTGTAGATGCTTGGAGGCCAATTAATGCTGCATGGAGCACATGACACCATGCTCAGGAGTAAGGTTTCTTGCATGTCTTCAGAGACATCCTCATTTGATGTACGCAAGAGCTATTTCTAATTTCCATTAGGTAGTGCTATGAGATGAAACTGTATAGAACTTTTGTATCACAACTATAATGACCAAAATGAATAAAATGTACCAAAATTGCTCAAATAGTAACAAAACACAATCTGAAATACTTTCACCAAGTGCATGGTCCTGTTCAAACATTATTATAATAACATGTCCAAGACATCTGTGAGACACGGGACCAGCAGCAGTACTGGATTTGCCAGCTGGAATTTTTATTTACTATTTTATATCACTGGTATTTGAGCCAGCCTAACCCTCACAGCTCAAAATGATGCACTCCTACCTACATACATACAACGTATCCTGAAACGTATGGCAAAATGTAACAAGGAAGCAGATGGGGAATGGTTTATATAGTGGGTGTTATCTTCATTATCTTGCTTTCATAATCGTTGAGAGCCAAAATTGTGACTGAATATAAAATTTGATTCATCAGCACTGCTCGTTATTGTCATCATCATCATCAAATTTTGCATTGCACAATTTAAAACATTACTAATCTGCACAGCAACAAATGTTAAAGCAGATGTGGCTCTTGGTATAGTGGTGTTAGTACTGTGTTACTCAGTTTATTAGATCTGTACTGTGAGCAATGTAGATACTGCTGGGTGTTGTGGGGGCAAGGGCGAGGTGAGGCAAGGCAAGGCAGCGTGGGGATGTTTGGGTTCATGGCCGGTGTGGTGTGGAGCTTCGTGAGCCATGCTTTGTGTCTCTGTGTCTATTCATAGCAGGAGAGGAGCTCTTTCAGTCCTTCCGCCAACCCGCTGCCAAACTCCACTTCCTCCCCCGTCCATGCTCCTGCTGCGAGGCCAGCCACCCGAATGGAGGACGAGCCTGCCAGGCTGCCTGCACACCTGCGTAAGTCCCCCCCTCACACACAATCTCTCTCTCTCTCGTTCTCTCTCTCTCTCTCTCTCTCTCGCTCTCTCTCACATTCACAGAGGAGTAGTGACTCCTACATGCATTGATCACTTGGTCATTGAACGGGACAGATTGATTTCTGTCAGTGTTGCAGGATGTTTCACTGTAAATGTTTATGTTTGGCTGAAGTGTTATTTCATGCGGTCTCAGCCCAAAAACAAAAAAAAAAAAAAAACATGTCAATCAAACATGTAAGCTGGGACTGTGTGCTATGACAGTCAGAATTTGTGGAGCTGCAATATTTTGGAGTTCATCAGAGCAAACAGAAGCTATAGATGGTGTCATCACAGTGAGGAGAGTGAACATGAATTAATAAACACCCTCACTTTAATAGTTAAAACCCATCACATCCAATCAGGACAACACACACACACCATTATCACTGCATGAGTGCCGGCCCATTCCTGCCACAGCTCTGATCTGGGAGGCGTTGAAGCAGATCTGGGGTCAGATACCTGAACCGTGCAAGCTTCCACCGGCCCAGAACTGATGGACCTGCTGCACTGGCATACCTAACAGTTACACAGCAGTCAGGTATAGATAACATGGAGCAGAAGACACACGTGTGCTGGGAGTGACAGAGTAGGGGCTGGTGTGAGGGATCCAGACTGGTGCATATATCCATCTACTTTTCATGTTTCTCAAAATCTTATTATGAGCCTCTTCAGTAGACCGCTGCTTTTTGTCTGACCACTGAATTAGCAGTCCTTGAAAGGTCCTTGAATGCATCTGCAGGGTGAAATACTCTCGTCCTTTATGATTAAAACAGTATATGCAGTAAGATGTTCACCACTGTCAAATAGCTTCTGACTTTTGAATGGAGTTGAATTGATCAATGTGTTGATGCTAGTGTTCTGTTGAGAAGCATGGGAGCCAGTCAGAGCCGATGAGACAGGGTTGATTGTCATGTGGCAGATCCTGTAAAAGTAAGGAAAAATGTGAGGTGATGACTATGATAGAGCTAAGGGCACATTTCTCCTGTGATGAATGAAAAGTAGAGAAACAGATGAACACTTTGACTTTCACACCTTCCTTTGAATGATGTACCAGGAACAAGTGCCAGCAAATCCTGGAAGTTTGTTGTTCTTTTGCAGTCTATCCATCTGTCTTTCTGACTGTCTGTGTGGTTTGACCAGTCGCTAATAGCACCTAATGTTAGTTGTTGTGGCTTTGAGAGCTCAATGCCCTACAACTTCTGCAAACACACAAAGTAAATAGATTCAGAAAACCTCCTCATCAATGTGACAACATTGTTCACTGCTGTTAACTTCAGTCACAGCACTGAGGAGCAAATGTATCCCAGCCAAGGTTCATCACCTTTTAGTGTCACCTCTCGCTGTTGTGAGCATCTCAGTGTGTTTGTGTTGGGATGTTTTATTTGTATTTGTCTATTTGCATACATTAGCCAGGATCACTGGAGCCTAGATGTTGGCTAATGTTAGCCAAATTAGTTAAGTTGATGTAAGTAAGTGCTAGCTAACATTAGCTAATGTTGGCTAATACTAGCTGCCAGTGTTGCAAAACCTCAGATAGGTGTTGTCTATCTGATTTTATGATTCCAATGTGACAGTATCAGTCCATCTTCACACTTATAGTTGCTGTAAACTGACAAGTCTGTGATTCATGCAGAAAACAGAGACATAAACTTTGTGAACATGTTGTGAAATACACAACTAGGGAGTATGTGTGACTCAGCAATGATATGCAATAAATTAACCTAAGAGAAAAAGTATACTTGTATACAGTATACTGTATACTTGATTTTTAGACACAAACAATGAATTAAAGAGACAGAGCCACTGGAATCAGATGAGACCAATGATAGTTTTTTTTTAGAAGCTCTGACTGTCTACTCAGAACAAACCACAGTGGACATAAAGATATAGACTGACTTGTTTAACTGCTAATCAGGCCAGGAGCTAAGAAACAGTCCACAGGTGAGTCAGGAAAGAAAAACATGTTGACATATGTTTTGAAAGGTAACAAAATAAGGCAATGTGGAGCTAGCAACATGCCGGTGATGACTGCGGAGCCTTGGTTCACTTGCATCAGCTCACCATTGCTAAACCAATCACAGAGCAGGCGGGGTTGGAGCTGAGCCAAGAGATAGGCTTCGTGTTCAAAGAGTAACCTTGCTGCTTTGTCCACGCGTCTGTCAATCTTTAACTTGTTTTTTTTCTGCCAAGTGTGAAGTTCAGTGCTCCTGTGGGGCGTTGGGCTGGGCGTCTGCAAAGCCTGAGGGTGGATGAGGCGCACAGGAAACTCCCTCAGCTCACTTCCTCTTTTGCATTGTTGCAGAAAAAGGAAGAACATTCAACAGGTCCGTGTTCAGTTTCCTGTCAAGTAAACCAATGGGTCAGTTCACATCCGCAGACATGTGGAAGTCCTGCTTTGTTTTACTCTTATGTCAAAACAGCTGCCTCTGACACATGTGCAGGTCAGGACAGTGTCTTCTTCTTCATGTTCTCCTTCTCCTTCTTGTTCTCCTTCTCCTCAATTGTTTAGTTTCTGACTGCCTGTGCTCGGGATTCTGTCCTCTCACACAGACAGAAACATGTCTTTGTCATCGTCTCTCCTGCCTGTCTAAACACACATGTGCTGGAAAACAAGCCTTCTATTAACCCCCACTCTCAGAGGGAGTGGGAGGAGGGGGTTGTAGGAAGAGGATAGGGGGAGGAGAAGGAGAGGGGAAAAGAATGAGGGAGGAAATTGCACTGCAGGCAGAAATCCGCCTTCTCCATTTCCTGGGAGGAAGTGGATTAGATCGGGGAGAGTTTCAGCCTTCTCAGACTGAAGAATGCTGCCATACTCAACTTTAACCCTTTCAGCCTCACAGACCCTGAAAACACCACACACACTCATCTGAGCACATGTGTAATACCCTGTCTTCTTGTGTAATCATGCAAAGAAAAACATATTTTTATTCAAAAGCTTTCTCCTCTATGATCTGTCCCTTCTTCTCTGTTAGTTTGTTTAACATTAACATCACTCCAATAATTATTTCTACTCATTCATTCATTCATTCATTCATTTCAGATATTCATCAGATATTCTAAAATAATAATACATATATTTACATGGATAAATAAAATCTAGACTAATACCACATACAAATGCATTTAAAACACCTGAATAAAGAAATCAGGGTGCAATAATGGAATTAAAAAGCAGTCACAGTGTAAATGTAAATGTCATGGACTATACCAGTACCAGTAGAGAGTTCTTTCAACATTGTAAAACAAAAGGAATTCAGTCAATACCTACATTTAAGAGTCATGGATATTTATATTCACAAAATTTTTGTCCATGTGTGCATTTATTTTGTAATAATAATGGCCAAACCTGTCTGAAGCTCCACAGTCACTGCTGTAGTACTCAATATTACAATTTCCAAGGAACTGTCCATCAGCATGACCAGAAATTAAAGGCTATAATATATAAATCATAAGTTGCACTTTCATACAACAAATGAGAAATAAATTGATAGGCCTGTATACAAACGTAAAAGGAATTCAAAGGAAGGAATTCAGGCTTAAGACGAGTGGATGTCCTTCCCACGAGTGGATTTCCTTCCCACCTCCTCCACAGTTAGACAGTATGCATCTGCCCTTTTATGTTAAATGAAACATCCAATGGCCTGCTCTTACAGGGGCTTCCATCCCTGACACATAGACACAGCTGATTAACAAAAAGTAATATCAAATCAACAAACCTACATTCAAACAAAGTGAGTGTGATTATAGATCTGGCATAGAGTATGATGCCTTACCCAATGAGATTGCTGACGTAGCATGGAGGACACTAAATAAGATGATATAAGATAGTATAGGTAGTATATGATAAACCTTAATTGTCTGTTTGCATGGAAATTTATGTTCCACAACAAGGTCCACAACCATCACATTTCCACATTATGCAAAACACAGCTCAAACACTCATTATAAAATGCTTGGCACAATGGATGATCTAAGTCAAGATCTGGCTCAGTTTGTTCTCATATTTAGTTTTTAGTGCCACAAGCAGGGGTTGACAAAGTACACAACTTCATAACTTGAGTAAAAGTGCAGATACTCCAATATTCCAATGTCTACATCCAGTATTACTCCAACACAAGTAAAAGTCGCTTAAATATTACTTAAAAGAAACTACTAAAGTATTACACCCTTTTAATCTTCATAAGGGCAATTGAGAATACACTGATACAGATTCTGCCACATCATGTTTGTTTATAAAACTATATAGTTTATGTGCGGTAAACCAATATGAATCATTTTTTTGTTTCAAAAATCTCAAACATGGGCTTATGATACCTATGGATGCTCAGGAGGAGCATCCATCCACATCATCCACACGTCTTGATCTGTCTCTCCTGAAGCCGTTGTTCAATCAACACGGCTATTGCACATGGACTACCAAAGTCAAGTTTGGTTTTCTCTGTATTTGCTCAAGTATGGAGGAGGAGCATGATGTAGTGCAAGAACAGCTATACAGCTGAAACAAACCACATGTGAATCAACAGTAACAATGTATTGTCTTTGGTGTCAGAATTTAGCAAAAAAAAAAAAAGTCATCAGCTGATGTAAGAGCAAAAGTTGGGAGTAATGAGAGCATCAATATAAATGGAGTAAATGGAGTAAAAAGTATAAAATTTGTCCTTCAAATGTAGTGGAGTGAAAGTAATAAGTATCCCTTCAAAAATAATACTCAAGTAGGTACACAGAAAATGTACTTGAGTACAGTATTGTATTGAATTAAATTTAATTTGTTACTGTCCATCACTGGCCACAAGTATAGAAAATCCAGTCTCAAAGAGCTATGTTGTTAGGGAAGGGATAAGAAATGTTGCATCTCTGATACATCGGGATACTTGGAAGCAACAAGAAGCTTAGTGTGTCGAAGGTACTTCAGTCCTCAAGACTTCTGTCTTCTGTGGTTAGGCTTGTCACTGTAGTTTGGTGAACTGTTTTTACCTCCAAGGTATGTATGGCACATGAATACATGGATGGGTAAATATATATGCAGCTGGGTCTTCAAACTTTGCAGGAGCTCTTGGAAAGCATTGGTCACAGTGATCGGATGTTAATCTGTTCCTGTTCGGAAAATGTCACAGATTTTCAAATGAGTCATAATTTGACTGGTCAACCTGCTTAACCCTCAGTTCTAGTTTTCCAGTGGTTGTTTCCATTTGATTCTAGATGTGGAACATGTTTCCTGCTGTTCCCTGGTAGTTGAGGTTGGGTCCATTGAAGTGGTCGAAAATACTGGACAGGTAACCCAATGTAACCAACCATTCAAAAAATCTCTGGCACTCTGTCACATAACTCAAACAGGCACATCAATAACTTCTTCCGGGAGGGTGTGTAACAGCAGCTAGTGATGGTCACTGCCAATCTCACCATATCAAATGGCAGTAAATGTATTTGCAGCAGACAGCATTTTCTTGTTGGCACTGCTTTCCCATGTATTGGACAGGCACTGAGTATTTCTTTTCTCTGGTCACATACTGTACATGCTTTGTCTTCAGGTGATGGCACAGTTTTACATGTCTTCAAGGCTTCATTTGTCTCTGAGCACACCAAGGTCTTACTTCAGTTCCCGTCAAAAAAGAAAAAAGGAAAATCAAAGTACTAAGTAATGCGAGCTGTACTTTTTTTTACTGATGGGGAGAGATCGCTTGTTGTTTCTCCTCCTGTCAGTTGACTTTCTGTCCTTTTTATTTCTTCCTGTCACTGACCATCCATCTATTTGTTTTGTTTTAGCCATGGATGGTATTTTATAGTATGCAGTCAAATCCTGTTATTGGTAAGATCAACATCTTCCTCTCACGTTTTTAATGATCATTCTTTCTCAGCAGATGAGATGAGACTTTTCTCATGAATAACACATTTTTAACAAAGAATTGCATTTTTTTTTTTTATTTCATTGTGGCTTCAAAGAAAAATCGTCATTAAATGGGTCATTAACTGAATCATCCAGCAACATTAGTCTGCGCATAGACCGATGCAGCTTTAAACAGTGACCGGAGGAGTGTTGTCACCCAATCATGATGGTTTGCTTGTCTGTTTGTGTATAAAGCAGGACAAGCATTGAAAGGTCTGGGAGGGTTTTCTCACATACAGCAGAGCGGCACAGATGCTCACAATGAACTGGATACGATGTGTTTTAATTTACTTGCAATCTAGAATTGTTGCTCAATTCAGAGCCCATTTTCTGAAAACATGATGCAACAGAAAGAGTCCCTGAGAAAACAGAGAACACTCAAACAAAACAGTTCCTCTGTCAGTCTACAGCAAACCTGCAGGAGTTAGAAAAGAACAGAGAGAAGAGAAATATCTCAGTGGATGATTTAAAAAAAAATCTATGTCCATGGAAACAAGAGTGGCTGGTTTCCTCATTGTGTGTGTGTGTATGTGTGTGTGCACTCACAGCTGGGTTTGCACTATGCATGCTTGTACGAGTGGGTGGATAAGTGCGAGTGAATCTTATGTCTTTGTGCGAGGCTTGCCAAAGGTAGTGTAGGTGTGTACTGTATGAATGTGTGAATAAATGTGTGTCTCTGTGTGTGTGTGTGTGTGTGTGTGTGCTAACATACATGACTGAAACCCCCCACCAGCTTCCTTTGGTTGCTGTTACTCTTTGTGCTATACTCCCCATTTTACTGTGTGTCTGTGTGTTGGGTCTCTTTGAGGGGAAATTTCCTGCCCCTGGAAGCAGCTCTTGTCCTCAGGAATTTCCTGAGTGGGCAGACAGCGCTTCCTGAATAAATGTTGTTGTTGTTGTTGTGTGTGTGTGTGTGTGTGCGTGTGTGCGTGTTTGTGTGTGTGCGTGCGCGCGCGTATGTGTGGCTGTGTTTTAACTTGCTCTCTTTTCTCCAATGAAAGGGAAACTATTCCATGCCAGCAACAGAGCTAAGCGCAGCCCCTGTCTCTTCCTGTCCACGACGCACACCACACGTAACTCAGCATTGCACTGAACGCACACACACACAGGCCTGTGTTCATGGTGTGATTTTGTGTTGATTTCAGGCTTAAATAGGAAAAGTCACAAACACGCAATCCTCAAAATGAAGTCTTTTTCATGGGCTCTTTCCTGTCACACAGGAAGCGTTTTGTTTTTTGCTGGCGTGTTTGAATTAAGAAGAAAAAGAAAAGGAGGAGGATGAAAGCTGAGTATTTCCTTAGGATCAGTCCAGTCGTATTTTGACTCGTCACTATCAGCCTCAGTAAGCTAGTAAACCCCTGGCCCTGCACTCTGCTGTGTTTGGTTCACCTCAGCCCGCAGCAGAACTCTTCTGTGGAGTATGATTGAACATTAGTGTGTGTGAATGTAAGCCACCCTGTGTTTAGCCATTCAGCAATCATCAGCAAAGAGCAGAGCGCTCAACACTCACCTGGCAGTTTGAGCTACGTTGACAGAAATTGTCTGTAAGGGAAGTTTCTCAGCGGCCTTCAATGTCTGTGGTTCCAACAACTGCAAGAGTGAGATCTCTGAGCCTGTATCCTGCTGGCTCACTGTTTATTTTTCTTAAAGTGAATTAATAAAATATAGCAGATTTTAGGTAGAACACTTAATACTGGGCTCCGGTGGGCAGGGCTTGGGGCAGTTGTGACATCACAAAGTTACAGAAGACTTGACAGCTGGTTTTAAGGCTCAGTTTCGAATACAGGCTGTGTGCGTTTCTCTGTGGACTGAGGCTTTGATATTTTCACAGTATTAATACAGAGCCTCATGCTGCTTTGAATACATTGACATCTGTCTTTGTATTGTGTGGCACTTTAATGTTTTCACTTATATTGAGGTGATGTACCTTGTCTTCATTTTCCTCCATCTGACTAAATTGATTTAGAGCAGCTTTTCCCTGTGACTGGTAAAGTTTCCCTTTAACTAACAGTCAGTTCTGGGAAATGAAGCGTTGAAACAGCATTGGACATTCATAACATAACAAACAGAAACTCCTCCAGAGAGAGGTTTCACTTCAGCCGTCTTTGGACTTGTTTCATTTGCATGTGTGAATAACATCGAAATAATTAAAAATGAATCAGAGACGGAAGAAAGGTTCAATTGGCACACCTTTATGACAGGTGTAAGTGTGTATATGTGGCTGAGTTATTGTGAGCTATTCTTGCTAGTCCATGTAGTTTTATCATAAAACAAACGGTCATGAAGAACCCATGCAGGACTGTTGCCTCAGATATGATCGCCATGAGTGTTGCACTACACGAAGTGCTGACTCAGGATCTGGTGCTCACAGGGTGTGTGCTTCAACTAGAATCAAGCCAACAAAGGACTTTGAAGCTTGATTGTTAACCCTAACCCAAGACAAAAAGCTGGCTCCAGAACAAAAGGAAGAGTGGCAGTTAACGCTGGCTGCAGGAACTAACCTACAAGAGCCGGCTTGCTCCAGCACTCAGCAACAAGCCATCAGAAACAGGTCGTGCTACTTCCTGCCCATAAAAGTTCAGTTGATTGATGATCTGTTTTATGTTTGTTTTGACTGGATCCAGTCCAGTTCTGCTGGATGGGGACAGGACCTGGCCTGCCAGGAGGAAGCACAGGAGGAATATGAGAGTCGGGAGAAGTGGGAGGAGGGTCATGTGATTGGAAAACAAAGGTGTGTGTTTGTGTGTGTGTAGGTGGATTTCCCCCGTCACACCTGTACATCCAAAGTACTTTTCATTTCAAAGTGACGTTTTCAAATGAAAATGATCTTGTTAAGACTAGAACGCAGCTGAAAACACATACACGAGGAAGCCAAAGTAAACAGGAAGCAAGGATCCTCTTCTCTGCTAAAGACTTGTTGCAGAACTGTGAACAAGGAGCAGCAAAGACAGCTGAGGTATTGAAAGACAGCGTTTACCTATAGCAGCAAAGACAAGGACAGTAAGTCACAGCTGGTGAGAACCGATCAGGAGTGACTGTGGGTGTTCCCAACAGTCTTGTCCAGCAACGTTCACAGAAGTCTAGGGTATGGACAGCAGGAAAGGTGTCACAGAGATGTGTTTTAAAACCAAAACAGTGTGGATGTAGCCTGACAGAAGAATGTGTGAGGATTGAGGTTTGCTCTCTTACATGGCAGAGTGTTAGAAGG
Source organism: Caranx melampygus (assembly GCA_019059645.1). NCBI lineage: Eukaryota > Metazoa > Chordata > Actinopteri > Carangiformes > Carangidae > Caranx > Caranx melampygus. The sequence goes on from JAFELL010001427.1 coordinate 114,959, forward strand.
TCAGGGTCAGCCATCCTCCTCCTCCTCTGTCCAGAGAAAGACAAACTTTTCCTTGTTCAGATACCAACACCAAAATACACTGCCCTCTGCTTGCAGAGGAAACAAACATTGACTGAAGGACTGACTAACTGAGGAGCTGAGAGCAGCCAGAGGTTTCTTTTTAGTGTTCACCCATGGCTGAGCTGTGTGCATTACTTCTACTGTGTATATTGGGAGTAAGACTTTAACAGAACATAAAATCAGAGTTTTTATGACCCAATTATGACCCCAACTCCAGACTTACACATAAGGAGAAAAGAAACAAAAAGGAAGAGCACAGATATTCAGTTTTCTTCTTGTTAACTTGTAGATCACGCTCATAATATATTTTTAGATGTTTTAAATGTTGGACTACAGGCATAATCAATACATTTGATAGCGACTGAAATAATACTATTTTGTTCCATTCATCAAAACTGTACATAAGTACTCACCTTCATTATAGGCTAACACTGGCTGTCTGACACTGACGGAGATGAGGGCAGAGTCATGGAGATAATCTCACCCAGGATCTATCTGTCTATCATAGCTGTGCCAGTAAGTTTCCAGAATAAAATCTGTCTCTGTAGCTCAAGTGCAGAAATAATTGCAGATCTGGAAGTAATACTCAAAGGCTATTAGTCTGTCAGTTACTTAAACTAATTGAGCTGGATTTCCAAAAGAGGTTTAGAAAGTAAACTGTCTTACCTTACTGTTTCTTTGCTATCTCTGCAATCAGATCAATCAGGAAATCTGAAGGAAGAGACGTCAGGGTACTGATCCCACAAACCTTGTTTCAGATCACAATGAGTAGACACAAAAGACAACAAAAGATGCTACATTCACATGACATTTCAATATTAAAGGAGACATATTATGGAAATATCACTCTTTGAAGGCTCTTTAACATACTGGGTGTTTGTCTTGCCTTTCAGCCCCCAAAATGTGAGAATTGACAAAAACAAATTTGTAATTTGCTCCTTAAGTTGAAATGCATGAGTTTTTACAAGCTGTTCCCTCGGTTGTCATACAATGATGTCATTAGTTTTCGAATTTGCATAATACCACCCCCACCTGTGAATACTGGTACCGGTAGAAGGGGCGGGGCAAGCAGTGGATCATTTGCATTTAATGGGACAGGGCACTGAAACCAGCCATTCTGAACAGGACTGTTTTCAGCGAATGAAAAGGCAAGCCAAGGCAAGGCAAGGCAATTTTATTTGCATAGCCTGATTTTACAAACTATTTGTCTCAAAGGGCTTTACACAGCATCATGACAACATCCTCTGCCCTTAGACCCTCACATCAACTGAGGAAAAACTCCCAAGAAAAACCTTTGAAAACAGGGGAAAAAATGGAGAAACCTCAGGGTGAGCAACAGAGGAGGGATCCCTCACCCAGGATGGGCAGACGTGCAATAGATGTTGTATACAGACAAAGAAAACAATTTACAACATGGAATATGGAAAACATGGAAATGGAATCAGGCAGTTAATGAGAAATGATGAAGGAAGCTCCTGGTGGGCAGGGAAGGGCCAGCTTAATGGGACTACTGGACGGTAGACAGGGTTGTGAGCAGGGAGTGCAGACCAGTTTAACAGCAGGAGAAAGGAGGTGCTGGAGGCGGTGGTTGGCTGGTTGGTGCAGGGGGATGGAGCTCTGAAGAGATCTGTGGAGATACAGAGAGAGTGTGAGACACCAAGGCCGGACTACAAAGTGCAACAAATAATAACAGCCTGATGTGTCCCCCAGCAGTCTAAGCCTATAGCAGCATAGCTATAAAATGGATCAGGGCTACCTGAGCCAGCCCTAACTAAAAGCTCTGTCATAGAGGAAGGTCTTAAGCCTGGACTTAAATGTAGAAAGAGTGTCTGCCTCTCTGACCCATGGAGAGAGCTGGTTCCATAATATAGGAGCCCGGTAACTGAAGGCTCTACCTCCCAGTCTGTTTTTAGAGATACTGGGGGTCACTAACAGACCTGCATTCTGGGAGCGAAGTGCTCTGGTAGGACAGTATGGAATAATGAGGTCTTTCAGATAAGTTGGAGCTTTGTCATTAAGAGCCTTGTAAGTCAGCAGAAGGATCTTGAAGTCTATTCTATACCCTACAGGAAGCCAATGGAGAGAAGCTAGAATGGGAGAGATGTGCTCTCTCTTATTAACTCTTGTCAGTACCCTCACTGCAGCGTTCTGGACCAGCTGGGGACTCTTTAGAGAGTTATTTGGACATCCTGACAGGAGAGAGTTACAGTAGTCTAGCCTAGAAGTAATAAATGTGTGGACCAGTTTCTCAGCATCACTCTTAGAGAGGATATTTCTGATCTTAGTTATACTGTGCAGGTGAAAGAAGGCAGTCCTAGTCACATGCTTTATGTGGGAGCTGAAGGAAAGATCCTTGTCAAAAATGACTCCAAGGTTCCTCGCTGTTGAACTGGAGTTCAGGGTGATGCCATCCAGAGTAGCAATCTGAAAAGAGTTGTGATGTTTGATCCTTGGGGTATCTTGACCAAAGCATGTCACAGACATGTCTTTAAGACACCAGGGAACTATTTTAATTTGTGGAAAGGGGGCATGATATGTCTCCTTAAAACTCATCCCTTGTGGAATTACACTGGATCAGATCAGAGCTTGTTTGCTATTGGTCGTGGTAATTAAGACAAGAGCAAATGGAAACTTGTGCTGATGTAGCATAAGGAGAGTCCACGTCAGGAGGACCTTGTGGTGGATGGATGAATGTGACACAGTCAAGTCTGATCAATATGAACGTTTAAGCAGTTTATGTTGTTCCTGTTTATCCATGACTGCTAATGATTTGATTGCTAATGATTGCTAAAGATCATCTAATGTTGAGGAATAACACTTGTAATTCATGATTAGGCTTGTTATCAAGGTTGATCAGACCCAATCAGGGAGCAGCCGTGGACGTCATCATTGTCTTGTACGTCATTGTCCTCAAAGGTCTCCAAAAACGTCATTGCGGTGTGGACAAAATTTGTGCAAAAACCATGCAAAACACAGCAGCGTGGACATGTCCTGAAGCAGAGAGTGTGGACAGGACCTTTAAGTTCCTCAGCAGGACAGAGCTAATTAACTTGTCTCGCTGTGAGGGGAAGTTTTGGGCTTCTGTACCGCAACAATGAAACAAGATACCAGTGATCTCATCCTCCCTCTTCCCTTCATTCATCCCAAGCACTTATGAGTTGCCTTGGCAACTTGTGCGCTCTGTGTGTGTATGTGTGTTAATGAGCATGAGCGGGGGCATGAGAAACCACAGAGTGAAAATTATGTGTCATCAGAGAGGATTAGGAGCCCACGGTTTAGTAAAGGGCTTGGGATCCTGCTGCTGTCATGCTCAAGGGTTGTTGTTTTTTTTCATCTTCAGTGTAAACACACATACGCACTCTCTGATGAGCTTTGTGAATGTGAGCTGTGTACAACCAAGACTGATGACGGGAGACTAGAACTGATTTTTCCTTCTATAAGATACAACATATCTGCAACACATTCTCTGTCAGAAATCCTCATCGTTCAGCTGAAGGAAGAGTGTGACTGTCTGCCTTTCTCTTCTCTCTCTCCTCCATTACATGTCATCTGTCCTGCTCCTCACATCTGAGCAGAGAATGTTTGTGGCTGCATCAGGTTCACCCTCATAGAGACACCTTTAAATAGATATAAGAGTGAAACATAGAGCATTGGGCTGATGGTCCAGGGTTAACTGTTATAGTTGCATTAATGGTCATTCTCTACTCATGAGTCTGGGAGGGTCTCCACTCTTTATTTAATACTCCACTAATACCTCCACTCCTCCTCTTCTCCACTCCTCCTCTTCTCCACTGCCTCCACTCCTCCTCTTCTCCTCTGCCTCCACTCCTCCTCTTCTCCCCTCTGTCTGTTAATAAACCTTGCAGCGTTGCTCTCTAACCTTACCGTAGGAAGTTTCCTGTGCTGAAACAGTGCCCACGCTGGATTGCTTCCTGCCAAAGTGTGTTCTGGGACAGGTTTGTTTGGGCCCCCTTCTTCCTCTTGCTCCTCCTCCCTTCTGCTCCGCTTGTTGCTTCCTCCTCTGGGCTCTGTGCAGATGGCTGAGGCCGGCAGACCGGATCTCGGAGGGGTTTTGGCAGCGCAGCACCTCTCTCTGGCCCTGGAGAGAGCATACCGCAGCCATGACCTCGTGACCTAGCCTGCACTGCTGCCCGCCCCAGCCTCACTGCTCTCACAAGTCAGCAACGTACAGCTGCTGCCTGCAGTGCAGACGGCAGCTCAACTCCATATTGATAAAAAGTCAGTGATGTAGTAAGTAAAGCAGCCTCTCCACTGGTCAAAAAGCCCAATAAGACCTGCTAACCTCAGCCTATTTATCAGCTCCAGCTCTGATCAACCTTAGCTGGCAGACCTGTCACCTGTCCATTTCTGTTACTTTGGTTGCAAAAGGAAGTTAGATTATATGAACTTCTATGAGAATATGACCCTACTTCTCACTTTGTTTATTACCTTTCCCAATTTCTTTGTATGGTTTTAATCACTACTTTAAAGCGTTCTTCAATACAAGGTGATGTTCATTTTTCAAATTATGTCAAGGGTATAAACAGGGTGGTTTTAAGTGTGTGGCTAGGTTTTGACTCACACCTTGAGACTTATCAGCTCTTTGTGGCACTGACATTAACGTAACTGAGAACTTGTTCTTAGTTGTATTGTTTATCTTTCGAGTTGCAATAGTCATCTTAGAGCTTTTTATAAGCGCTACACTTTGACCTTTTACCAGGTGGTCAGTTCATGGAACTTAATTCATTTCATTTGCCAAAAGGTGTTTTGTTCAGCATTTGGTTGTTGGACAATAAGGCACTTACAAGGGTTGGACATTTCAATCTTTACTTGAGCCTGTTTTCTCTAGTCAAATTACCGTTCCACAATCAATTCATGTCAGAGTTGAGATGAATCACAAATACAGCACAAACAAAGCTAACTAGCTTGGTTTAGTTAATCACCAAGAGTTTCCCATGTTAACTGGACCTCTGACCTCTTTGTTCCACCCTCTCCTCCAAGTATGGCATATTTTGGCAGCACAACTCCTTGAATCAAAAACAGCAATTCAGGGGGGGACTTCACAGTGGGTTGCCACAGAAAACTTGACAGTGGACAAGCTTGGTTGATTTTTCTTAGTGTTCCTCAGTTGGTTTACCTGCACTTTAAAAAAACAGTTACACTGTTTTGGGTGGAGTTAGTATTATGAGAATATATGAGTGTATGTATGTATGTATTATATATAATGAGTATTATGAGTATGAGTTAGTAAAAAAAAAAAATACTTACGATCTAGACAGGGTTTCATTTTATATTGATTGCTCTCTGTGAAAACTTCCTTTGTTTCATGAACAGGGGGAGTTGGATAGGGACTGGGGCTGGAAAGCGAGCAAAAGGTTCCTATTACATATGTGACAGTGACATTGGCGGCCAAAGATAACAGCTGTCAGACTCCCAGAGGAAGTGTTTGAGTTTGAGCGATAAGTGAGATGTTAGAAATGAGTAGCTGTGCTCTGCGTGGGTGTCATGGATGTTCTGATCAGAGCTGTATGCTGCTGAATGTCTGTTTCTGTTTGTGTGTGTGTGTGTGTGCGCGCGTGTGTGCATGTACAAGAAAAGACAGGATGAGTCTGAGTCACTCTGAAAATCATTGAGTTCCACGGAGAGCGAGAGAATACCATGAGGTTGTAATATCTGTTCAACCAGGATAAATAAGAGTCAGAGTTGTTCCAAGTTAGAATTATACTTTCTCTTCTGTCAGAGTTGATGAAATGATCCCACAGTGAGTGGAATAAAAAACATGAATTCTTTACTACTTTGGCCAAAGAGCGGGTAGCCTGGGTCACCTGCCGCTTTAATGAAGTCAAGTTTTACCTTTTGACGGGAACAAAATCCACTGAGCTTGAGTCTCTACGGAAAGGTTTAGCAGCATTTTACTCAGGTGGGGATTCAGTGTATTGACTGGCCTTAAGAGCAGAGTTTGAACAAGGTTATTATAGGGGGGATTACTCACACTCTATTAATGTGGAAAATCCAGTTTTAAGTTCCTTCAGTGAGGTCTGGTGGGTTGTCAGGGAAACTTCCGAGCACAGTATCATTAGCAGTGAATTGACTTTTTCTATGGATGTCAGACCATGATTCTTTTGTGCTTGTGCACCTCCTTCATTTATACAACAAACTAATATGGTCCATACTGTGATGAACGAAGAGCACAACCCCCCCTCCATATATTCTGTGAATCATTCTCTATTCTTTCTACCATCTTCTAATCTTTTATTCTCACTCCTCTCCCTCTGACTCTGCCTCCTCCTTTATCTTTTTTTTTCTCTGCCAATGTTCCTGTAATCACTCCCTCCTTTTGGCTTTTATCTCCACTTCCTCAATATCCTTTTTACCGCCTTTCCTCCTTACTTCCTGTAACCCCCCTTCTCCTCTCTCTTCCTACTTTCCCCTTCATCTCCTTCACCTCCTCCCCCTTCCTGCCTTTCCATCTTTCTTCCTTCCTTGCCCCCAACCACCCTGTCCTCTTTTGTTTTCTCCTCTACCTCTGCTTTGCTTCTTTAAACCTTGGTCTTAGCTTCTCTCCCTCTATGTGCCCCTCTCCAGGATTGCAGCCGGTGTTTTGGAGCAGGGAGGATGTGGCCCAGTGGCTGCGATGGGCTGAGAAGGAGTTTGCCCTGCGGCCCATCACAAGTGGCTCTTTCCAGATGAACGGCAAAGCCCTGCTGCTGCTCACCAAGGAGGACTTCCGCTACAGATCCCCCCACTCTGGTATGCCTCATCCTCCTAACCTGCTTGTGATCTCATTATGACGATGAGCATGTAGTTAAGGTTGGGAAAACTGAAGGCCTCAGTGAAATGAGTCACTTTTATTGATCACATTAAAAGATTTTTTTTTTCAAGTCCATCTGGAGCAGACTGGAAAGCAAGTGAAGAAGGAAGAGCAGTTTTAGATCATGGGAACTCTCTGACTAGGTCAAATAAAGTCATGGAAAAAGTGTGAAAAGAAGTTCCTTTTTCTTAGGGAGAAAAGTGACACCTGCTGTCACTGACAGGCTGATCACATCAAAACTGAAAATGAAGTTTGGTTCCTTCCTACGAACCTTACACATGATAGTTAATCATGAGTAAAAAAAAGCAAACTGTCATTCATGAGCCTTAAACAGCTGCAGCCCCACCCAGTGATCAAGACCGACAACATCATTGTTGAGGTGTGTTTGTGTGTTTACAACAAAACTGCCCTTTAAAAGTCAATAGGCAGCTGGAGCTGAGGAGGGAGGGTGTCAGGGTAAGGCGGCAGTGAAGAGGGGCAGCTGTTACAGTGAAGCTGCTGGGGGAAGGAAGTTAGAAGATCGTTGATCAGGAAGTAGAAACCAACCTCAACTGTCGGCCTGGCAACAGCAGTGGCCCTCTAGAAAATAAAAGCACAGAAAGTCAACAGGTTCTCAGGGGTTTTAGATGATTTCTCATCAGGCTGGGTGACTGTTTGTGTCAATACACAATACAGGGATGAAATTAGCAGATATCATGAGATGTGTGGGATGTCAGAATTGTGAAATACATAGATTAAGTGCAGGAGATAGGCCTACAGGGAATTAAAAATGATTTCAAGTGAACAAATTATCAAAGGCTGAGAGAAATTAATAATTAAGTTTAATTCATAAATAAATAAGTGGAAGCTGATGCAATAATAAACAATCTAATGAATAAGTTAAATGTTGAGGTACCACTTTACAATAAAGGATTTATAAATGGTTCATAACACATTTACTAATTAGCTTGTTAACATTTTATTAATCATTAATAAGTTGTTTATTTTATTTATAGCTATCTTTATTTTTACATCCCATAACTCATTAGTTACTCAGCTTTCTTAGTTTTTTCCATCATCCAGCCTTTATGGCTGTGCATCTTCTGTGAAGTTCTTTACAGTTAGCCACCGTCAGTATCTTGATGGTCAAATAGCAGTATGGAAATTAACTTCTATCATATGATCAGATTGATACTCATCACTGTTTACCTTTACATGGTCTCAGCAGCCGTCCTCATTATACTCACAGGTGTTGATCAGATTGTTGTGTAAAGTATTGTTTCGTCTTTAGGACTTGTTTATAATTGCTTATTTATGCTTCACATTGTTTAATAATTGAATTAATGACTTCATTATAAAGATTTTGATTATAAAGATTTAAAAAAAACCTATGATTTTAATTATGTACTTATATTCTTATTAACTTTTGCAGTCAGGGTGAGGTGCCGCTAGTCTGCCCTCCCACTATATTCCATGTTCTGACAGATTCATCCATACTGTAGTTAGACAGAGATGTGGTCCAGCTGACAGCTGTTGTCAGCCTCCTCTCAGAATATTTCCATTTCACATCTATGTAAAATATTCATATCCTGTAAAGAAACTGGAGTCTGGAGGAAAGTGTGACTCATCACAGACTTTATTAGAGTCATTGTTTCATTTATCTCTTCAGATTTTGAGGAGGCTTTATTTTATTTTTTTTCCTAATTCCTGATACGTCATGAGGTGTAAGAAGATAAATTGTTCATGTCTGCCTGGCTGATCTCATTTCAGTATTAGCAGTATGTTTTCGGGAATGTCAGTAAAACATTGGTTTGAGGAACAGAGCAGATTCTCTGGTCTGTGATGTGACTGTTTCCTCCTTTGGGTGATTATAAGACAGCAGTTCCCATCAGTCAGTGCTGTCAGCTATGTTCTTTCTAACAACTGACTGGTGTTTTGTTCCTGGATTGTTTGTGTTAAATCTGCACCTATCTTTAAATTCTTGAAACTATTGATATGGAAATTTAAAGGTGTTATAAGCAAGCTAACATGATTCTAAGTCGTTGTTTTTTTTGCCAGTAAGATTTCTTGTATGAATAATGCAAACACAATTACAAAGGAAAATAAAAAAAAAAAACTAATCCAAAAACAGAATCAGCAACAAATTAAAAAATCCTGGTATTCATAATGCATAAAGAAGATTGCCTTTTAGATTGTTGATAAAACATGAAGCTTGAAGTTTAAACAGATGTATGAAATTGAAAATCAAAACAACCCTTCATGAACCAGGAAGCAGGAATTTTCCCCACACTGCAGCTGAATGCCACAGGACCAGAAAGTGAGAACTGAGAGGGGTGTGTATCTGTGTGTGTGTGCACACCATCACTTCCTTCTTGAGAATCATTTCCTTGTTATGGGAAGGCTTTAAGACAGGACAGGATGAATGTTGGATCTGAGCCGTTAGTGATGAGGCCAAACAAACTGTTAACAACACTGTTAAACATTCATGGAACTTCCTGCTCAGGTCTGAGTCGGGTGTCTCCACACAGCCTTTCACTACTTCACATTTTGTTCGTAGATATTTGGACTGTGAGCTGGAACATGCATGGTTACTAAAGCTATAGAAACCTCTAACTTTTTATGTGATGTGTTTATAATAGGTCAGTTATATTTTAAATTTTGGGATGTGGGATGATTTGCCAGCTATACTGTCCTAAAACCATATGATATCTAATCCCATTCAAACTTGAAAAGCTAACATGGTGACCTCTGGCCTTTGTATCTGCAGGAGATGTCCTCTATGAACTGCTTCAGCACATCTTAAAGCAGAGGAAGCCCCATGTGTTTTACCCGTCAGCATACTTCCCTGGGAACCCATTCCACTCTTTGCCTGAGAGCGCCGTGCAGCACCTGAAGCTTGAAGGTTAGTCCGGTGAACGTCTGACTGCCTTCTCTCCTTCATCATATTGTACGCTTCCCTGAAAGTTTCAGAGGACGTTTTGAACCAACTACCCCTCGTGAGCGAGCCCGATGTTGAAACTTTGTGAGCTCCAGTCACAGCTCCGAAGAATGTTTTATGATTAGTTCTTCCTCTGCCTCCTGTAGTAATAGTGATACATGTAATGAAAGTAGATTATTTGCTAATAAAAATGTGTTTAGGGTGGAAATATTGAACCAATCAGGTAATATTACACCCAAGTGTAAAGTAGGTAATTTGTGTGTGTGGTAATAAAAAGAAAGCAGCTTGTCTTTTATGTCACTTTGTTGTGTTCAAGAAAAACTGTCGGACTGGTTTTTGATCTGATCTGAGAAAAGTGTGACACAGCAGCTGTCCTGTATGTTGACTATAAAACCTGCTGAACAGGGAGACAATGCGCACAAGCTGCGGTTGCATATACACACAGACCAGTCCTCTGGCATTTATTACTTCTGTCTTCCTCTGTCTACCTCTCTGCTTTGTTATTTTCAAACTACTGGATTCAGTTTTAACTCACAGCAGAGAGTCATCTTAACTGTAGGAGATTACTGACACCCAGTGGTCATCTCTGTGTCAGGTCAGAGCCAATCTCCAGAACAATATTCTATTTTAATCCAAACCAGTATCACAGCATAAGATTTGTGCTGCCTGTTCACAGTTTACAACACAGGTGTGTATCCAGGTGTTCAGTTTATCAACATTGTGTTCCCTTGTCTGTCTTTAGTGCAACTCCCTGCTCAGTCTCACCCCGATAACCTGGATGTATTTACTGTTGGCACACCTGTATGATAAACACTCAAAGTGGTTTCTGTCTATCTGTACAGCTTTACTGGCACCTGTAGAAACCTGTTTTCTAGAAGTCCAGAGAGCATTGTGCAGAATCCACAGACACACTGCCGGATTGTACTCTAGTTAAATTAATGATACAGTGTAGCAACAGATATTTCCATTATCCATTATTCTGCTTAATTTACAGTGTGTAAAATAAGTATTTGATCCCCTGCTGATCTTATAGGTTTGCCCCGCCCAAAAAAATAATGGTCCCAAATTTTATAGTAGGTTAGTTGAACTGTGAGAGACAGAATAGCAACAAATAAATCCAGAAAAAACACATTATATAAATGTTATAAATTAATTTGCATTTGATCAAGTGAAATAAGTATTTGATCCCCAAGCAAAACATGACTTTGTGCTTTCCAACAAGGGTTTCTCAACCAAAAACTGGGGTCAGACATTTCTTATAGTTGGTCACCAGGTTTGTTCACCTCTCACCTCTCTTTATTACAGATCCTCTCCAAATCCTGAAGGTTATGGGGCTGTTGCTTGGCAATTCAAAGTTTCAGCTCCCTCCACAGATTTTCTATGGGAGTAAGGTCTGAAGACTGGCTCGGCCACCCCATGACCTTTAAGTGCTACTTCTTGAGCCACTCCTTTGTTACTTTGGCTGTATGGCTTGGGTCATGGGTCATTCTGGAAGACCCATCCACGACCCATCTGCAGTGTTCTGACTAAGGGAAGCAGGTTCTCATCCAAGATTTTATGGTACATGGCCCCGTCCATCAGCCCCTCAATGCAGTGAAGTCTTCCTGTACCCTTAGCAGTGAAACAGCCCCAAAGCATATGTTTCCCCCTTCATGCTTGACAGTGGGGACAGTGTTCTTGGGGTCATACTCAGCATCTCTTAGTCCAAATGTGGTGAGCCAAGCTGATGCCAAAGAGCTCAATTTTGGTCTCAACTGACCACATCATGTTCTCCCAAGCCATCTCTGAGTCATTCACATGTTCAGTGGCAAACTTCAGACAGGCCTGTACATTTGCCTTCTTGAGCAGAGGGACCTTGCAAACACTGCAGGATCTCAATCAATTACGGTGAAGTGTGTTACCAATTGTTTTCTTGTTGACTGTGGTCCCAACAGCCCAAGGATCATTAACAAGCTCCTTCCGTGTAGTTCTGGACTGCTCACTCACCTTTTTCATGATTATCTTTACCCCACGAAGTAAGACCTTGGATGGAGCTCCACAGTGAGGGCAATTTATATTTCTTCTACTTTAGAATAATCGCACCAGTTGTGGTCTCTGTCTCACCAACCTTCTTGCTGATTCTTGCTGATGGCCTTGTAGCCCATTCCAGCCTTGTGCAGATCTATAATCCTTTCCCTAACATCCTTTGATAGTTTTTTTAAATTTATAGGATAGTTGAGAGAGACAGGAAATGGGGAGGCAGAGAGACGGGGAATGACATGCAGCAAAGGGCTGCAAAGGGAGGCAGCGAGGATTGTAGCCTCTGCATAGGTGTACCTAGCTATAAAGTGACAGGACTAATTTGAGGCACATAACCTCTGTGTGAGGGACAGAATTCTTGATGGTTGGTTGGGGATCAAATACTTATTTTACTTGATCAAATGCAGATTAATTTATAACCTTTATATAATGTGGTATGTGTGAATAGTGTGCTATTCTGTCTCTCACTGTTCCATTAACCCACTATAAAAAATTTGGGACCATTCATTTCTTTGTTGTGGGGCAAACCTATAAAATCAGCAGGGGATCAAATGCTTCTACTACTTACTACACTTATACTACTTTTCCCCACTGTACCTGTTAGTAAACCACACAATCAAGTTCACCTGTCTGTGACCCAACAGGCTGATAAGACAAAATGTGAAATAATAGAATATCAATAAAGATGAATATAGCCTTCTTGAGCTTCTCCACCTAGGATGTACCTGACTTCACCTCTAACTCCCAGCTTATCCAAATAAGGTCAAAGGGGTGGGGTGTGTGTGGTGCCAAGAAAATCTGCCCTCTGGCATGCACATGGTCACTACACCCTCATTTATACATAAGGGAAGCCTAAATAAGCTCATGAAGGAGGAAATCAGTTATTATAAAGAGCATTTTATACCAGGCTGTGAGTATGTTTACAGTGTGTCTGCTGTCAGGTTAGACATTTTAACATGGGAGCCAATGGAGACTCACTCACTTTACTGGTCAGTAGAGGAACTGACGTTTCTGTTCAGTAGAGGAACTGCAGTTTCTGTCTGCAGTTTGTCATCTGTATTTTAATATTGACTCTAGATATTCTTCTATTCGTCCTCATGTTGCAATAGCAGACAACAGTGGAAAAATATACAAAGAAATTATTCATCCAGTACTGAAATACTGTATAATATCTGTTTTGTATATGTGCACTGTGCATTGAGTGCAATCACTGAAGATTACTGGCATGTTGTTTCCTCTGTATCCTCAGAAACGGTACGACGGGGGCCACGTGGTATGGATCCAGTCCCCCAGCACCCACCAACCATTGAGCTGCGACACCGTTCCCGCTCCCCTCACCATCAAACCTCACGACGATCTCCTCTGGAGCTGAACCACCCTCGTCCAGCCAAAGAGGACTGCCTTCAGACTTTCTCCCAGCTGCCTGACAGCAACCACCACATGCCTGAGGAAATGTACCCTTTGTCCGTGTCCCCAGCTGCACCCAATGGCCGCTGCAACACGCCCAGAGAACCTGCCTGCCCGAGCAGCCCTGGAGGCCAGGAGGCAGGCCCTCCTCGTGTCATCCAGCTCATGCCGAGCACCATTATGAACCCCCTGCTCCTCAGCCCCAGCAGGAGTGGTGGTGGGGGCACTGGCATGGACTTCAGGCACAGTCGCAGTGGACCCCTGCCTCAGGGAACACTGGAGAATGGACGTGAAAGTAAAGTCCATGTCCACCATCACCCAATGACTCTGGCTCAGCAGCAACAGCAGCAGCAGCAGCACCTGCTGCAGCCGGAGGAGGCACTCTATAGGAACCACGTTATCATGCCAGTGTCGCCTCCTGAGGAGCAGCAGATGCCCATTGGACGGATAGCAGGTACGACTCAGTCCTGATCTGGCTGAAGCTGCATTAGGGAATGCCTTCATTTAAAAACAGATGAACTACCAACACAAACAAACTGTGCTTCTGTGTCTCCACAGACTGCAGGTTGCTGTGGGACTACGTCTACCAGCTCCTGTCTGACAGCAGGTACGAGAACTACATCCGCTGGGAGGATCCAGAAAACAAAGTCTTCCGCATCATGGACCCCAATGGCCTGGCCAGGCTCTGGGGCAACCACAAGGTAAACACAAACTCACCTGTGTGCAGGTGTTTAGTGAGCAGAGAAAATACTGATTCATGCATTTTTTTTTTTACAACATTTTAAAGCTGCACTACGGAATATTTTCACCAAAAATGACTCAGCAGAAGATTCATGATGCATAAGAACTGGATGCATGGTTGGTAATTGTCTCATTAACATGTGCATATGTAGATGATTTGGTCAGTTATTTAGGGTATGCTGGCAGTATGGTATAGATGTTAACATGAGGTGTAATACAAACAAGAGTAGTTTTATGATTGTTAGTAGTTGATAAGACAGAGAATTGGTATTCCCTGACTTCCTCCTGTGTTCCCCTTAAGGAGTGTAATGAGGTGAAATATTTAGGACATTACATAACCAACAGTGTCGACAGCTGTACACACAAGCAAATATGTTGGCTTGTAAATTCAGCATGTATTGAGCAACTGTTAGGATCTTTCTAAAGCTGTGTGTACCCCACTATATACTGTACTGCTACAGAAAATCTCATGTGAGACAGTGGCTTACAATGGGAGTGATGATGTGACAGCTATGGCATCTGTTCCAACATTGGGGTTGGAAATGGAAAAATGAAAATCAAAGATCATTAAGTAACATCTAACTATATTGACTTTACAGAGAGTTTAATATCAGATAAGGAGTTTGGACAAATGTCTAACTTCAGGAATGCAGACGGTGTAACGCCTTGATCAATACGCAGCATGGCTATAGGTTTTGGGCTGGAGGTTACAGTTTGTGCTGACATGTCTATGAATAACAAATAATAAAGAGTCACTGTGAGACAAGTAGACAGACAGACTGGCAGGCAGACACAGATTACTCAATTTTAAATATCTTGTTTTGCTAGAGACTGTCATTTCTAATATCATATCATATCATATCATTCAGAAGTTTCCAATATAATAATACTCCAGTAAAGAACAGATATTTGGACAATATTATCATGTACAGTACTGAGGTAAATGTCACAGTCCACCCATGGATATAAATTACATGGAGGACGCTGTGGACTTAGTTTACCACCACATGACCAAACATTCATTAGTGCAGCTTTAAATGAGAACAAAAATCTACTCATGTAGATATATGTTTGAAGATCAGCACCTCTTTTTCACCATATTTATTATTTTTGTTTTTATTGTTATTAATATTATAAGTGACATTGTTACTCTTCAATGTCTAATAGAACAGGACAAATATGACATATGAGAAGATGTCGCGAGCACTGAGACACTACTACAAACTGAACATCATCAGGAAGGAGCCGGGACAAAGACTTCTGTTCAGGTGCAACACACCTGCCTCACTACAACACCTGTCAATTACATTTGTTTTAATAGCTGGATTTACATCATTTAACTGACTCCTTATGTGTGCCTCATTCTCCAGGTTCATGAAAACCCCTGATGAGATCATGAATGGACAGACAGATCGGCTGGAGCACCTGGAGTCCGACACAGATGAGCAGGTCTACATCAAAGAAGAGTGCTAAGGAACCATGGAGAAAAAAGGTCCATGAACTTGTTACTACTACTACAGCAGCTGATGCCTTTGGGACGCAGTCTGAACAATCCTCGGTGGACATCTGAACCTCTCATCTGTGGCCTTAAAAGCAAACAGCGTCAATTGTGTTGATTTCCTGATGGAAAGAATTAAAAGAGGAGTTCCCTGTTATTTCTGAATGAACTGAAAAAGCCAATCACTTTGTGCTTATGTCACTTTTATGATTCTTGTCTCTGACATGCATTATACTAAGAATTTTGTAAAAAAAAAAAAAAAAAAAAAAAAAAAAGAAAGAAAGAAAGAAAAGAAAAGCCTGTGTGCGTGTGTGTGTATGTGTGTGTGTGTGTGTGTGTGTGTGTGTGTGTGTGACTGGGCTGTTTACACCATTGAATAAACATTTTTCATCAAACTAATCCTCAGTGTGGACACACTCTCGGGTCACACATATATCACCTGTGTGTGGGGATGGGTATCATATTAATGATTCTGCTTATTGATCCAGTACTTTAACTGTACTCTCAACAATCAGGTACTTTCTGTTCTGTTTTGTAAGAGAAAAACAATAAATTAAGAACATGCTTTAATTTTTCATATGAACTCATTTAACGTTGTTGAGCAACAGCTGACAGAAATGTGAAACAAATGTAATACACACTTCGCTGCTGGAGAGTGTATTTTTTATTATTATTATTATTATTATTTTTTTTTTTTTTTTTTTTACTGTATGGTAGTTTACCAGTAGCCATCAGATTTTTTAAATAATAATAATAATAATACTGATAATAATAATCATACAGCTCCAGGGGCCTGTTGCACAAAACTAGGATAGGCTGGGATATCTTGGTTATCCTGGCTAAATTTATCTGTGATCCAGTTGCACAAAAGTGGGATAATGGAAAGTGGGATATGTTATGGCATAGGTTACCATGGAGATTTATTCTGTGGAGCTAGCCTGCTCCAGACCAGGCTAAATTCCAGGATCTATTTAATGTCATCCCTTATCTCAGTCAGCAGTCATCACAAACAGAAACCAATAGTTATTCCACTGCCCACTACACATTGTTATAACATTCAACTAGACCCACTGTCATTATTTAAACATTTGTGATCATTATTTTCAGTCATTGTGAATAAAAAATGATTTTAGATGATGTTGCAACCATTAGATAATTTACAGTTCCCATAGACTACAATACACATCTCATAAATAAAAATACACATCGAAGAGAAACATGATGTTCCTTTATTGAATGAGGATAAATCAAAGCAGGTAAACCATCAGCTCCTTTCAAAACTGAAGGCACACAGTGACTCTACAAGATAGAGAGCACAGAATCAAAGCATATTATTCAACACAAGAATAAATACACATTCAAAGGTCTGTATATAATACACCCCGCATGTCTGCACACTGAAATAAATGCAGGTCAAATCCATACACAAGAAATGAACAAACAAATGAATGGATGCAGTAGCCTCCCTGTAAGCTTGTATACACACAGTATACAGCACAGACAACATAAGAGGCCAAATTAATTTAAATTGAATTAAAAAAAAAAAAAACACACAGGTGCAGGCCATATATAACTGAAATTCACAGCATGTGTCTCTACCAATGCAGGACATATTTAACTTACATTTAAAGCATGCATGTTACTAAAATAATTTAACACATATTGGTCCCTGACCAGCCAACCACTGTTGTCATTAGGGAAGATGGAAGGACCATGTGTGATGGCACTCTGGGGGCCCTCTCCTTCCTCAGGCAGGCCACATTGTGGAGGACAGTACAGGCCACAGTGATGTCACATGCCCTCAAAGGGCTGACCCTTAAGTCGTGAAGACAGTGAAAGCATGCCTTCAGGAGGCCAAAGGTCATTTTGATCCTGGCCCTTGTCCTGGCATGGGCATGATTGTAGGCCTGCTGTGCTTCCTGGGGGTCTGTGTATGGTGGCAGGAGAAAAGGCTGTCCCCCTGCGACCCCCAGAGAATTCACCTGTCAATACAAAATCTCATCATCAAAACCTCATCAATAGAGTGACATTCTTGACACAGCCATGATGTAAAAAGTGGTTATTAATAAAAGGTTGTGTGGCTCACCCTGTGATAGGTGCTGATAGATTCCAGAGGTCCGAAAGACTCGGGAGTCCTGGACTGAGCCAGGCCACTTTGCCACAACATTGCTGATCAGACAGTCAGCAGTGCAGACCATCTGGAGTTATAAGATGAAGACTATTAAACCTGTCAACGCACATCACATGTACAGTGGTCACTAATTGACACTATCAGAAAGTCATGTTCACCTGAACATTAATGCTGTGAAAGGATTTCCTATTCACAGAATCCGCCTAATGGGCACCTGGGGGGGGTTATCTTGACAGTCTGATGGAGTTACAGTTACAATTTCACTCACATCTGCTGTCAATTTCACTTACAACTTCAACTGATTCTTAACCAGGGTACAACTACGTTTTCGGGGATGATAAGTAACTATTTGGATTGTGATGATGTGATAGTTTCAGCGGAGCAGTGAGTGTGTATTTGTGCACTATACTTACGCATTCAGGCGGTCTGTAATACTTTGCCACGCTTCCTCTTGTTGTTTAATAACTGTGGTGGTGTTGCCTTTCTTTTTGATTTGCTCATTTACTCCTCGTAAGCCTCCATGAGGATTTCTGTCTCCGACGAGAAAAGTACGCCGCTCCAGTTGTCATGGTGAATCGGTGAATCTGTGATCGATGGCGGGGTCTATTTGAGGAAGCCGCGTGCACATACTGATCCAGGATTGGTTTCACCTGGCTTGATGAATCCGTGTCTGCTCATCCTGGCTTGGTGCAACCAATTAAGCCTGGACGCTCATGTGGATTCGCTGAACTCAGCTCAGTCATTTATCCTGGATGTCTGAATCCCACTTTTGTGCGGTTAATTCCGGTTCCTGTCCATATTTTTACTTGTGTGCACTGCTATTTGCCACACGATGGCGGTAGTGCACAACATTCCGTGCAGGTGTATGGACGTCTCACAGTTGGACAGTTAATCACCTTCGAGACCCCAATGGTGATTCACAGGACATCACGTGGAGACAGGTGGTCTGACCACATGGCCTGTATTGTTATTGTTTCTACTAATCCACCTGGTGTTAGTGTAGTCAAGACCACCTCCCCCGAGACCGAGTCAAGACCAAGACCAAGACCAAGACAAGACGAAGACTTTGAGGGATTCGAGACCGAGTCCAGACCAACACCTAGGCGGGTGATACCAAGTCCAAGACCGAGACCAAAAGATGATTTTTACATAAAATCTATATTTACTTGAAACAATGTTTGGATTTACCAGGAGAACCTTAAGTTTCCCACTTTTGACACTGGTGCAACCACGTTTTTCCGATGGTTACACAAAAATATACATGTTTTGTAGAACAGTTATTGAATTACATAACATTGTGGGCCTGTGACTCAGGAAGTAGAGCAGGTCGTCCACTAACCAGAAGATCGGAGGTTCGATTCCTGGCTTTTCCAGTCCACTGTCTGTGTGAATGGTTAGACACCATGCGCAGTATGAATGTTTGTGTGGATGGGTGAATGTGACCAACAGTGTAAAGCGCTTTGCGTGTCCCAGAGACTAGAAAAGTGCTATAAGTGCAAGCCCATTTACCATTACATAAAACAAAGTGAGCGAGTCCAGCTCGGCCAAGACCGAGACAGGACCAGGACCTTGAAAATGTGGTCTCAAGAACGGTCTCGAGTATCCACCAAACCCCTGCCCCTTGTGTGAACTCACTTATAGCTTTTTATATCGTCTTTGGTCTGAATGCTTCAGTCTTCAGTTGTTTTAGAACTGTCTGGATGAGGCTTGTGTTATAAAGAAGATGCCACTGAGGGTCTTTATGTCCCTGTTGAATGATGAGGATCATCTCCATCTCAGAACAGTGGAGACCCGTTTCCTACGCGTCACTGACTGAAACAGTTAACAGAGACGTTAGTAATGAGATCACTTTCACGGTAATCACATTACTGTAACGCAGTCCGATAAGTCGCAGATTTAGCCTACGTCGTGCGCTCCGGAGTGTCCATAAAAAGTTGGTGCGCTCAGAGCGCATCTGTCAGATCGGAAAAGCCGCCACGGAGCGCAGGCTAGAGGCTGATGGATGAGGACCGAGCCCATGTCGAGAGTCACCATCACCCACGGCGAGAGCGGTCTGATCCACCCGCCTCTGTGTGACAGTCTCTTGTGAGTTGTGGGCTATCGCGGAGCCGCTCTGGATGCTGGGGGGTCTTGGCTGTATGGTGGATGAGATCCCTGCGTTGCCGCGTTAGAGCAAGAGGAAGAGGAAAAAGAGGAAGAAGAAAAAGAAGCAATCTGTGTTGCAGGGGAAAAAAATATTTTCATCTGGACCACGAAGCAAATGAGTCCAGATCACAGAGCCACCACTGGATTGTAGCAGCGGCCCCGTCGATGGTTTAAAGGGGTTCAGATCGCGGGAAGGGAGTGGGACTACTACAGGTAAGAGCTGTTAGAGCCACCTCAGTGCTGTCAGTGTCAAGCTGGTCGCTGTGGATGATGATCATCATCACCATCGAAATCCGATCAATACAATTACGCCAAACCAGTGTCACTGACACTCTCCTATCTCTGTCACCAGACCAACACTAACTATCTGTAAAATTAAATACAACTCAGACTCTTAAATACTAAAACCCAATGTAACTGATTTGCTCTAATTAAATCAGTTGTGGAGCTTAATAAGAACAGAACACCTCACAGAAAGAGGTCAATAGCAAAATATTATAAGTATTTTACATAATACATTTGAGGAGCCCACAGGACATGTCACATTTTTACTATTAATACAGATTTTGTGTAATCTAATTCTATTAGGAAAACCTTTACTATCCCCTGCAAAAATCTGTGGAAATTTGTCCTTGACGTGCTTACAGATAATAAAAAAACACAGTTTAACATAAAACAGCATCACAAAATAAATACAAGTGCAAAATGCAAGTACAGTGTATATATATATATATATATATATATATATATATATATATATATATATATGTATGTATAGTATACAGAATGAGGACATACAGTTTCATAGTGAGTTGTTGATGATGTTGATGGCAGATGAGATGAATTATTTTTCCACTGAGTTTGTCCTTGCTAGAGGGACCCTGTAGGCATGGCCTGAAGGAAGGAGTTGGAAGGGGCGCCTGCACAAATTTTTCATAGGGGTGGCCAGGTGGGGCCACTTAAAATCTTGAGGTGGCACACCAAGCACTATTATTATTATTATTATTATTATTATTATTATTATTATTATTATTATACTGTAGTATATAGGCTCGTAGAAAACTATGAGAAAGACTTAAGGAAACGCCTACTGATATACTTTTATTATGTTTATTGTGTTACATTTAATGTTACTAATGATCTAATGTGCATAGACAAATAACAGTACAGTTAACATTTTGTTTTGTCCCACAACAATCCTGTTTTATTGTGCTATGTACATGTGTTAGGTGATTCATTATTTTTAAAACAGGTGAGTTATCCTTTTCCTTAAAAAGGATAATGTACGGCTTAATTTAAAGGTGTACATTGATTGTAAATCAAAACAGTTACAGGACAGAAAGAGCAGGTACTGGCAGATACAAACAGAAGCAAGTACAGAAACACTCAGTTTATTCTGAAAAGTGCGGGGCACAGTAACCACATGCTTGAGTGTGTTTTGAGGGGTGCTGTGTACAATTATGTTCCGTTCGTTTTGACTTTTGTTAACACTACTAGAGGTGACCCAGAATAGTTGTTGACTGGATTGGGAGGAGTCTGATCATCGCAAAATATGAAAAAAAAAAAGATTTTACCATTCTGACTCTATGGGGGTTCTCACTGCTGTTACATAGAATTTGTTTGTTCTGTAATACAATATTTTGGCAGTGATTAATCTGTTCATGAGGAGGTCCCGGTGCCGAGAAGGTGCTGTTCTGTTCCGACCGGGTCAGAGGGAGAGAAAAGGTCCTGGGTTGGGATTATCTCTCCTCACTTCATGTTGTTTCCCTTCATTGGAAGGAAAATTGAATTTGAGCCGGAAGAAAAACAAAAAACAGCGCTGTCCATGGTGCTGTGACTCAACCCCTGAACCGGCTTTACAAGCCCTGATGCTCATATCGTGCGTATTTTTTCCTCACTAGTTCTTATTTTTTTATATATAACATTCATTTATATGCTGATTTAGAGTGAGTGAGTGAACGAGCGCGAGAGAAACACTGGGTGCGCACCAGATTTCACAGTTATTTACCGGCAAAAACTGAAAGGAGACGATTGAAGAGAGGAGAAACACAGAATATACAGAGGCCTATGTCTTTATATGTCCAGGAGACTTGGTGGCCCAGGTTCAGTGGTGAGGAAACTGTCACTGTCAGCTGCACATCTGTCAGCAGCTGTGCTCCAAACAGACACGTCACAAACTTTAATTGGTTGATTTTGTGAACGGTGACATGTTGGATATAAAACTTTGTCCAACGTGGACGATGACAGAAAGAGTTTGAGAACTAAACAAGTCTACACAATATTGTTGCGAGTGGGCTCCTATATAGGAAGCTATGCGCGCTTTCGGTGGTTTCGGCTGCCCTTTGAAACAAACTGTTTGTAAAAACGGGCTATATAAATAAAATTGCCTTGCCTTGCCTATTCGTTCATAATAGGTTTACATGTACCAATGTTTTTCTTCATTAGCTCATGTTAAGTTTATTTGGTGGTGGGGACAAAATTGTTCATGACAAAAAGTTGTGGGGACATGTCCCCAGCATCCCCAGCCATGGCCACCCCCTGGTGGCGCCACTGGGAGTTGTGGAGTGGATGGGAAGAGTCATGTATGTGGAGGTCTGAGAGGGGGGGACTGTGTAGTGCCTGTTATTTTACTTGCTGCTCCATAAAGCGTGACAGTTTGGATTTGTCTACATATTATTGCTGATATTTTACACTGTCACGTCATGTATATATACTACTGTGTAACTTACTGAGTTACAGTAGTGTAGCCCACTGCATTCTCTCTGTGTAGTGACGAGTGCTGTTCTGTAGAAATACATGTTTCTGGTGTCCTAAATGTAGCAGACACTAGTGCTCCCAGCCTGCTGCAGGCTGTCAACTCATTTTTAATAGCTTTTGTGAAATCCCACTCCCCCACCCCCTAGGGCAGGTCACACCTTTTACTTTCACCTCAATTTCTTGGCTTCAGTACACCACAGTACACCATAGTCTTTCATTCTACACATTAAATTGTATAATCTTTAGATTTTGACTCCTCATTCTAAATTCTCTTAACGGAGAGGTGCAGATTGTGGTTGGTCCATCACAGCGAAGGTTGTCCTATGTGCAAGATAAATTAAAACCTTAACCCTGTCAAATTTCTACTGATAGTACCCTGGGAGCTCTTAACCTTAATTCTACCCTCTGCCTGTCTTCCTTGAAAATTATGATTGATGTTTAATAGTTATAAGTACAGTCTCTACCATGCATCCCGTATCAACCATCGGAAGCTAAGAAAATACATGCAAATACACAAATGACAGCAGTATAAGCAAATACTCACAGCACACCAGAAGTGTTTCCAGGGGGACTGTGAACAGTGACGGACCTGGCCTGTTGTTCAAATTCAAATTGTGTATTTTTTTTTTTTTGTCTTTTTTTTTTTTTTTGCAGTACCTGTTGCAAATTACACTGAACACCTTTATGTATCCAGGTTTTAGTGCAGATTACATTCTTTTCACTTTTAGGGTTGAATTGCTCTCAGATGACAGTGATGCAGCGAATACCACATGATCTGAACAGAGACGGATATAACCCATCTGGATGGTTGGATGTATACATTACAACTGTAAATGTAGTGGCTTTCACATGTGATGTAGCAACAGACCACAGCACATTCTGCCTCACATCTGAGCTCTAAACAGATAAAACTCAAACTCTGCTGCCAGTTGCTTATCATGATTTGTTGTGTATAACCTGAGGCTATCACATACATACAAAGAAATGTGCACTATTCATTTTTCTCATCCCACAATTAACACAATTAATGCAAATTGGAGAGAGAGGGTTTAGTGACCAGTGGATCCTACTGTACCAAATGGCACATAAATTCAAACCATAATGATTTATTTTATTTTACTTTATTTTGTGAAGTAGGATAAAGAAAAAAACAAATGATGATATCACATATCATATATATATATATATATATACATATACATACACACACCAGCAGTGAATTAGCCTAATTTGAATGTTTTTTTATTGGAGAGGAGAGTTCATAAAAGCAAAATAACATGACTCCTGAAGGGCTCCTGAATCGAGATATAAATAATAAGAACTATTCTCTGTGGCACCATTTCAATCTGTACAGCTACAGCAGAGCATCATTATCTCTTCAGGCCCAACAGTCTGGTATAAAGAACATTTGAACAAACACTCAATAATCAGGAAGTTAACATGCTCACTGACAGAACCTACCATCAAACACAACTTACAACAGCTCTGAGACATCAATAGTTAATGAGCTTTACACTGGAGATTTTCCTTGAATCCAAAAAAATGAGTTCTAAGTAGGTGTTTAAGATTCAGGCTCCTGTGTTGTTCCTTGAATACAACAGAGCCATTTTAATGTTAAACAAATCTG
The DNA here is from genome assembly GCA_019059645.1 of Caranx melampygus. Taxonomy (NCBI): domain Eukaryota; kingdom Metazoa; phylum Chordata; class Actinopteri; order Carangiformes; family Carangidae; genus Caranx; species Caranx melampygus. Next base: position 139,072 of record JAFELL010001427.1, read on the forward strand.
ATGTTACAGTTAGACAGTCCTTACCCCTTCATCCAGCATCCATGCTAAGCTAAACTAATGTTTCTTAGCCTCTGCTTTATGTTGCAGTGATTTCATTTATTAGAAAAAAAAATTGAAAAGTAATGAAATCTGGCCATGGGCATGTTGAGCTGTCTGGGCTCTCCTTCTTGTACTGCTGGTTATCTGCTGTCACATCTGTGACAGGAACAGACTGATGCACATTTACACTGATGTGCAGTTTGTGGATGAGGTGTCATCTCTGGTTACAGTAGGGGAAGCCACAGAGTAAAGAGTACTGAAGGTCTGCAGATATCAGGCTAATGTCACATGACACAAATGGAGCAAATAAATTAGCAGGCTATGCTGATGCGTCCACTCAACATTCACTAGGATTAATATTTAACGCGGATGCCTGTGTTCTACACAGTTGAGATATCTGTTACTGACAGTCCACAACTGTAAAGTATGACCTACATCTTCAGTCTATGTATAACAATGCAACTTTTTTATTATGCTTGCTCTTCTCTTCTTCTGTCCTGTTGTGTCTTTGTTTTGCTGTATTTTACCAGTGCAATGAGTCATAGTCCCAAACATCAAAAAATCGACATACATATCCAGGTTGTCCAGCTCTGTATATCTGACAGTTTTGTGCAAGTCTAAGTAGAAAAGTGAACATATTTTTGCCTGGTGCAGAGATAAAAAAAAAAAAAAAGGCGTCAGGTTCTTCTCATTATTCGATTAAAAATCGTCCTGCAGACTCAGCTGGACATAAATATTGTATATAAAAAAAAAAGCTTTTCAATGTGAGCTGAAAACTGTTAGCCTCGGGGAATGGCCTGTGGGTTTATTCCCCTCCATACAAATGAAACAACTGTGGAGGTCAGGTTCTCTCTGGTAGGAAAGTTTTTACTCATTTCTCCTCAGACTGTTGGCTTTTCAGCAGTTGTCATTGAAGCTGATTGGCAGCAGCTGTACTGGGTTTTGATGTGAGGAAAAAGCAGGAGCTGTTCTCACTGTTTCACTCCTCATTTTTCTCTGTTTATTTTCAAGTAAAACATATTCACCAGCATCTGAATAAGACACAGATGATGAGACAACAGCAGAAGGTTCTTTTCCTGTTTAAATTCTGACCTCGGTCTTGTCCTGTATTTTCTCTCTTTCCACTGATTGCAATTTTTCTAGGAAATTTGTTTAGATGTGTCCTCTCACCAGATTCCATATCAGTTGTTTTTCTGTGGCCACAGATAATTATGACATAACTGTTAACCTCATCACTATAACAGTGAACCTGTGTGACCTCCAGCACTTATTTTCTGAAAGAACTATTCCCTGCTTTTAACTATATCAAAATAAATAAATGAATAAATAAAAAATTTGTTCTAAAGATATATATTTTTTTAGAAACAGGGACTGTTAGCATTTGATCAAGATCCGTCTGGAGCAGCGTTAATGGAATTCTAACAGTATGTATTAAATGAGACATATCATGCCCCTTTTCCACAATTCAAATAGTTCCCAGCTGTCTTAAAGACATGTCTGTGACATGCTTCACTCAAAATACCCCAAGGATCAAACATCACAGCAGTTAGAACGGCTGGTTTCAGTGCCTGTCCATTTAAATGCAAATGAACCACTGCTAGCCCCGCCCCACCCCTTCTTCTGGTACCAGTACTCACAGGTAGGCATTAGCGCAGAAAGTGGGGTGCTGCCGGGGCTGCAGCCCCCCTAGCCAGAGCCTCCACCCACCTCTGTCAGAGTGGCTGGAGTGGTGCTGATTAAATAATGTTTCTGAACTCATTTAAGTGGTAGAAAAACAGTTAATAGGATGAATTGTGAGCGGCAGCACAGAGTTCTGTAGTCCGGAGTTCTGCTAAGCTCCAGAGACCAAGCTCAAGCCCAGTCTCCCTGCTCCTCTCACTCACACACAAGCACCCTGTGCTGGGCCGTGTGACAGCAAGCCAGCATCCCCTCCAGAGCTCCAGTGACACACAAAACCCTCTTTGCTCAGCATCGGCACCGTAGAGGCACTGGCAACGACAATGGTATGGCCGAAGGCTATTGGCAACATCTCTGGTATTGTGCCAAAAGTCAATTGTTCTGTTTTGTTAAAGTTGAAAAGCATAGTTTATGTGGCTCTACAGCTGCTTTCATCAGGCTCAAACAGCCAGTATGCCAGAGCTAATATCAATGGTGTATATATGTGTGACGGTAACACATATTTTAACAGAATTCGTGGTCATGTGCGTTGCTGTTTAATGTAATCAAGCCTTATTGATTGATCGTTTCTACATCTTAAGACACATCTACACACTAAATATTTGTGTTCATTCATCTGCTTAATAGCACACTGATATCTGATATCTGGTATTCTGTAATATTACTGAGCTGGATGCTTGTCTGATGCTGCATCACATTTTCAACGTGATGAAAGTGTTCATAATGTCAGCCTTACGTCTGATCATCTGATTGTACTTGACTGATTTATGTTGGGTCAGAGAAGCTGCTACAGCAAAATTCAATGTCTCATCTCACTGTCTTTAAAGATTTCTCAACAATTTTTGTTATTGCTTTCCATTAATGTAAACTAAAGTTACATTTGCAGAAGGCATGCATATTTATCCATTGTTAAATATTTTTTTAAAAATCCCTTAATGGCACATTCTGAACAAAAGATTAAATTGTGATCAACTACAGACATGTGTGATTGAGGTAAAATTATGAATAAAGAGGTAAGACCTGAAATCTTTCTGTGTTTCACTTGTTATCAGAGAGCAAGTGAAAGTAAGGAGCTGCTCAGGCTACAGAAGTGTTTTTGGGCTTGCTATCAAAAGCTGGCAGTGACAGTTGGCAAGAGAACAGGACACAGAGCATTTATTACCAAAACAACACAGGAATAAACACAGGAAACAAATCCGAATATGGAGTGGAGTGTGCACAAAAACAATGAGAACAGTAAAAGTTAAACACTGAGCAGGAGAAGTGGGAGCCAGAAAAGGCTTATGAAAATACCTCCCCTATGTAAAAACAACAATTGTTTTCTTCAGAGTCAGAAACAAATAATACAGAGGTTCATTACATAAAAAAGCAATGTATGTAAGAATTGAAAGGTTAAGATAAACAGACACATTAAAGTGCTACAAGTCTTTGCTAAAAGTGATTTCTTTCAGTTGTTTCTTGAACAATACAATATCAATGATGCACGTGTGCATGTGCGAATGTAATATATGATGGGATGTTGTGAATAGATATAGATACTTTATTGATCCCAAGCTGGGAAATTACAGTGCAGCAGCAGCAGCATTACACATAGTGATAACAACACAATGAAATAAAAAGAATAACCTATACATGTTAAAGTAGTAATATAAGATGCAATATAAAAATGTATATACAACAAATAAGTATTGCTTGTAGTGCATAAATAAAATAATGTAAGGTGCAGTGAAGCAAAAACGTGGAGATGCTGGAAGATTTTGTAAAGCAAAGGAATATGTGGCTTTCGAGTTTGTAATTACATGGAAAAAGGAGCCATAAAACACTGTGTCAGATTGGAATAAATGACAATATTACCAAATATATAAAATGGTTCCAAGGTTTCAAATCTGGAAAAGTGGAGGTGTGTCCATTAAAAACACTGAGACCACACCTGAAACCACACCTGTTGGGAACAGTTCTTAACCCCCTGGAGCCAGAGGAGGAGACCATCATCCTCCTCTGTCCTGGTCTTTGTTGTAGCATACTGTCCTCCCACTCATCCAGCAGTCCTCCTACAGTTAGATAAGATCTTGTCTCATGCAGAGAAAGGTGGAGAGACAGAGGAGTGAAAGGAGACGGGCCTTTTATATCTTCAGCAATGTGGCTTAGTAGCTTTAAACGTGTCTGATGTGCAGGGTGATTCCAGTCTCTGAAGGCCTCCTTACAACCATACTCACACCACCAACCCCCACTCTGCGTTCCCACCATACATCATGTGCTCTGTTGCATTTGGATGTCTGATGGTGTGTGTGTGGAACTGAGGGCCTATACAGTACTTTTGTGATGTGAGCCAAACCCATCTGGGACTCAATATCCTGTTTACTAGCCCTCAGCACTCTGAAAACCGCAACAATACTGAGGCAGAAATTCTCAACACATTACTGTTTGTTCAGGTCACCACCAAGGTCAGTGTGTTCTCACTCTCTGTTACTCTGTCTACATACTGTTCTCGTTTTCTAATCTCCACACGACTTTACTAAACACACCTGATGCTTCTCTGCTGACCTACTGGACACTAGACTGAAAAATTTCACTGCTAGATACAGTCTGTACTGAATGTTTATTAGAAAACTATTGAATCTGGTAGATTATATGGTAGACATTTATTGCATCTTTTGCCCCCACTTACTACAGTATACGTATGGATACAGAGTATACAGTATACATATACAGTATACAGTATATGTATGGATAGATATATTAGATAGCATCTTTAGACATGTCTGTGTATAGGAGAGGATCAGGGTCACTGGTTTTAAGTCTTTAAAAGCTCTAAACCTTTATATTAAATAATTATATTCACTTTTCCAGAGGGTGTTGCATCCCTCAGGGAAAATTTCATTCTCTCACACATGGAGCTGTGCGCCTCACTTATCATGCCCCTGGGCTATTTAACCCAGGGACTGTAACCTAAAGACCTAATACAAGCAGCCTGTGGCTTCCAGTCTGACGGCTCTCCTGACTTATCTGGCAAATAAGCCCCTTTAATTGCTTACACACAGAGCCCTATCAGGCTGTGTAGCGAGAGTGTGGAGATAAGGGTTACACAGAGTCAAGCATTCGTAACAGGATGAGAGGACCGCAGAAAAACAAGAGCTGCAGGTCCCAAGAGGAGGAAGAGTCAGGAAATAGCTGTGACCATCCTATTAATTTCAGACTCAGAGACTTCAGACTCTGTTTCTGCAGCTCACTGTAGGGCTCAGGAGAGAGTTGCTGCTCACTGAGATCACAGCAAGTCTCAGTGATCTCTTCAACATGACAGAGTTCAGCCTTCAAACTCATACAAGTTTGCATGCTATATGACCTGAACCAGTTTAGCAAGGACAATGGAGGATTGCCTATGCCTATTTAGAATCTTAGTCCACCTGATGGGACGTGGCCTCTGACACACTGACCACTTACACTGTCAGTACACACAACACAGCAAGGACACTAATGGCCTCAGATTGTAACTGAACTTCAATTAGAGTGACTATCACCGCTGACCTGTCTACGGAGAGGTGTTGCAGGGCCAAGGTGTGCTACCACGCATACAGTAAAAGGCAGGACAATGTCAATCTGATGCTGCATTGACTTCCTGTAACAGAATGACACAGGAGCATAATGAGAGCCCAAAGCAAAAGTCCCAAACATTCTGCTGTCATCTACTGATATTGTTAGGTCTAGTGTCCAAATGTTATTGGTCCATGTGTACTGTAAACTACCTTGTTATAAACTATATGAACCTTATGTAGGGAACATAAGTCAAGGCTGTGTTTACACCTTGTTTCTGCTCCTTCAACTAGATAAACCTAGATAAACACTGACTGAGATCGCTTTCACGCCAGAGCTGTTTGGTCTGCTTTAAACTGACCAGAGATCATTTCCATGGATCGTCTGCTTTGTTTCGGCAGGTGTGAAAGCTGGTCCCATCACTGGTGCAGACCAAACAAGCAAACTCTGCCTGAAAATGTGGATGTCAGTTTGCTTGGAAGTAAACCCTGGTGCAGCAAATGTAGGAAGTGTGCATCTGTACACAGTGTTTGTGTAACTTTAGCAAGAGGCAGATTGGGGAAAATGTCAAGCAGCAAATGAATGCATCGTTCCCTGCTATATCCTTGAATATGTGTCTGCAATGTGTGGACAGTCAGTGGAAAATGAACAAACTGCACTACAGTACAAGGCTGGGAAAGCACAGACATTGATCACTGTGCTGACAGAGGGTTGTGACAGACCCAAGTCATCACTGCTGAGTTGTTTCATTTTTCCAGTTGCTAAATTTCTGAATCTCCTTCATTTCTGTCATTATTGCAGCAATTCACAGTGGGAGAGGTAAACTCATCTCTATCAGGTTGACCACAAACATTATCCCTACATGGTCTAATCTCTAATGTTTCATTAAATTGCTGTCCTCCTCCCTCCTCTTAACACTTCCATGCTACACCCAGCTTTAACTTTGAGTGTTTTTGAGTTTAAAAGTAGAGTAGGAGATCCTGGAAAAACATTTAAAAAGTACACAATTCAAAAGTCAAAGCCCTTTTCTTCAGACTTCTCTCCAAAGCCATACCCCCAGAGGAGGAGCATGCAATGCTTGCTCTTTTCTGCCACAATGTTGCTGCAACTGTCTAATTGAGTTTAGCAAGCTAGCATAAGCTCTGGCTACATCTTTTCCATATCGTAAATCGTTAAAGATTCTAAGCACAAGAGGAGTACGTGCAAAGGGGCAGATGGGAGTTTGATTGACGGATTACGAAACAATAAATTTGTTTGGGATGTTTAAAATGATTGGATGGTGTTTTTACAGGATTGCCAGTTCCACAGTTGACTGACATTGTGTAAAAGTCAGTCAAATTGATTGAAGTTCAGAGGATTTCAAGCAATACAGTAAAAATGTTCTACCTTTAGGTCACTTTGCTGAGGCCCGAGGAACACTGCCATCATCTGTAGAAGATCAACCAGAGGACAATGTGACAAACCAAGATCAGCTGTATCCTCCATTTGTTTCCTTCTCAGTCGCTCTGAAGGACACAGATCAAATCAGCCAACATTAATGAATCAAAAGCAGGACGGCAACCAATTAAATAGTGGAACACACAGTTCTGATAGCTAATTATAAGAATATGGAGAGAGAAACATTTAGAGAACACTCCATCTCTCTTGAGACAGCACAGCTGACTGTTCAGAAACATTACCTTCAAGCAGAGTGAAAATTAAACCACCTAAAGCCAATCTTTTATTTTATGCAGCCCAATATCATAATTCACGTTTGCCTCAAGGGAATGAACAGGAGTGCCCACAGGCTGTCTGTGCAGCAGGTTATTAAGACCCATAGTTAGGTTATGTTGGTCAATTATGACAGGAACAAAGAGAAAAGTACAATGATGTAGTATGAGCAGAGACAAAGTCCAGGTCAAACGGAGGTGGTGAATGGATGAATATGACACAGAAGCCAGAAGCCACATGAAACCAGAGGGATAAGGGGTGAAACGTTTTCAAAGACAAAAACTAAGTCCAGTTGACCTGATTCAGTTGCGTAGAGATGCCTTTGACCTGGACAAGTGAGAATTTGCACAGACATCTTTCCTTTTTTTTTCTAGAACGTGCGCTTCAACTGGGAGCAGCAAAGTCTGGTAGCTCTGAGTTTTCATTCAACCTTTGCTTTATTTTTGTTGTGTTTTTGTCATATTTTTGTCAACTACTGATGGATACTTCTGTTGGGAGAAGAGTTTTTTTCAAGAGGAGAGGTTTTTCATTAAAACGGAGCAAATCTGGAATATAACACCCTACTGCAGCCAAGATAAGGAGGTGTTTTCTTGGTTGTTGTGCTGGTATAAAGTTGAAGGCCAGGAAATGGAAATACAAGCCCCTTCTGCCATCTGTCATCATGGGAACTGTCAACTCTCTGCCCAACAAAAGTGATGAGCTGGAGATATTGGTGAAGACTCAGGATGTGTACCGCGAGTGCAGTCTGATGTGTTTGACTGAAACCTTGTTGAATCAAAACATCTCAGACTCCATCGTGGATGTACCTGGCTTCACTCTCATACGATCAGACAGAGATGCTAAGGCTAGTGGCAAGAAAAAAGGAGGAGAACTGGCCTTATTTGTGAACCAGATATGGTGTAATCCTGCACATATTACTGTCAAGGAGAAGATGTGTTGTCCAGACACTGAGTTGTTGGCTGTTGGAATGCGGCCATACTATGTACCAAGAGAATTCAGTCATATCATAACAATACTTATTTACATCCCTCCAAAGACAACTGCTGAAGTTCCATGTAAGATACTACATGAAATCGTTGCTAGGATACAGACTACACATCCTGAGGCACTTCAACCATGTTTCCTTCTCCTCCAACCTGACTGGATTTACACAGTTTGTTAATTAACAAAAAGAACAAAATCCTTGATCTGCTGTATGCCAATGTCAAAGAAGCTAATAGAGCTACTGCCACCACTTGGCAGGTCAGATCACAACTTGGTTTTTCTGCAGACCTGTTACAAACCCTGTGTGCAGAGGGAACCTGCAACTACACTCACAGTAAGGAAATGGACATCTGAGGCTAGCGAGGCTCTAAGGGACTGCTTTGAATGCGCAGATAGGGATGTGCTGCTGGAAACAGACAAGAACAGTATGGACACTGACGGACAGGTTGACTGTTTTACAGAGTACATCAACTTCTGTAGAGACACAATCATACCTACAAAGACTATATGCTGTTTCCCCAATAACAAACCCTGGATCACTAGTGACATTAAGGCAAGTCTCAACCAAAAAAAGGAAGCTTTTAGAGATGGTGACAAAGAACGGCTCAAACAGGTGCAACATGAGTTGATGAAGTGATTGAAGATGGCAAAGTTGGAATACAAAAAGAAGATAGAGAAGAATTTACAACACAACAACATCCGTGACATATGGAAAGGAATCAACACCATCTCTGGCTACAACAAAAAGAAAAGACAGCCAATAGTGGGTGACGTGGAAAGAGCTGATGAACTCAATCAGTTCTTCAACAGGTTTGACACTGAGGCCACATCCCATTCCACTCCTTCTCCTCCTCCTTCTCCCCCTCCTCCTCAACATGTGGGCATCTCCATTATGGCTCCTTCTTCTCCTCCACATGTGTGTTTCTCCACCACGGCTCCTCCTTTGATTTGATAAAAGCCTTCAGTGACTGGAGTTACAAAAACTGCCTCATGCTGAACACCTCAAAGACAAAGGAAATGATCATGGATTTCTGTAGGTCCAAGCCCCCTCTTCAGCCAGTGAACACTTGTTGAATGGACATCGAGGTGGTGACAACCTATAAATATCTAGGTGTTCACCTGGATAACAAGTTGGAGTGGTCCCTTAACACAGATGCACTCTACAAAAAGGGGCAGAGCCCCCTCTTTTTCCTAAGAAAGCTCAGATCTCTAAACATCTGTAGTAAGATGCTGCAGACGTTCTATCAGTCTGTGGTGGCAAGTGTTTTATTTTATGCTGCAGTCTGCTGGGGAGGAAGTTTAGGAAAAAGCAGGCAAAGAGATACACATTGAGGATGATGGAGGCCATCCTGAACAACATGGATCATCCACTTCATAACACCTTGATGGATCAAAGAGCAGCGATGGTGGACGGCTCCTCTCTCTTCGTTGCAGGACAGAGGGATACAGAAGATCTTTTATACCCACAGCCATCAGATTCTTTAATTCTTCTGCAAATGGTAGATGAGCTAGTAGACAAATGAATTTCCCTTTGGGGATCAATAAAGTATTTTCTATTCTATTCCATTCTTTATTATCCATGACTGTTTGTTGTTTTTATTGGAACCATGACAACAATAACAATTCACCATGTTTTCTGTTGCCATTGTGGGAACTGTTTGTGTACTCTCAGTCATAAAATAAGGTTTCAACCTTTCCCTTGAGATAATATGTATTATCTCAATATGCAATTAGTCTGATATCTGACCCAACCAAACCTGTCAGCTTGCAACAACACCTGTTCACAGAATGAGAGGGAATATGGCTGATCACAAAATGACAAAGCTATATGGACATTTTATTTCACTAAATAAACATATAGTTACCATTATAGCTTAATTTCAATTGAACAGTGATGTTGATTTTACTCACTTACTCACATCTTACTCACAAAAAAAAAATCTATCTATGATTACCATTGCTTGGCCACTTGCTCATCTCTGTACATCGGTCTCAGAATCAGAGATTCTGGGTCGTGCATAGCTAAGTCTTTCTGATATTTCCTCTTCTAACCAATTCAGTGCTTTCTTCTTTGTCACCTTACCTGGGGAAAGCATGTGGTGGGTGGGACTCCAGGCCTGGTTCAGGTTTCTCGATGAGGAGCTGAGAGGTAGATCAGTGTAAAACAGTCCAGTTCTCACCTCAGTGACAGTTGATCCTCCTGGCTCAAATTTTCTATGGTGCGATGTCACCTGCCGACACACGTCGACCAATCATGTGCAAACACTTCTTGTGTTTGTGGTGTGTAGCTTGTATCATTTTGTTAATTTCAAGATTTACCTCAAATGAATATTGGTGGTTATCTTGTTCCAGTCTCATTGAGTGATGTGTTCGTAGAGTTTGATATGAACTCATACAGCATCATTATTTTTGACCATAACCTGAACCTAAAAATAAATACAGTGCCCCTTAGTGTTTTAGTTCATCTTCATCAGGAGCTAAAACTAAAACTAAAACTTTTAGTTTTAGTTTTAGATAAGTGTGAAGTGGACCCAATTTAGCCTACTGGTTGGTTTGTTAACTCTCCCTTGGTTACTATTCCTCCTTAACATATAAGAGCTGAAGAGCCAGCAAAATACAGATGAATATATGCAACATAAATCACAAACATCAGTCAAATACCACCAATCAAAAACACCTCTGCATATCAAAGCAAACTGACTGTTTTGTATTGATTAAGAGCAAATGTTACCAGATGATTCAAAAATTAGCAACACACACACACACAATAAAATACACAACACATCATTTCCAGCCAGATGCTTTATAATCCTACGTGATAAACCTTTTCTATAACAATGTATCACATAATTTTATGACTTTTCTCCAAGGAACAGCTTCCTTCAGTCCCCTCTGATTTTCATTTTACTCACTGTCATGGTAAATAAAATAATAACAATTATGATGATAAAAAGAATAAGACTCAGATTAAGTCAATCAAAGCAGGCTAGAAGTGAATTAATTACCTGTTCTCCTTTCCGAGCATCAGGGTAATAAGGCAGCTCCATAGCTGATACACATCTGCTTCATGTAAGATGTACTATACTCATCATGTGTGACTCCATGTGGCTGATGCTGTGTATTGAACCTACTGCTCTTCAGGCTGATGACACGCCAAGTACAATCATTGACCTGCCCACAGACATCAGCAGCCTGCCATGACAGGCACTTTAATGTCAGCATTTTATAAGCTTTCTGTCGCCTGTTTACCAAAAGTGTTGAGTCATGTGGCTGTAGAGATTTTTAAGGGGAACTTCTGAGTGATAGTAATGAGCTCTAGGAGACAGTAGTGTGGCAGCTGTAGTCAGCATGGTGCCCAATTATCTGCTGGCACCTGTCGAAGCTGGTGGTGGTGGTATGAGATGATGTGCGAGCCATCCCACCACTCTACTTTCTACTGTATGTCCTCAACCCTTATAATGGGTGGGGGTTCTATGGCACAAGCCAGGCGGACAGCATGGGAGTCAATTCTGTCTGAATCCAGATTTTAAGAATTCCAAGCTGTTCCTCCTGCAGCCAGAGGCAGTCTAAGTACAGTCCAATCAGAAAAGATTCATTCGTGTTGATGAACAAAACTTTATCAGAGATAAAGTAGATAAAAGCCAAAGCAAGCAAATATGAGATACAATAGGCATCATGAAAGAAAAGAAACTGAAAATGTGAAGAATGTATAGTTTAGCAAAAAAAAGGATTAGGATAAAGAACAATTAGAATGTTGTAAGAACATAATAAAAAGTAAGCATGGACCAAATTGAAGTAAAAGGTCATAAGACAGAGCAGAAATTAAATTGAATGGACCGACTTGATAAAATGAGACAAATAATGTTCAGGTCTGCTGGTCGACCAAACAGAAATGAATCTTCAGGACTCACAATTAATTTGCTTGAGGATATACAATCGATGCAGGGACTTCTAACTACGATTCGGCATGTAGAACATAAACAAAGGTCAGTAAAGACCAAACTGAAATTAAAGGCCATAACAGAAAAAAATTAATAACAGAAAAGAAATTATGGAAGATTGGCAAACGGAAAATAAGACGCGTTTCCACAGCAGAAACTTCAGGGTAATTTTACAGGGCCAGGGCCGTTGGTGCATGTCTCCACTGCAGGAACCTCCCCCGAAGGGCCATTTCCAGGAACTTTTTCAGGGCCTAACCGAGTCCCTGCTCCAGGGTTGGTACTTAGATCAGCCCCAAAAACTCTTGGGTGGGGTTTGAGGTTTACTCGGTGCTGATTGGCTAGGGCAGGGTGTGACACCCTCAGAAAGCACCAAAACCAACTGAATTTTTAAAACCTAGCAGAAGAGGATTAGCCTAGATGTATGACAAATGGATGACAGTGAGGTGCAGGCATTGATTGCCTTCTACGGCAATGAAGAGATCCAGAGGGAGTTTGAGTCCTCATGGCGAAATGAAAAAATCGACCAGGACACATTGGCGCACCTCGACACACTGGGCATCCATCACACCACAAAACAATGCCGTGAAAAGTTAAAAAAAAAACTGAAGCAAGATTACAAGAAACTAAAATACCATAACAACCAGAGCTGTGCCGAAAATCAACGAATGGTATGCGCAGCTAGATGCTGTCGGCCATTGTACACCATGAACATGGCAACAAAGGACACAGCACAGTGTGAGCTGATGTAACACACTGACTTTGGTTTTCATTTCTATGTTTTCAACATTGTTGAAAACACAAATTAAGTGTTCTGATGAAGGTGGCACCAATCTGATTACGTTTTCTATTCTATTTTTCTACAGGGAAGAGAAAAAGGGACATTTAGATGCCCTGAGGGAGAGGGAGGAGGACAGCAGGAGGGAGGCCAGAAAAGAATGTGAACTCGTGAATGTGACAAAGAATACAAATTTACAACTAATTCAATATAAAATCCTTCACAGAATGCACATCAGACTTATCCTCAGTTGAACTTCCACCCAAACACACAAAATCCATACTGGTTACCCTTTCCATTTCCCAGAAAGTCATCCTAACAAATTGGAAAAAAAAACAAACAATACACATCAATCACTGGTTAAACCTCCTCAAAGAACATATATTGATGGAAAAAATAACTGCCTCTCTAAAATAGCAAATGTCACAGTTTTTGAAAACTTGTACTCTATTTATTTATTTTTTAACATAACTCAGACTCAGTTTGTACTTTGCCTGTTAGCGAATGCCAAAACACTGACTACATCCCCACACCCACCTATTCACACACAAAAAATCTCCTCCTTAAAAAATATAAAAATAAATAAATAAATTAAAAAAAAATAATAAAATAAAAATAATAATAAAAATAATTCTCCTTTTCTCCTTCCTTCTCTCTCTATTGCCATTACCTCAGGCAGGACTGTGACTGGACTGAGAGAGGGTGATATTGCTATTAATGATGTCAGTTTATACTCTATTAATGGGATTTTTATTTATTTACTTATTTATTTCTTTATCTATCTATTTAGTGATATATTTTCTACTTTGTTTCAAACCGCTAACAGTATGACTATGATTCAGCATACAGCAAAATGCCAGGCTGAATCAAGATTGAATACTAAATACTTTTAGGTCAGAAGAGCACTTAAACAAATTATGCATGCATGTTGTGGAAACCACAGGAAAGACTGAGTTCTCACCTGATGCCAGGATGACCAAACTGCAGGACATATAAACTATGATGTTTTACAGTATGGTCGGAACAACCCACACCAGGTGACAAATGCTCGGAGTAGTACTGCTATGTTAAGTCATCTTTTTCAAGACAAATGTTTTAATAAAAAGATGATGTCCCATTTAGAGGAGATTAGATTATAAAGCAGACATTAAAGTGTGTAACTGAGACTGACACGCGCATGGCGAGCGGCCTGACACAGGTCAAAACTACTCCTACTCAGCTAACCTTCTCATTAATAATAAAATTTCTCTAAGTCCGACCAAGATGAATCTGTAACTGCAGAGGCGATGCTTCAAAAGTTCAAAAACAGTTGACAGTTGTTAGTAACTAACCAACAACTAAGCAACAGGAGAATACTGTAGGGAATTTTGGCACATTTTTGGGGGCCATTACCATCACGTTTAAGCTGTGCTCATTCTTCATATGCACGGTCCTTACAAGTTATACCTCATTGTAAAGGAAGAGAGAACTTATTGACTGAAATAACATTACCAAACGTTTTTCTTATTTGAGGAATACATACAAGTAATCACCACATGAGGAATTTAAGAGCTGCTGCACACTTGCATGCAGCCATCTTTTGACCACATCACGCCTACAGTCAGTCATTGCTGAGCAATGAAACAATGGGTTTATATGAAAAAATTTGTATTGAGTATTTAAGTATTTTAGAATCACGTATGCCAATACTTTGACCCAGGTCTAAAGCTGACTAAACTTGTACTGGAGTCATATTTGACCAGGAGGATCTATACCGGGGTGTCAAACTCATCCCACAAAGGTTTTTGTTCCAACCAAGCAGCAGCACATCAGACTTGACTCAGTTAATCAACTGATCTCAATCTTCAGACACTTGATTGGTCAACTGTATGAACGAAGACCTGCAGCCACACGGCCCTTTGGCCTTCCGCAGAGGAAGCAGAGGCTGGGGAAGTTCGGAAGCTCCTCAGTGGCAAGGCACCGGGGGTGGATGAGATTCGCCCTGAGTACCTCAAGTCTCTGGATGTTGTAGGGCCGTCGTGGCTGACACGCCTCTGTAGCATCGCGTGGCAGTTGGGGACAGTGCCTCTGGACTAGCAGACCGGGGTGGTGGTCCCTCTTTTCAAGAAGGGGGACTGGAGGATGTGTTCCAGCTATCGGGTATCACACTCCTCAGCCTCCCTGGGGAAGTCTATTCCAGGATACTGGAGAGGAAAATTTGACTGATAGTCGAACCTTGGATCCAGGAGGAACAATGCAGTTTTTGTCCTGGCTGTGGAACACTGGACCAGCTCTATACCCTCCACAGGGTGCTTGAGGATTCATGGGAACCAGTCCACATGTGTTTTGTGGACTTGGAGAAAGCATTTGACTTTGTCCCTCGTAGCATTCTGTGGGAGGTGCTTCGAGAGTATGGGGTCAAAGGCCCTTTGCTAAGGGCTGTACGGTCTCTGTACGACCGGAGCAGGAGCTTGCTTCATGTTGCCGGCAGTAAGTCAGACCTGTTCCCACTGCATGTTGGCCTCCAGCAGGGCCGCCATTTGTTTATTATTTTTATGGACCAAATTTCTAGGTGCAGCCAGGGCTGGAGGGGGTCCGGTTTGGGAGCCACTGGATTTCAACCCTGCTTTTTGCAGATGATGTTGTCCTGTTGGCTCCTTTGCACCAGGACCTTCAGCATGTATTGGGGTGTTTTGCAGCCGAGTGTGAAGCGGCTGGGATGAAAATCAGCACCTCCAAATCCAAGGCCATGGTTCTTGACTAGAAAAAGCTGGCTTGCCCCCTCCAGGTTGGAGGAGAGTTCCTGCCTCAAGTGGAGGATTTTAAGTATCTTAGGGTCTTGTTCACGAGTGAGGGAAGGATGGAGCGCTAGATTAAAAGGCGGACTGGCGCAGCGGCTGCAGTAATGTGGTGAAGAAGGAGCTGCGCCAAAAGGCGCAGCCGAAAGGCGCAGCTCTCGATTTACTGGACAATCTATGTTCCTACCCTCACCTATGGTAATGAACTCTGGGTTATGACCGAAAGAACAAGATCGTGGATACAAGTGGCCGAAATGAGTTTCCTCCATAAGGTGACGAGGCGTTCCCTTAGAGATAGGGTGAGGAGCTCTGTCACCCAGGAGGAGCTTGGAATAGAGCCGCTGCTCCTCCACATTGAGAGGAGCCAGTTGAGGTGGCTTGGGCATCTGTATCGGATGCCTCCTGGACGCCTCCCTAGGGAGGTGTTCCAGACATGTCCTGGTGGGAGGAGGCCCCGGGGAAGACCCAGGACATGCTGGAGTGAGTATGTCACTCGGCTGGCCTGGGAATGCTTTGGGATCCTCCTGGAAGAGCTGGAGGAGGTGTCCAGGGAGAGGGAACTCTGAGCGTCCCTGCTTAGACTGCTGCCCCCACAACCCAGCCCCGGATAAGCGGAGGAAAATGGATGGATGGATGGATGGTTATAATAACTACATGTAGAAATCTCAGAGAAAATATGATAAAAATTTGTCTTATTGTCGTATTATGTCTTATCTTTGCAAAGCTTTAACTGCACAGCAGTGTGAGTAGGCCCCTTCTGTAACATTCTAGAATCTTTTTATGTCATAATTACATCTTTGATATCAATGACATCAGAATGTGGCTCTGTGTCTGTACTGAGCTGTAGAGTTTATTGTTAGGAGTGTAGCTGCCTTAATCTGTAACATTGCAGCATCCTTTCATGTCATAATGACATCCTTGACATTGATGACATCATAATGATGTGGTGATGTGGTGCCACATCATCAATACATCATCATCAACACATCATCCTCCTCCTCATCATCATCATCATAATACTACTGTATCTGCATGCCAGCTCTTGCAGCCATTTGCAGAAGGCGGCCAAAGGAGTGAGTTCATGTTGAGGTGCAGATATGCCCATCTAGGGTCTCTCAATTTCTCCCACTGTGAGAATTGCTGCTTCAGTGGCGGCACTGCTCATTTGCATAAAGTTGAGCTTCTTTCACCTTCAAATTGATGCTCTGGTTGCTGTCATCACCAGCATTTATTGAAAATGAACAGCTGCATCTCTCTTCACCTTTATTTGCAATATTTATTGAACCACTCGCTGCAGCAATACGTCAAAACAATAAAATCAAAGGAATCCAGGACAATGGTACAGAACACAAAATTAGCCTTTATGCAGATGATTTATTGTTATACCTTCAAAACCCTCACAAGTCATTATGAGCAACATTCAAGGTTATTACAGACTTCTCCATTATCTCACATTATACAATAAACTGGAACAAATCCACTCTCTTACCACTATCTAATAATTATTAGTAATTATTATGCAAATTTAAGATGAGCTATTAGACAAATGAATTTCCCTTTGGGATCAATAAAGTATTTTCTATTTCTATTTCTATTTCTATCTACCGATATGTGGGATTCTGCAACCCAAGACCACACTCTCCCACTTCACAGTAGTACTAGATACTTAGGCATCAACATTTCCTCCAGGCTGTCAGAACTATTCATCGCAACAGACAAAATGAAAACCCTACCTCCGCTTATTTACCTGTTCTCACTACTTCCTATCACACCCACCCATAAATGGTTTCAGACACTTAACACACTAACAACTCAATTTTACTGGAAAAACAAAAAAGCAAGAATTTCAATGTCAACATTACAGAATACAAAATCGCATGGTGGCCTTGACGCACCCAACTTTTCATGTACTTTCTGTCAAACCAATTGCAATATCTGTTCAAATGGATTAAAAACGACAACTACAACAACTCATGGCTAGACATAGAACAAAACCAGTGTAAAACCACCTTACTTTCAGATCTTCCATTCCTACCCCCATCAATCAAGAAATCGGACTGTTATGAGTTATAGATAAGTTATAATTTGATGCTATATTTAAGCTATGATTTGATACTATACGCATTATTTAGTAATGTTTCGATTGACTGTGATTTGACATCATGTATGCACTGTTCTGTTACAAATAGATGATCTGACACTGTGTGCTCTGTCCTGTGCTTGAACGCACATAACCTGATGAGTGTCCTTACGACACCAGATAGAGGTGACTCTCACCTGGTAAGCAAGTACAAGATGTAACTGTAGTGTCTTCTCTCTCTGTCAGCTAGGTCTGTTGCAATAGATACACGCCTGACTCACAGCAGATTCACACACATACTTAATACATATTCTGCACACACATCATAAACCAAGAGTGGACAGCATCATCTGACTCATCACACTCTATCATAAAGTCCAACCTTTGCATTGGGCAGGACCAGCCCAAGAAGATACTGTGAATTATTTTCTCAAAGCTGTGTTCGTTTTGCCTGAGATCCTGACTGAGCTCCGTCACTACGCACCCAGCGCTGCTGTACTTTACCTGTGACCTAAATAAATTCTTCGTCTGTGAACCGAAGATTTCTCTGGTTTGTTCTTGGGCTTCCAATAAAAGAACCGATTCTTACAATTTGGTGCCGTGACCCGGATTGGTTGACTCTGAGACCATGTCCAGATTGAGGACTGCTGGAGTGGATTGGAGGAAAGCTTTTTCCAGACAATTTTAAAGCCGGCTACAAAAAGGGTAAGCAGAAAACCTTTTTCTACCAGAATTTCTGCATATTGGACACACTAAATTAAATTGTCTGAATAAGGTAATCCTCTGATTGCTAAAATTATACTAAATTTCTACGAAGAAGTGAATTGCTTGTTTTTAATACTGAATGGTCACATGTAAAGTATAAAACACATAGTCTCACGTGAGGGAAAGAGAATAAGTGTCCTAGTCTGTTTTGAATTCGGCCAAATAAAAGACGTAAAATTCATCATATGAATGAATAACCACTGAGGGTTGTCTTCTAAATTGTGTAAGGACATTAGAATACCGAGGATGCTCAATGCCGGTCTATTCTAAATAGGCCGATGCCGGTTTGTTGTTAATAAGCCGATGCCACCAGGGGTGATGCCGAGAAGAGCTCGATGCTGAGAAGTGCTCGATGCCGGTTTATCTTGTTGTGAATAAGCCGATGCCATGTAAGGTGAAGACTCCTGTTGAGCGGGAGTAGTTCCTGAGAGTCATTGAAGAAAAAAAAAAAAATTGTTATTTTTCATACAAATGTGGGGTGGTTTCCTACTTGATTGATATTTTCACTGTGCTGGTGTATGTGTATCGAGCAGTTGAGACTGATCGAGAATTCCTGCACCCACACAGATCTCAAGTAGTTCTGTAAAACGGGGGTTTGTATAGGATATAAAGGGATTATTAGCTAGGGTGTTGCGGAACCTGGTGAATTAAAACGAGTGATTAAGACTGGGAACACCCCCAGCGGTCAAGCGCACAGAGTTATAGACCCTGTGTAGAAGCTTCTTGACCGGGTCCTCACTCATTGTGACATTCACCTTCATCCGACGACACATGTTGAACCACTTAAAGATGTCACAGAAAACTGTGGATAAGTGGAAAGAATGTAAACCCGGCTCTTTGGGCTGGTATTATATGAAACAATAACCAGATGGCAAAAGAAAGTCCCAAAAGATGACGAAAAGGAGGGGCTAGATAGATTTGTCAACTGGACAAAAGAAATGCAAGAAAAAGGAATGTTTGGAGACTATGAGAGTGCTCCACCAAAATTAAGCGATTGCAACATGTTTCTTAAACTAGCTGCCAGAAGTTTGAAACAAACCCAAGCTAAACTGCATGACGCAGGCATACTCTTAAAGGGAAGGATAGAAAAGGAGGTGAAGAAGTCAGAAACTTTTCTAACCAATTGTCAGTGTTTTCTAGGAGAAGTTAAACTCTCCATTCAGACACAGTCCTCTGTACAACCCACACATCAAATGCCAGTAAAATCTCCGCCTTCTCCAAAGACACAAAACACTGCATTACAAGCCAAACCAACCTCAACTGAAACCGCCTTGACTGAAAAAGCTGTCAACAGTGAACCTTTAACAGCCGCGCCTCCTTCCTACACTGAAGCACGTGTAATGTTAGAGGCACTCCAACATCAGATGCCACAAAGCCCCCCACTAGCTCCAAACCCCTCAACACGACACGACACACATCCCCTGTCATAGCTCCATTAGTGGTTGTCAAAAACGGCCTGCTGCAAACAGCTCCATACCCAGGAGATACAGACTCACAAAACCAAGCAGGAGAGTATCTGAATGAAATCTCACGACGAAGGAACACTCCAAACACCTCCGGTACAATAATGGAACCACCTGCTTCAGTGGCCTCGTCTGACACATTTGACACGTCACTAGCAACCCGATCACAGACATCACCATCCGAACCAAATCACAATATAAACAATTCAGGAGCTGCAGATGGTGACCACTCAGTGCATGGTCTAACCTCTGTATTCGAACACCTTGGACTACACAATTGGCAAGATCAGTCCAACCCGGCACAATACGCTACTTTGCCTCATATCGCCGCACGTAGACCTGATCATGGCAACATATACTCGTGCTCCGACACCTGCCGTAATCAACATCAAATGCCCTTGGTCGTGGCAACTACCGCTGGGGGCCGCACAACCACAACATACTCTCCATTCATGTTGCAAGACACATCAATGATTAAAAGTCAGCTGCCAGACATAAATAAGGGAGGCGCACAGTGGATTAAGACTTTTCTAGAAGCATGTTCTGGAGTGGTCCCAGCTCTTGGTGATTTCAGATGTGTTTTCGCTTCATGCACCTCCCTGGGAATGCTGAAAGAAATTGAGCAGCTTTGCTCAACACACCCAGACTCAGGCAGCACACCTTTACATCAACTTGTACACCTGCTGTGGCCTGCAATACGAGAAAAAAATCCCCATACAAATGAGGTCAGATGAACTGTGTCGCATTCCACCGAATGAAGATGAGAGAGGCACGACATATTTGCTCAGAGTAAGAGATTTATGGCAGGATAGAACTGGTGAAGACCCCGCTCTAAGCAGTACAATAGAGCTGCTTTTCAGAGGAGTAGTAGAAGCTTTGCTGCCTTCCCCAGTACAAACAATGTTAAAACAAGTGGTTGGATTGCCGAGCCTGACATACTCTGTATGGGTGGCTCATGTTATTCAATACATAGATAATGAACTTGAGAAACAAGAGCAGGAAAAGAAGGAGTTGGCATCTCTCCAGACACAATTGGCGAGATCGCAGTTAAAAGAAATGAGAGATAAAGTGAACCAAAACAAGGCCTCTGTGAAACAGATGCTTCAACAGGTGCCACCACCACAGCCTCCCCAGAGTTCTCCCACAGCTGTGCAGCCATACCCCCTCCATACCCCCCCCCACCCACCCACCCTGCCCCCAACAAAACCAGGGTCCCTATCCGTGGGGACCACCTGCTCCAAGTAGACCTATGTTTGTTAACAGAGGAAGAGGGAGAGGTAAAACTTACACCTATAACATGTCCAAATTAACATCAAGAAGAAACGATCGATGCTATCTCTGCAGAAGCTTAAACCTTAAATACGCCACTCCCTCTATCAAGGAATACCGTACCTGTTGTTGGCTTCTCGGGAAACACAGAAGAGTGGCCTCTGTCTAAATCTGTCTCTTGTCTTTGGAACTCACTCGTTTTTGAACATTCTTTCCTCCTTTCTCCTTCCTGTCCGGTGAACCTTTTAGCCAGAGATATCCTATGCTCACAAAACATCTCCTCGCTTATGGCCCCTGGCTATGTAGATATAACCTTCCCGAACGGTTCAGTTCAACGCTGAGCTGTACCAAAACACGCTTTCAGGCAAATGACACAGGGCTCTGTGAAAAACTTCGATCTGTCTTCGGACCCTCTCATGGAACTCAGGGCTGAGATCTGGTGGGGACTTGCTCCTGACTTTCCCTCCACTCCACTACACAAAACCTTTTCCTTGTGGCTCCCTTGGATTTCTGTCCTGCACCCATACACTGACCCTCCTGACCCACCACATTGCACGTTTAATTACGAGCTCTATGGTGATGAGAACTTTGATGCTCTCTGGGAAGGCTTTCTGAGCCACTGCCATGAGACTTCAGACCACCCCATTGTCGAGATACGTGATATCTATGTTGGCCAAGAAGGTGTGGCCGCGGCAGTCTCATTGCCGGCCCCCCTGGAAAACCTGTATGCATTGGCTGGTACGTCTGCTCCTCACATCACCCTGAGAGTGGCTGATCGGGGTGAGGCTAAGAATCTTGGCCCTATGATAAAGTGTTGCTTAGCAGCATGCGACTGGACACCCACACAAAATAAACATCTTCGCTACTTGCCGTCAACACAAACATACATGATTGTGCAGACATCATACACCCCTTTGCACCCTGAAAAGCGCCTCTTGTCTCGGACAGAGAAAATACAGATCATCCAGGTGTACAAGACATGTTGGATTGCTTACCGGACACATTGTGGTCGGCGGGGTCCACGGATGTGGGTCTTCTCAACATCCCACCAGTCTCCATATCATTGTCATTCTTTTTTATAGGGCTCAATACCCACTTAAACCTGACCAAGTCGCAGGTATTAAAAATACGATCACGGGCCTAATACAAACAGGTGTTCTCATGCCGACCACTTCTCCATGGAACACCCCGATCAACCCTGTTCCAAAACCAGGTAAACCCGACTATCGCATGGTCCACAATCTGAGACCCATTAACAAGATAGTTGTCCCCACCAACTATGACACGCCAAACCCATACACCATGTTAAACGCCATCTCACCAGACCAACATTTTTTCTCTTGCATTGACCTGGCCAATGCCTTTTTCTGCGTGCCCCTACACCCAGACTCACAAGCGATGTTCGCCTTTTCATACGAAGGTGCGCAATACACATACTCTCGTCTCCCCATGGGCTTCATCGACTCACCCTCAATTTTCAATCATGTCCTAAAATAACAGCTACAATCCCTGATTTTGCCTGACGGCATTACACTTCTCCAGTATGTGGACGACATCCTTTTGGCAGCTCCTGACTCAGTGTCCATCATGGCTGCGACTGAGACGGTCTTGCATCATCTCGTTGACTATGGGTTCAAAGTTTCAAAATCTAAACTCCAAATTGGGAGATCTAAAGTCACTTTCTTAGGAGGTGTCATCCCTTCTTCTGGCCTGCACATGACAAACGCACAGAAAACAGACATTCTGAGTCACTCTAAACCTACCACTGTGAAATCCATGATGCAGTTCTTGGGCCTAGTGACCTACAGCAAAAATTTTGTGCCCAATTTCTCCGGTTTGGTAGCACCATTGCGCGCACTCATCACACAAGCAGGGTACAAAAACTACAGTGCTCCATTACAGTGGACAGAAGCAGCAGATAGAGCCTTTGTTGAAGTGAAAAATGCGTTAGCCACGGCCTGTTCTCTTCATGCTCCGAACTATTCAGAACCATTTCATCTTGATGTTGACGAAAAGGACGGTTTTGTGAATGCCATCCTCTTTCAAAAGGGGGAGAGCAGGAGTACTACAGACAGGAAAGTACTAAGCTCCAAATTGGATAATGTAGAAATTGGACACCCTACCTGTGTCAGACATGTAGCAGCTATAGGGAAAGCAGTACAAAAAACCTCCCATATTACGATGGGAAATCAGACTGTTGTGTACACTACACATGGAGTAAAAGCATTCCTTGACTCCAACGCATTCACCCTGTCAATACAAAGAATTCAAGGCCTACAGCAACTACTCAACAAACCTCACATCCATTTCACCAGCATAGGAGCTAACATGGCCTCACAGATGGAAACCAAACAAGACCATGGCTGTGTAGCAGAAACTGACAAAGAGATGCAGTTACATACTAACCTACTCAAAGAACCAATTGCAAATGCTCAAATGATACTATATTGCAACGGACATAGTCATCACGCACGGACCGGTTCATTGATAACATCATATGCTGTGGTAGAAGAAACGCCAAATGGCTTAATGACAAAACAGGCACAGATAATTCCCCAACCTGCATCGGCTCAAATGGCAGAACTAGTCGCAATAACAGAAGCCTGCAAATTATCAAAAGGAAAATCTGTGACTATTTACACTGATTCAGCATACGTGGTTCAGGCAATACATGTGGATATGTGTCATTGGAGAAGAAAAGGTTTGGTAACATCGGCCGGAACTCCAGTAAAACATCTAAATCCACTACTTGATCTCTATCATGCCCTACTTGAACTAAAACAGGTTGCTATAGTCAAGTGCAGAGGACATCAAAAAGGAGATGGTAAAATAGCAAGAGGCAACAACGCAGCAGACATGGCAGCAAAAGCAATAGCTGGATACAATGCATATAAACAAATGTCTCAAAAAACACCCGCAGATAAACCACATAGAGAGCTATGTGTGCAAAACATAAAAGAACTTAAGGAGGCTGCCGCCCCATTTGAAAAACAGACATGGAAAGAAAAAGGAGCCATGAAGGATTCTACAGGGCTCTGGAGGAATCATGAAGGCAAAATAGTAGCTCCGGCTGGACTACTAAATCTACTATACCAAGAAGCGCACAGCCGAGGGCATTGTGCCAGCTCAAAAGTAACCGCTCTCATTTCACAACATTGGTGGCATCCCCACCTGAAAGACATTACCAAATACTTTGTGCAATCATGTGAGATATGCACTCAGTTCAACCCAAAAGTCTCACTTAAGGTGGGATTAGGCAGCTTCCCAGTGCCTGTTGCTCCATGGAAAGACATAGTAATTGATTTTACTGACATGGGAGTAGACCACAGAAAAGAAGGTAAAAGATATCTTCTGGTCTGTGTAGATTCATTTTCTAGGTGAGTGGAAGCCACACCCACTAAAACTGAAAAAGGGAAAGAAGTTGTCAAATGGCTAACAAGAGAGATCATACCCTGATTTGGAGTACCAGAAATAATAAGATCTGATAATGGTCCCCACTTCTCTCATGAAGAACTCAGGGAAGTAGAAAAAATGTTTGGGATCAGACATGAGTTTGGTGCAGTTTATCACCCAGCCTCACAAGGGCTGGTGGAACGAGCAAATCGAACCATAAAAGAAGGCCTGGCAAAGGTCTGTGCAGACACAAAGCTCACTTGGATTGAAGCATTGCCCATTGTGCTATTTAACCTAAGATCTAACTCAAACACCACTTTGAATGTTAGCCCACATGAAATCCGGACAGGAAGAAAAATGCCCTGTCCGTTCACTACTGCACCAACAGATTCACCACCTGTACTCACATAAGTTCTTATGCTGCAACATAGCAGCATAAGAACTTATGAGTACATGAAACAGTTGAACAACACGGTGATGACTATCTCTCAACAGGTAACAGAGATACTCACCAAGGAGCAAGGCCAGGATACTTCACCTGTTGAAGTAGGAGACTGGGTCTTAAGAAAAGTCAACAAACTCAACTGGTCTTTCCCCAGTGGAAGGGGCCATACAAAGTAGCAGAGGCTACATCCCATTGTGTAAAGGTATGGTTGACTGGGTTGGGAGAGACCACTTCCTCTTCTACTATCAGCTAAAATCTATAATTAAATCTAAAATTACTTTAACCAACAATAGATTACAGCCATCTCTATTAAGTGAAGGAATCATGAAAATAACTAATCAAAAAAAATTATCTCAAAACTTTATAAACTTATTTCACAATCCGAAACTTCCATGACTCTCCCAATAGAAAAATGGGCAAATGATCTGTCTCTCCCCCACAACCCCAACCCTGACTTCTGGATTCAAATAAATAAAAATATTTTCTCCATGACCACTAACACAAACTTACAACTCATACAATACAAAACCATTCACAGAACACACATCACTCAGAGGAAAATGTTTAAGTTTGAGTAAACTATAAATGTTTCATTTTTTCTTACTAATCTTCAACAATTTAAGTAATTTCCATCATTCTCATAATTCCCATCATGCAAAAATCAACCTCCTTCTTACAAGTTCTACTTTTTAATCTACTCTCAATCATTGCTTAAGATGTGTGTATGGTTAGCACTGGTTCATCAGTTTTTTTTTTTACCTGTCAGGTTCCACAGCTTTTTACAGTGGAACTCAAATCTTCAGACTATTACACTTACAAATGCAGGGTTTCCAACATATTCCTTTGCCTTTTTAAAATCTGTACTGCTTTTAAACTTGTAACACGTTATACTTACCTTAAACAATTCAGGTATTTTCCCACCGTGGTATGTCATCCTCTCGCCTCCCTGACTTGCTTGCTCCCTCACTCCCTCCCGATCTGCATATAAAAATAAATGTTATATGAAAACAATAACAAGTGAGAAAAAAGACGTGCGAAAATCATTTGTGTGTTTCATTTTAAGAAGTTGTAAACTTCAGAAATCATTACACATATATTTAGGAAAAGTCATGAACAGAGAGGCCTGTAGTTTTAATGTAAACAAAGATTTAATAATAACTGAGCTTTAATAACTGATTTTGCCATATTTCATTTAAAGAAATTACCTGTCACGTGTACAAGTCACCATTTGTAAGCAACCAACTATGTAGTCAGCTAGAGGATACAGGTCAGAAAGTTCCTTCAACTCAACAACTGCAAACTGTCTTGTTGGATGCAACTCAAAAGCTCGATAGCGGTCTCTGTACCATGAGGTCAGTTTTTTAATGATGAGACTCAAATCATTTTTATAATGCACAGCTGAATTATTAAGTTTTACTTGTCAGGACAGAGCAAATGATGGGCAATCATTAAGTGACGTTTTGTTGCCAATGATGAAGTTACAGTCCTGAAGTTATTTATATGCCTAACAACCTGCTTAAAAAAGCTGTGTTTGGCTTCGAATCGCATGGCCCATGATGACACAAGGGGACCAAAACATTTTATCATTTCTGCATAGTGTTCCAGAAAATGATGTTTGGGCAACAACCTTTGATCAGAAAACAGTTCCTGATAACGTTTTTGATGCTCTGATATTTTGCACTTCAAGTATGCAATTGATTGAGTATGAACAGGTGCAACAACCAATTCTGCGATATCCTTTAAATCCAAAATCACCTGCCAGGCAGGTTCTTCATTGGGAACAAGTTTTCCTAAAATTAAAGGGAGTAACCAAAGAAGACACCATTTTTTTGTGGGTGCTGCCACCTACTGTGTGATTCTTTTGTAAAGTTTTGGGCAACAAATGAGGCCAGTTTGTTTTATATCCCTCTTTGTAATGGATAAGATTATTGAGGTGTTCAAGAGTGAACAACTTTTTAGATATAAGCACCTCAATGCACCTTGCTAGCTCAACAGGAACTATGCCCTCAAATAGGTCGTGAACAATATCTGGGGGATAACCTGTTGTCATATTAAAGTGAGAAAGGCTACTAGTTAAAATGCAAGACTTTCTTACCCTGAAGCAGCTTATTCCCTTTTCTTGAGCTGTTTTCACATGAAGCTGGTGAACTTCCTTGGTTCTGCACTCAAAAACTTCAGTTTTTACTTCTTGCATCTGAATATCAGAAAGCTGAGCTGTACAAAATCGCCAGAAATATTTTCCGGAAAAACTGTCTACAAATCCAGCTAGCCCATGAGCTCCCAGATTGTCAGCTACAACACAATGTATTGTGCCCTTGAGAAAAACTCCAAGAAGTGGAATATATAGGCCTTGCTGTTCCAGAATCACTACATCATGCAACAGAGGTTCAAATATCTTTTCATAGCCAAAGGTTTTAATTACCTTTGTATAATAGTGCCAATTAGATTGAGGAAAGGGTTGAGCTGTAACCAGGAGGTAAGTTACCTAAAATCTAGTACACACAGCACAAGTTTGTGTTAGCATTTACCAAAGGATTATTAGTAGTAATGGCAACACTGAGTTCATTAATTATGGAATGGTCAACCTGTAGGTTATGTTTACTGAAAATGTCAAATGCCGTACTCTGTGATATAGGCAATGCTGCTGAGGTAAAAAGAAAATGTAACTCCTCAAGCAAGCCTATATACCAATACCATACATGGTATGATTGTAGGTTTATTGTGATCGTTGATATGATCGTTAACTCATTTTGAGTTTATTTATCTACGATGTTACACTGAAAACGAGTTGATTTGAACCTGTAGAGCATAAATCACAATGGGCAATAAATTACAATCAACTGACTTTTGTGCATTTTTAATGAGATGATTAGCTCAGAACATCTCAGATTATGTTATCATGTGAGGGCTTTACTCTCTTACCTTTTAATATTGAAGAGTATATTTACCCTACACATAATTTCTTTGCTGCACAGATCTACAGTTGTATATACAGGATGTTGGTGGTGGTGTTATAAACTCGGCCACATGTGGTTTGTTTTTGTAAGACATACTGTGTGTAACAGCTCTTTGAATTTCATTTATAATGGACTGTCATGTCATGATGTACATAATAGATCCATGGTGTTGACGGTTGCTTTGCTCCATGGTTACTGCACATGTCTGAGAACTACGTCATAGTAGAGTATCTACTCTGCGTGCATGTATGATTTAAGTGAGATGGTTATGTTCGTTTCGTTTGAATCTTCTGTGTTTTATAGGCCTGAAATCTCTTACTTATTACATTATTCCAATGAAACCTTGTTATTTTTCATGTAAAAACTTAATAGTTGTAGTAGTTTTACCACAATAAAGTTGCATATTATGAACATCATCACTATTTCATTTTGTTAGAGTGCTTAATTGCACTCTAACAAAATGAAATAGTGATGATGTTCATAATATGCAACTTTATTGTGGTAAAACTACTACAACTATAGACTCTCATCACCTGTCAACTTCTCTCTAGTCCTCAGCACAGCATTGAGAAGTTTCATTAGACGCTTAAAAAAGATTTTCCCCATGCTTTGACACCTCACTCCTCACCTTTACTTCTCATCAAAGTGTGCTGTGCAAAT
Organism: Caranx melampygus; assembly: GCA_019059645.1. Taxonomy (NCBI): domain Eukaryota; kingdom Metazoa; phylum Chordata; class Actinopteri; order Carangiformes; family Carangidae; genus Caranx; species Caranx melampygus. Next base: position 167,538 of record JAFELL010001427.1, read on the forward strand.
TGGCTCCAACTAATCCAAGGTGGGAATTTGGAAGGGGTTGTGATCACACAGACTGAAGTACTGAGGCTGCTATCAAACACATGTTTATAGTCACAACTGGGATGAGTCAGAAAGGCACAAAATAAAATAAAGGCACAATGTCAGTGTCACGACTGAGACTCATGGTCTGTCCTCTTCTTCCTCTGCTCTCCGCACAGCTAATTCTACCTCTGCATCACTCTATCAGTCTGTTTAACTTGGCTTGACGACTGTGTACATATCACAATGTTGTGATGTGTACACAGTAGGTGTGAGGCCTTGTCTGAGAAGTGCTAGTGTTCTTTCCATTTTCCTTCAACTCTCTGTAAAGTTTATAAAGGTGGAAAACCAGGACTGGGCATTTTTCACATTTGTTATCTCTGCAGCAGAAAAGAACATATTTTCGTGACACGCCTCCTTCCAATCACCTCAAAGACAAGTAGATGGTCATTGACCTTCAGAGGTCTTGGCCCACCCTTCAGCCAGTTGAGGAAATGACATTCAGGTGGTGTACACTGAAAAAAAAAAAAAAACACACCTAGCTGTGCATCCAGCCCTGAATACAGATGGCATCTACTGGAGGGAGCAGGACGAAGGGGTGAAGTGCTTTGACATCTGCAGTGAACATTGCAATGTTGTTTTAGTCTGCTGGACTGCTCCTGGTCAAAAAAGCTGGTACTGTGATTGGCAGGAGTCACTCAAGACTGTTGAGAGTCATGTAATGTAAGATCCAGGAGAAGTTAGACAACACTAACCACCCTCTACACAAGATTCTAACAGGTCAGACAAAAGCTAACATCTCATCTCACTGCAGGATGGACAGGTTCTGGAGATCTTTTGTCCCCACTGCCATCAGACTGCACAGCACCTCAGTCTTGTTTGTGTTCATGTGTACTTTTTTTTCACAGCTAACTAATAGAATTAATTTTATCCTTCTCTCCTTTCCCTTTCTTCTTTTCCTGTTGAATAAAAACTAAACTGAGCAGCAACAGACTGAATCAGCTGACTCCTAACTTGGAAGTGTGACAATTTACCGATGGTGTAGTAGGGCTGCAACTAACAATTATTTTGGTTGTCGACTAATCTATCGATTATTTTTTTGATTAGTCGATTAGTCACGATTATTTTGGCAGCATCAAATTAAACACCCATGAAACATGCATTTGTAACAACTGTATTGTTATTGTAATGTCGCACAAATTCATGAAATAATACAATATTAAAGTGCAAGTGATAAACAAAACCATAATATTAATGTCATTAACCAATGAATGTATTCAAAGTGCTTGTCTCCAGTCAGCCTCTGTCCGATGATACATGGGGGAGCATGGGTTCACAAAAGCACCTGTAGTCTGTCTGTGTTCCCAGAAGTTGCCAGTAAAGAGTCACGGCTCATCCCTGGCCTGGTTTTTGTCTCCTACAAAATATACTACACCATATACTGGAGATAGGAAGCTTCGTTGAACATTTCTCACACAACTCAAAGATGTCACCAGTTTTTTGTGTAATTTAGAGAGGCAAATCGAATTTTGGTGTCAAATTGCGTACCTGCATAGCTAAATGCGTACAGGTTGGCAGGTCTGGATAGGTTAAGGTTATAACTCACTGATAACTAAGACAAATAACTTATCCTTTCAACTTGTGAACTTACCCGTCTGGCATACATGCCCCCATAGCTCCAGGCTGCTCACGTTTAAGGTGTTAATGCATGGCTCTAGTGCTGCCATGATATGACAGCTCAATTTGACCCAGTTTGCATGTCACATCTTTAGAAGTTTTGTTTTTTGCAAAATGTCCCCATACTATGGAAGTTTTTGGTCTGACTTTCCAGCTCTCCATCATTCATATATTCTTCTTCTGTGGTGCCTGCTTCTTCTTCTGTGGTACCATCTTCTTGTACACCACACTGTGGTGCACATGCTAGTAATGGCGCTAAAGTGATTTCCTCCGGCTCAGATAAATAATAAATACAACACGTCAACAAAGTTTTATTGTTGATGTAATCGATTACTTTGACCAATTGGACCAGGTGTAGCTTCGGTCTGCTCTGATTGCAAATTTCTCCACTGTTATCAAATGAAGAAAATTAGGTTTAATATTCTAATATGCTGAAAATGAAAATGTCTGTGACTTGTCTGTTATCTTAAACTGATAATGGAGTGGAGGAGCAGGAGCAGTTGCTCAGACTCTGGTCCAGTCCTGTTATTCCTCAGTACACTTCCTGCTCCAGATGCCCTGAACTATAATTACCTGTTTGTGTCTGAAGTGTTAGCAAGTCGGCAGTGAGACAATAAAAATCTGTAGCCAACTGAATCAGTCAAAGCAACTATGTAACACATTAGAAACTACAGCAGCATGAAATTGTGAAATCAGAGATCTTCCTGCTGACTCCCACACACCTGCTGGGTTGTCAGGGACAAATATAATCTTTCATACATCATTTATTTATCATCCTCCATGTTGTTCTGCAGTTACTGAGCTGACACAATGACAGGAAGAAGGACACTGGGCTGTCAAACTCGCATCCCTCCACTTACAGGGCAGCCTCTGTAGTCACAAGGGCACAGTGACACCACATTCTGACACACTCTTTAAAGTGTTGCTTATTCAACCTACTCTAAACCTTGATGCAGCCCTGACAGTATAACTTGTCGTGCTCGTCCGTCAAAAACCATCTGGGCTTATGAAGGCTGAAGTTTGTAAATGTGGATTTTGTGACTTCTGTGCTTGCAGCATTTTTTTGCAGCTTTTTTTGCTGATGTTTTTTCCTGATGAGGAAGGTATAGTTTTTTTTTTCCTCCTTCAGATTTTAGGAGAATCATAATCATAATTGATTCCTACAGTGGCCCAAAAACTTAGTTAGCTTAGCTTAACACCAAAACTGGAAATGGGCAGCAACTGCTTACTATCACTCCTATAGTTCACTTCTTAAGCCCCCCCCCCCCCTCGAAAAAAATTATATATGTGTGTCTGTGTGTGTGTGTGTCTGACTTAGATTATATATAAAAATCACAGGTAACAATACTCACAAGAAATTACGATGAACTCCATTTGCGGGTCTTGTGTCGTGCGATTGGATTGGCTGGTTTGCACGCAGTGGGCCCGCGAGATTTGACGTGGACATTAGCGGTGCTTGGTGCACAGCCGCTAGTTAGTGAGTTAGCGTGGTGGACCGCTTTACTTTGGTTATTCCTAAGAACGAGTGAGAGTGGACTATGGCGGCGGCGAGTCACAGACACCTTCCAGCGCTAGTGTGGAAGATAGAGTGATGGTGCCAAACGTGGAAAATGAGGGTAAAGGAGAGGATGAAGCCGAGGAAGAGGAGCTAAAGTGGGATGCGACTACAGTGGCTACGGTAACCGTGGAGGGTTTGCTTTCAACCGCAGCGTCAGTTTGAATTACGCTACTTATTATTTGCCTAATATTATGTCATTTATACCGGTATGGAGCTAAATCGGGGTCAAATGTTTTGTACTTGAAAAAGTAAAATTTGAAACTGAAATTTCAAGTTTTGATCTTGAATTTTGAAAAATACATCATTTTGTAAATTTATTTTTATTTTGAATTCGTTGAAGGTGATATTTCAGTTTTTCTTTTTTTTATTTTTTTGCAAAAAAAAAATCTCAAATACTGGGTTTATGCTGTTATGATGGGGCGGTGAGTGTAGATTGATGGGGGAAAAATTATTTTTTTCAATTTTAACATAAAGCTGCAAAGTAACAAATGGTAAAAAACTGATATAAAGTCGATAATTTATATTTGTAAATATATGTGTGTGTGTGTGTGTGTGTGTATGTATGACAACAATTAAAGCTCTTTAAAAGTATTGAGTTCTGCAGCACAGCTAATTTTGGAAAAGTTATATCATTATAACTTATAACTTATATCATTTGAGTATGTGATCTGATGAGCTAGCTACCTGCTCATTTTTACCAAGAAGTTTCAGGCCTGTGCATTGATAATTCATAAGCCTCAGATAAAAGAGCAATTACAGGGAGGCAAGCAATGAGTTGCTGTTATTAGATCCTGACTATGAAAAGACTCACAAGTGCAATGTGATGTGTGTGAATGCTCCTTAGTGCTGATGGTGACAGATGATGGACTGAAACAGCACACTGGATCACAAGACTGATGATAGACACTTTGAACAAAGGAAAACTAAGGTTGAGACAATTTGGCTGTTGTGGTTTTGATGAGCGGCCTCTCATATGGCATCTGGATGTCGTTACGGAAGGTCGCAGTGGTGGTTAACTCTGAGAGGGCACTCAGCCCTTAGTGTCAAATAACAGCCTGGTCTCTGCTCTGCCCTGGCTTCCTTTGAAATCAAGGCTTTTCCACTGCCACAGCGGGAATGGTCTTACTCAGTTTCTCTGTTACAGATCTCACATCTCATTTACAGTCAGAGTGAGCAGAGAAGCGCTGTTTCACTTCCTGTAGGTTTTTTTCAAAAGGAGGTGGACTCAGATGGTTTGTGCTTTTTGAAATCCACAATATTAATGTCACACAGTCAGTTTTTAAAGCTGCTGAGGCCCACAAACCAAAGAAAGCCAGTGTGATCAGTTCAGGAAAATTATAAAAAAAAGTTATTACATTGATCTGTCAGGTGCCTTGAATCTGTCAGAGATCGCATCCAAGCTGATATAACGCAGAACTATTCAGAAACGAGCATGTAGGCCTGAGGAGTGAGTTTGGATGGAGATGCAGATGAGATGTGTTACTGCAGGCTGCTAGATAATGATTTGATTAACAAAAGGTCAGGACAATGTACTAAAGAAAGAATCTTTTAATAGTCAACATGTGTTCCTACATTGTCCTCAACACAGACAGCTGTCTCGTCATCTCCATCTGAGCAGGATTTGTAGTAGATGCTTCACAGAGTGTTTGACAAAGAGTGGGCTCACTGGTGTGACAGGGTTGAAAGCGTCCCTCCTCAGCTGTCAAAAGGGAACGTCTGTGTTCTGGCGAGCGAGTGATGTTTGTTCTCTGAAGGAGCAATCAGCTCCCTGCAGCCGTCCAAGGTGACAGCCTCTGTCACAGTCCAAGTAAAGAGCAAGAGAAAAATGTACAGGGGGTGGTGTTGGTGGGGTAATCCCTGTATTTAATCCAGCTGTAGAAACAGTGAGGGAAAGTCCAGCTCTTTATGTTTTACTGATGCTCTCAGCTCCTGCCCTGCAATCTCTGTGATACTGTGGATTACACACTCGCCTTGTACGTTTCAATGTTGGATCTTGCTACAGTCCGAGGGAAAGTGAAAATTGAATCATACACTGGTAATATGATTAGTGGCGTGTCAGCAAAACACATTATAGTTTACTGTTAAAGCTGCTTCCTGGCAGTATATTTATGGAAAATACCACAGTCTTTAAATGTATGAAACTTTCCCACAAAGTGACACTGACAATCTGTATCTCTCTGTTTGACACATATAGAGGAGACGGTGTGGATTAGGGCTGTGAGGTATACCGGTTCATACAGAATACTGGTGTTTATTTTTGTTATGATACAAATTTTTCATATACTGCAATATTGGTGAAGAATCCAAACACCCGATGCCGAACATGCACAGTGATAAAGTGTATAATGTGCCAGCAGTGTGTTTTTCATCATAGAAACGTGCTCCTTCTTACCCACCATGTACGTCTGAGGAATGTCATGTCTTCCCTGCTCACTGTTCTCATCTCAGTGCATACTGTTCTCATCTGTGGTTCCTTCATGGTGGAACAAACACCTGAAGTCTATCAGAGCAGTGACCAGGGGACAGAAATGTGATTGTTAGCAATAGCTAATGCTGTTGTGGGACCTGTGACTCTACAGTCAGAGATGAGGATTTCTTGCTGTATTCTGTTTTAACAAATTCAGTCTGGGCTCTTGGAAGGACATACTACCTGCTGCTGTGAGCTTGTTTTCTACAGGAGGACAGTTACCTGGTTCTTCACACTATCAATATACTAAATTTTTTAAATTAAGTTTTATATTAAATATTTTACACATGTTTCATTTGAAGTGGACTGTAGACATTAACCCCACCATTCTCAGTATATTCATCACTACAGTGACCAAAGAAGACGTTGGAGGAGAGAGAGAAGAACACAGAAGGGATGCGACAAATCGGGCCTGACAGACGCGGGACCGCTAAGCAAAATAACGCTAATGATAGCTCCCAGGCCACCTCGACCCAGAGTACCGTTAAGTCTTCCTCTGACCAAGTTACGATTATACAAGCCATCTGAAAGACGAACTAATTGCCAAGATCGACCAGAGGGCAGAGGCACAGAGTACGGAACTGCGCACTCAAATTGAGGTCCTGTGGAGTGAGTTTAAGAAGGCTAATGAGCTAGCCGAAGCCCGCTGTGCAGCCCTGGAGGAACGTGTGACTCAACTCGAGACGGTGGCCAGCAAGCAGGCGGACACAACTACCGCGCTGGAACAGGAGGTGACTTGGATGAAGAAGGAGATCATGACGCTGAAAGACAGAGCCGAGGATTTAGAAGCAAGGCCACAACGATGTAACATCCGAGTTGTCGGAGTGAGAGAGGGTCGGGAGAATGGAAAATGTCCTGTTAAGTTAATCGCCGACATGCTGCGGGAGTTACTACAGCTGGACAAGACGCCGATTTTAGACCGGGCTCGTCGATGAGACCCTGAGAAGCAAGCCAACACATGACAACCAGTCTCCAAGGGCTTTCATTGCGAGATGCCACTACTTTCAGGAGAAGGAAGAGATTTTGAGGAAGGCTGTGAAGCTGCGGCAACTTAAAACGAGGGACGGGGACACAGTTCGTGTTTTGCCAGGCCGTCACCAGACAACGATCAGCTTTCACAGAGGTGCGCAACCTGTTGTGCGCCTGTAAGGGCATCCCCTTTGGGCTGTGGTACCCCGCGGATCTCAGGATCACTTTTGGAAGATGGGACCGAGTGAGCTTCAAAGATCCCGACACAGCCAAACTTGTGTACTGGAAACTGGAAACTGGAAACTGGTTACTGCGGCCGACTAATTCAATTTTGGTGAGATCGCATCCACTTCTTTTTACATGTACTGTATGTATGACGCAAGTAGCACTAACTCTGTAGCCAAGACTAACATTTAAAATGTAGGTCATTTATGTCAACTGTAATATGTATACACAGCCTCACTTGGAGACATACATGCTGGATCTTTACTGTTTTTGTTTTTTTTTCACTCGATCCTGATTGATATGACCATTCATTATGACATATTACCTCTAATATATGCTAGAAATGTGCAGGCAGCCACTGTCATTTTGTTTTGGACCTATATTCAATGCTACAGCATTATTTTCTGTTGAGATCTGACATGGTCTACTTTATGTGGTTTCTTTTTTGGAAGAGCTACTATAATTGTTCACAAATAGTTCTGGTTATAGCTCTGATAGGCATGGTAAGCTAGTTAGTAGAGTATAGTTTGGAAGTTACTAGTGAAAGGAACAGAACTTGTGTTGTGCACTGTTTACTGTTCAGTTAGGTGTTCAAACACTGAAAAATGTCAACGACTAATATTAAAGATAGAGAGTGAGCTGTCACAATGATAACTGGCTGGAATGTCTGTGGTCTTAATAATTTAATAAAACACAACAAGGTTTTTGCTCAATTGTCAAAACTGAAAACTTAAATAGTTTTTTTTGCAGGAGACCCATTTGCTAAATAGAGACCAGTCCCGGCTTTGCCGGGGCAGTTTCCTCAGGTGTTTCATTCAGATTTCAATTGCAAAAGCCGAGGTGTGGACATTCTGCTTCACAGAAAGATACAGTTTGTCAAATCCCATGTCACAAGTGGCAGAAATAATATCATTGTATAAGGAAAACTGTATGGTAAAGCAGTGGTGCTTGTCAACATTTACGCCCCGAATTGGGACAATTTTTCACAGCTGTTTTCTCATCACTTCCAGACCTCCGAATCTGGTCACACTTTAGAGTACATTTTGGGACATAAGAAACCACTTCTATCAAGTCCCATCCTTGACCTTTTCCTCCCTCTCTCGTAGATCCAGCATTTAAGCTGTGGAAAAGTATAGGTCTCACATATGTAAGGGATTTCTTTAAAGATGGCCTTTGACATTCCAAGACATGCGTTTCACCTTCCCTAGTAGCCATAGAGGAAGATTGGATCCATGATTGTGTTAACAAGGATCCACAAACAAAAGGCTTTGTTTCATTTGTATATGATACAATCCAAAATGTAGCTGCTCCTTCTCTTCACTGTATAAAGACCAAATGGGAGGAGGATCTTAACCTGCAGATACCAGATGTGACCTGGCAACTGGCAATAAGTAGAAGGCATCCTCTATCTGAATCAGACATGGTCTAATTCAGTTTAAGATATTCTACAGTTAAAATATATATGCAAATATAGATCCAAGATGCGAAAGATTTCACCAGACAGAAGCCACCCTCGGCCACATGTTTTGGTCATGCCCGGGGTTGAGTTCCTTCTGGCTGTCTATCTTTGATGGCATCTCCTATGTTTGTAAGAAAAGGATCAGCCCAAATCCAATTATGGCAATGTTTGGTGCCCCACTGGAAGAGATCACACTCTCAACAAATCAAGCAAAAATTGTCACACTTCTTGCCAGGAAATTAATTCTTGTTAATTGGAGATGCCCTATTGCTCCAACACATAAACGCTGCCTTGAGGAAGTACTGGCTCCTTTAAAGCTGGAGAAATTCAGATACTCCGCTCAAGGCTGTACTAAGAAATTCTAAAATGTGTGGTAGAAATGGCCAAAACTAGACCATTAAAATCAAAATGGCTGACTTCCTGTGTATTTTAGACCATGGCTGCCAGAGACTTTTTTGTGTGTCTGGACATGTTCTATCAGCCTAGCGACTTTCATCCACCTACTGCAAAAAAAAATCTATGGGGAGGGGTCTTGGAAAATTTCAAGGGGGCGCTGTTGAGGCATTCTGCCCCACCCATGTGCCAGACCTCTATCACCGTGGAACACTTGTCATTACTCACGTGTGTGCCAATTTTCATGAAGCTATGAGTGTATTAAAGGCATGAACAAATGCAAAACATTTTGTTGTTGAAAAATCGCAATTACAGCCACGCCCCTTGACATAGAGAAAAGCTTTTTTAATAACTTTTCATCACAAAGGTCTTGAGGTGATGGTCATACAATATGAAGCCGATCGGAATAAATCCCTAGGAGGAGTTTTTTCAAATACCAATGGTGGAAATTGGCAAAACGTGACCAGTGAAATCAAAATGGCGGACTTCCTGTTTGGTTCTAACCATTGGTGCAAGAGACTTTTTTGTGCATCTGGACAAGTTACCAATTTTCATGTTGCTACTCCAAAAAAATCCTATGGGGAGGGGTTTTTGAAAATTTCAAGGTGGCGCTGTTGGCCCCGCCCACGGGCGACACCCCTATCAGATGTAAGCGCTTGCCACTCTTGACCTGTGTATCAAATTTCATGTGGATACGAGCTCATTAAAGCCATCAAAAAGCCAAACGTAATTTCACAACGAAGGGTCGATAGTCATCGCACCACCACACGGACGCCATTGGTCGTACCTTCATGCCATTGATAATGTAGCTTCACCAACTTCTTCTGCATGTACTGGAAGTGGAATGAAGTTGATGGGGTTAACTATGTAGTATTTATACATGTTGGAGTAAAAGCTGGACATTTCCTGTTGCCAACGGGGGGCGCTGTGAGTACGACGGGAAGTTAATATATCAGGACGTTCAGGGCGAAGCCCTCATCACGTCCAGCAAGTTTGAAGCTGCTAGGATCAAGTATATGTGCATGAGAGCCGTTCGAAGTTTGATAGCGAGAAATCGAAATTCGCCAAATTCTGTCACTCCCTAGCAGCCACACCCTTTGACCTACCGACATTCTTTTAATAACTTTTGATCATCATTGGCACTCGATGGTTTGTACCAAATTTGAAGTCAATTTGGCGAAATTTCTAGGAGTACGATTTCAAATACGAAAAAAATTCAATTCAAAATGGTGGACTTCTTGTTGACATTTCACCATGACATAGGTCAGCTTTTTTGTGCATCTCACTCACATACACATGTGTACCAAGTTTAAAGCTGCTAGGATCAAGTATGTGGGCGTGAGAGCAGTTTGAAGTATTGTAGCAAATAAGCTTAATTTGTCGCCCTCTAACGGCCACGCCCTTTGACCTTCTGACATTCTTTTGATAACTATCAATAGCCGATGGGCTGACTATCCAAGATCTGCACCAAATTTCAAGTTAATCGGGTGAAATCCCTAGGAGAAGTTTGTTTTGAGCATCAAAAATTCACATCAAAATGGCCGACTTCCTGTTGGGTTTTGGACGGGTCTCCAGTGGACTTTTATGATATACATACATATACCGATTTTCATCCACCTACGCCACGACTTGTTGTTTGCTTTGTGGTTAGCAGCACCACAACGATAACATGACGTAGCTCCATCAGTTTTATGAGCATGTTTTTGTTTCGGCTTACACGCCTTCTTTTGCACTTGCACGGCAGGAACGGGCTTTGTATCAGTCACAGAAATCGCCTTTGCATCAGCTATGGCAGCCTCAGAACGCCTGGCTACCTCAAGAGCTTTATCCAGAGTCAATTCTTCCTCCAGTAAAAGTCTTTCACGTATGCGGGAACTGTTTGTTTTCTCTACAATTTGATCCCATAGCATTTCACTCTCCATAGCTCCAAACTGACATTATTTCACGAGCAATGCTGCGACATAGTGATCAATTGACTCACCTACAGCTTGGGCTCGTTGCCTAAAGCGGTATCTTTCGGCGACAATGTTCAGTTTCGGACTGAAGTGCTGTTCCAAAGCCTTTACAGAGCCTTTGTAATCATCTGTTTCGAGTGGTAAGGTGCTGTAGATTCGATTACCCTCCGTTCCCAAGCAGTGAATCAGCAAGGCTCTCTTCCTCTCGGCGGCAAACTCACTTCCCCCAAAGGCAAGCTATCGAACAACTTTTTCCAAGTAGCAAATGGAAGTTTCGGTTCGCCTGGGCAATCCAGGAACACAGCAGGAGGTTGCAAAGAAAGCAGAGCCATTTCTGTTTTCACTCCTTCTCTCGTCACCACTTTGTTGTGCCGGTTCAGCAGACATTAAACCACACAGAAGTAAGGAACAGAGAGCGTAACTTTACTTCATCATTTCACTTCCTGTATCACACTTCTTCATTCACTTTAATACAGCGCATTACACCGTAGCGCCCCCAGTGCCCCGGAATGCCTAATAATACATTGCATTGAATATATGCATAGAACACATTGCATATGGACACAACAATCAGCAGTGATGGAAATATAACACCCAACTGAACCTACTGACTCTTGTGTCTGCAGGTAAAGCCTTGACCCCTTTTAAAATTTCCTCACACATCAGTGTGCTTTGGCACAAATAAACATTACAGTTTCAATCAGTGCACTTGGGTCCTAATTACAAAAATAGACACACTGTGTCCCCTGAACTGTCAGTCACAAGTTGACAGTGATGATGAACACTGTCTTATATCATGATGTGATGCATGGAACTGTCTGCCTTTGAGGTGCAGAAAATACTGGACACATGATACAGGAAATCCTTGATAAACCTGTATGAGGAAGCTTGTTATCAGCTTGTCCAGTTATCCCAGGTTTACTTTTCAGGCTGCAAACAACACAAAAGAGGCAGTTGTCAATCTTAACTTTATCATAGCCATTGAAAAACTTCTTAATATGAAGAGAAAAAACACCTGAAGATAAATACAGTTAAAGTGACATCCAAAAGTGATTCAATGAGGTAAACAGCAGGATCACATGAAACAAAAAAAAACAGACACTGAGGAGAGAAGTGAAGCAAGGCAATTTATTTGTATAGACCATTTTTACAAACAGTTTGTCTCAAAGGGCTTTACACAGCATCATAACAACATCCTTAGATCCTCACACTGACTGAAGAAAAACCCCCAAGAAAACCCATTAACAGGGGAAAAACCTCAGGGTGAGCAACAGAGGAGGGATCCCTCACCAAGGATGGGCAGATGTGCAATAGATGTTGTATACAGACAAGAAAACAATTTACATCAACAATCAGTCAGTTAACAAGAATTGATGAAGGCAGCTTCTGGTGTGCAGGCTAGGCAATATACAGGAATGGCAGGGAGGGCAGGCCATCTTAATGGGAACACTGGTTGGCAGACTGGCTCATGAGCAGGGAGTGCAGGCTGGTTTAGCAGCAGGGGAAAGGAGGTGATGCAGGCAGTAGTTTACGGGGATGAAGCTCTGGAGAGATCTGTGGAAATACAGCTGTGTGTGTGAGAGAGACACCAAGACCAAATTACAAGGTGCAACAGATAATGTAGTAGTTAATGTCTCCTCATGTCAGATATTGTTTTGGAATAATGAAATGAAGCTCTAATGATTGGCATGATGTGGTGTGCTTTTAAACCACAGTGGCCCCAAAGACTCAAACAGCAAAATGATTCCACTGATTCATTAAAATCCTACCAGTCATTACTATTTATTTATCGCTGTGTTGTGACTGTTTTGTCAGCAGTTTGGCTGTTGACGGTTATTTCTCTGATCCTCTGAACCTGTGCTGGACCAGATGGGCTAAACCTAAAGTTACTGTGATAACATCAGGGTCTGCTTGTTGTACCAGAAACACCACAGCTACACCTTCTGAGATGAGTGAATGAAAAAAAAGAAAAAAACAAACAAACAGAAAAAGACCAATTGAAGGGCCTCACACAGAGGGTCTGCTTGGCAGATCACTTCCCCTGCCCTGTGTGTGTGTGTGTGTGTGTGTGTGTGTGTGTGTGTGTGCGTGTGTGTGTGTAACTGTAATCACATAAAGTAACCTGTGTGTGTAACTGTAATCACATGTGTCAATCAAATGTACGTGTTTGTGCGCATACACGCGCGTGTGTGTTTGTGTGTGAGACAGCAGACCATTGTAAGGGACAGATAGATAGATAGATAGATAGATAGATAGATAGATAGATAGATAGATAGATAGGTCTGTGTGTGTGTGTGTGTGGCTTACTTGATACACAGAGATCTATAACGAGCTGCATGTGTAAGTCTCATCTTAACGAGCTCCACCTGGAGCCAACTGAAACACACAGAGTAGAGGCAGTAGGGAGGGAGATTTGGGCTCGGCACACCTCCTGAACTACAGCCACTTCTGAGAGAACCGTATCTCCTATCAGAGTATAGCAAAGACTACCTGGGTCAGAAGACCTTCCTGAACACATCCATGTAAATTAAAAATTTCTAGGGCAAAAACCTTTCTTACAATCACAAGTTAGACTTGTGTCTACAGTTTAAAGTTGAAATGAAGTCTCTAGGTGAAAGTATGCCTAAGCAGTAGATGTTTGAAAAAGGCCCCTGCAGCTATTTCATAGGTGTAGGGGCCAGTGCCTCAGTGCATGGCCCTAATAATGATTCAAAATGGGGTTTGTTGCACATTATTCAGCCCTAATGGTCTCTCCTCTGTGTTTCTCAGGATGAGTCAACGACACACACAGACAGGAAGTAAAGGGGCTCTACTCATCTTGGTACTGGTGATCAGTGTCTGGGAGATGGCTACGCCCACAGAGGGAGGAACAGGTGAGGTCCCTAACAACGGGAACACCTGGGGCCCGTTGCACAAAACTAGGATAAGGGATTAAGCCGGGATATCTCGGTTATCCTGGCTCAACTTATCCGTGATCCAGTTGCACAAAAGTGGGATAGGGGAAAGTGGGATATGTTATGGCACAAGTTACCGTGGAGATTTATTCTGTGGAGCTAGCCTGCTCCAGACCAGGCTAAGTTGCAGGATCTCTTTAATCTCATCCCTTATCTCAGTCAACAGTCATCACAAACGGAAACCAATAGGTTATTCCACTTCCCACTACACATTGTTATCATTCAACTAGATCCACTCTCATTATTTAAACATTTGTGATCATTATTTTCAATCATTGTAGATAAATGACGATTTGAGATGATGTTGCAACCATTAGATAATTTACAGTTTCCGATAGACTATATATATAAAGTACACTTCCCACATAAATATAAATACACACATGATGTTCCTTTACTGAGTAAGGATAAATCAAAGCAAGTAAATAAATACTACACATTCACAAAGGTCTGTATATAATACACCCCGCATGTCTGCACACTGAAATAAATGCAGGACAAATCCATACACAACAAATGAACTGACAAATGAATGGGTGCAGTAGCCTCCCTGCAGGCCTGTATACACACAGTGTACAGCAAAGACAACATAAGAGGCCAAATCAATTTAAATCGAAAAAATATATATATAAACAAATAAATAAAAACTCTGCCAATGCAGGCCATGTATAACTGAAATTCACAGCATGTGTCTTTACCAATACAGGACATATTTAATTTAAATTTAAAGCATGCATATTTACTAAAATAATTTAAAATAAAAATAAGTTAACAAAATAATTTGGAGGACAGTTCAGGCCACAGTGATGTCACATGCCCTCAAAGTGCTGACCCCTAAGTCGTGAAGACAGAGAAAGCGTGCCTTCTGGAGGCCAAAGGTCATTTTGATCCTGGCCCTTGTCCTGCCATGGGCCTGATTGTAGGCCTGCTGTGCTTCCTGGGGGTCTGTGTATGGTGGCAGGAGAAAAGGCTAGCAGGCATACCCCCGTCCCCCTGCGACCCCCAGAGAATTCACCTGTCAATACAAAATCTCATCATCAAAACCTCATAAACAGAGTGACATTCCTGACACAGCCATGATGCAAAAAGTGGTTATTAATAGAGGTGGTGTGGCTATCTTGTGATAGGAGCTGATAGATTCCAGGAGTCCTGGACTGAGCCAGGCCACTTGGCCACAACATTGCTGATCAGACAGTCAGCAGTGCAGACTATCTGGAGTTATAAGATGAAGACTGTTAAACTTGTCAACGCACATCACAGGCAATGTACAGTGTTCATTCAATTGACACTATCAGAAAGTCATGTTCACCTGAACATTAATGCTGTGAAAGGATTTCCTATTCACAAAATCTGCCTCATGGGCACCTGGGGGGATTTAGAGAGAGAGAGAGGCTAATGAAACAGCAAACATAAGATAAACTTTATTTATCCCAAAGGGAAATTCAGTTAAGTCAGCAAGCTCATCCATATATCAAAGAGTTATACAGTGTGATGGAGGTACATTTACACAGTTTCACTCACATCTGCAGTCAATTTCACTTAAAATTTCAACTCATTCACAACCAGAGTACAGCTACGTGTTCGGGGATGTTGATTAACTATTTGGATTGTGATGATGTGATAGTTTCAGCGGAGCAGTGAGTGTGTATTTGTGCACTATACTTACGCATTCAGGTGGTCTGCAATACTTTGCCTCACTTCTTCTTGTTGTTTAATAACTGTGGTGGTGTTGCCTTTCTTTTTGATTTGCTCCTTTACCTTCTCGTAAGCCTCCATGAGGATTTCTGTCTCCGACGGGAAAAGTACGCCGCTCCAGTTGTCATGGTGAATCGGTGAATCTGTGATCGATGGCGGGGTCTATTTGAGGAAGCCGCGTGCACATACTGATCCAGGATTGGTTTCACCTGGGGCCTGTTGCACAAAAGTAGGATTCAGACATCCAGGCTAAATGACTGAGCTGGGTTCAACGAATCCAAAACAAGAGCATCCAGGCTTAATTGGTTGCACAAAGACCAAGCCAGGATGAGCAGACACGGATTCATCAAGCCAGGTGAAACAAATTCTGGATCAGTATGTGCACGCGGCTTCCTCAACTAGACCCCGCCATCGATCACAGATTCACCGATTCACCATGACAACTGGAGCGGCGTACTTTTCCCGTCGGAGACAGAAATCCTCATGGAGACTTACGAGAAGTTAAAGGACCAAATCAAAAAGAAAGGCAACACCACCACAGTTATTAAACAACAAGAGGAAGTGAGGCAAAGTATTGCAGACCGCCTGAATGTGTAAGTATAGTGCACAAATACACACTCACTGCTCCGCTGAAACCATCACATCATTACAGTCCAAATAGTTAATTAACATCCCCGAAAACGTAGCTGTACTCTGGTTGTGAATGAGTTGAAATTGTTCGTGAAATTACCTGCAGATTTGAGTGAAACTGTGTAAATGTAACTCCATCACACTGTATAACTCTTTGATATATAGATGAGCTTGTTGACTTAACTGAATTTCCCTTTGGGATAAATAAAGTTTATCTTATGTTTGCTGTGTCATTAGCCGCTCTCTCTCTCTCTCTAAATCCCCCCCAGGCGGATTTTGTGAATAGGAAATCCTTTCACAGCATTAATGTTCAGGTGAACATGACTTTTTGATAGTGTCAGTTAATGAACACTGTACATTGCCTGTGATGTGCGTTGACAGGTTTAATAGTCTTCATCTTATAACTCCAGATGGTCTGCACTGCTGACTGTCTGATCAGCAATGTTGTGGCAAAGTGGCCTGGCTCAGTCCATGACTCCCGAGTCTTTCGGACCTCTGGAATCTATCAGCTCCTATCACAGGGTGAGCCACACAACCTTTATTAATAACCACTTTTTACATCATGGCTGTGTCAAGAATGTCACTCTGTTTATGAGGTTTTGATGATGAGATTTTGTATTGACAGGTGAATTCTCTGGGGGTAGCAGGGGGACAGGGGTATGCCTGCCAGCCTTTTCTCCTGCCACCATACACAGACCCCCAGGAAGCACAGCAGGCCTACAATCATGCCCATGCCAGGACGAGGGCCAGGATCGAAATGACCTTTGGCCTCCAGAAGGCACGCTTTCTCTGTCTTCACGACTTAGGGGTCAGCGCTTTGAGGGCATGTGACATCACTGTGGCCTGTACTGTCTTCCACATTATTTTGTTAACTTATTTTTATTTCAAATTATTTTAGTTAACATGCATGCTTTAAATTTAAATTAAGTATGTCCTGTATTAGTAAAGACACATGCTGTGAATTTCAGTTATACATGGCCTGCATTGGCAGAGGAACTTGTGTGTTTATTTATTTATTTGTATATTTTTTTCGATTTAAATTGATTTGGCCTCTTATGTTGTCTGTGCTGTATACTGTGTGTATACAGGCCTGCAGGGAGGCTACTGCATCCATTCATTTGTCAGTTCATTTGTTGTGTATGGATTCGTCCTGCATTTATTTCAGTGTGCAGACATGCAGGGTGTATTATATACACACCTTTGTGAATGTGTAGTATTTAGTCTTGTATAACATGCTTTGATTCCATGCTCTCTGACTTGTAGAGTCACTGTGTGCCTTCAGCTTTGAAAGGAGCTGATGGTTTACCTGCTTTGATTTGTCCTTACTCAATAAAAGAACATCATGTGTGTATTTATATTTATGTGGGAAGTGTATTTTATATATAGTCTGTTGGAAACTGTAAATTATCTAATGGTTGCAACATCATCTCAAATCATCATTTATCTACAATGACTGAAAATAATGATCACAAATGTTTAAATAAAGAGAGTGGATCTAGTTGAATGTGATAACAATGTGTAGTGGGCAGTGGAATAACTATTGGTTTCCGTTTGTGATGACTGCTGACTGAGGGATGAGATTAAAGAGATCCTGCAATTTAGCCTGGGGCCCGTTGCACAAAACTAGGATAAGGGATTAAGCCGGGATATCTTGGTTATCCTGGCTCAACTTATCCATGATCCAGTTGCACAAAAGTGGGATAGGGGAAAGTGGGATATGTTATGGCATAAGTTACCATGGAGATTTATTCTGTGGAGCTAGCCTGCTCCAGGCTAAGTTGCAGGATCTCTTTAATCTCATCGTTTATCTCAGTCAGCAGTCATTACAAACGGAAACCAATAGTTATTCCACTGCCCACTACACAATGTTATCACATTCAACTAGATCCACTCTCATTATTTAAACATTTGTGATCATTATTTTCAATCATTGTAGATAAATGACGATTTTAGATGATGTTGCAACCATTAGATAATTTACAGTTTCCGACAGACTATATATAAAATACACATCCCACATAAATATAAATACACACATGATGTTCTTTTATTGAGTAAGGATAAATCAAAGCAGGTAAACCATCAGCTCCTTTCAAAGCTGAAGGCACACAGTGACTCTACAAGTTAGAGAGCACGGAATCAAAGCATGTTATACAAGAATAAATACTACACATTCACAAAGGTCTGTATATAATACACCACGTATGTCTGCACACTGAAATAAATGCAGGACGAATCCATACACAACAAATGAACTGACAAATGAATGGATGCAGTAGCCTCCCTGCAGGCCTGTATAAACACAGTATACAGCACAGACAACATAAGAGGCCAAATCAATTTAAATCGAAAAAAACATACAAATAAAAAAAAACAAAAAAAAAAAAACACACAGATTCCTCTGCCAATGCAGGCCATGTATAACTGAAATTCACAGTATGTGTCTTTACCGATACAGGACATATTTAATTTAAATTTAAAGCATACATATTAACTAAAATAATTTGAAATAAAAATCAGTTAACTAAATAATTTGGAGGACAGTACAGGCCACAGTGATGTCACGTGCCCTCAATGCGCTGACCCCTAAGTCATGAAGACAGTGAAAGTGTGCCTTCTGGAGGCCAAAGGTCATTTTGATCCTGGCCTTTGTCCTGCCATGGGCCTGATTGTAGGCCTGCTGTGCTTCCTGGGGGTCTGTGTATGGTGGCAGGAGAAAAGGCTGGCAGGCCTGTCCCCCTGTCTCCCTGCGACCCCCAGAGAATTCACCTGTCAATACAAAATCTCATCATCAAAACCTCATCAATAGAGTGACATTCTTGACACAGCCATGATGCAAAAAGTGGTTATTAATAGAGGTGGTGTGGCTCACCCTGTGATAGGCGCTGATAGATTCCAGAAGTCTGAAAGACTAGGGAGTCAAGGACTGAGCCAGGCCACTTTGCCACAACATTGCTGATTAGACAGTCAGCAGTGCAGAGCATCTGGAGTTATAAGATGAAGACTATTAAACCTGCCGTCACACATCACATGTACAGTGTTCATTAATTGACACTATCAAAAAGTCATGTTCACCTGAACATTAATGCTGTGAAAGGATTTCCTATTCACAAAATCCGCCTCATGGGCACCTGGGGGGGATTTAGAGAGAGAGAGAGAGAGCGGCTAATGACACAGCAAACATAAGATGAACTTTATTTATCCCAAAGGGAAATTCAGTTAAGTCAACAAGCTCATCTATATATCAAAGAGTTATACAGTGTGATGGAGTTACATTTACACAATTTCACTCAAATCTGCAGTCAATTTCAACTCTACTCAGTCACAACCAGAGTACAGCTACGTTTTCGGGAAGTTAATTAACTATTTGGACTGTAATGATGTGATAGTTTCAGCGTAGCAGTGAGTGTGTATTTGTGCACTATACTTACGCATTCAGGCGGTCTGCAATACTTTGCCACGCTTCCTCTTGTTCTTTAATAACTGTGGTGGTGTTGCCTTTCTTTTTGATTTGCTCCTTTACCTTCTCGTGAGCCTCCATGAGGATTTCTGTCTCCGACGGGAAAAGTACGCCTCTCCAGTTGTCATGGTGAATCGGTGAATCTGTGATCGATGGCGGGGTCTATTTGAGGAAGCCGCGTGCACATACTGATCCAGGATTGGTTTCACCTGGCTTGATGAATCCGTGTCTGCTCATCCTGGCTTGGTCTTTGTGCAACCAATTAAGCCTGGACGCTCTTGTTTTGGATTCGTTGAACCCAGCTCAGTCATTTAGCCTGGATGTCTGAATCCTAGTTTTGTGCAACGGGCCCCTGGTCTGGAGCAGGCTAGCTCCACAGAATAAATCTCCACGGTAACTTATGCCATAACATATCCCACTTTCCCCTATCCCACTTTTGTGCAACTGGATCATGGATAAGTTGAGCCAGGATAACCAAGATATCCCGGCTTAATCCCTTATCCTAGTTTTGTGCAACGGGCCCCTGGCTTGATGAATCCGTGTCTGCTCATCCTGGCTTTGTCTTTGTGCAACCAATTAAGCCTGGACGCTCTTGTTTTGGATTCGTTGAACCCAGCTCAGTCATTTAGCGTGGATATCTGAATCCTACTTTTGTGCAGCGGGCCCCTGGTCAGTGGTTGAAAAGCTGTTGTTGTTTTTTTTCTAAAGGAGTTTGTCTATTATGGAAAAGAAAAGATGTGGTGTGTGTGTGGAGAAAATGTGGTTCTCTGCAGCATCAGGAAGTTTCACTGCTTCCTGTCTTATCTCCTTTAAGTCTTGGAAACACTAGAGCTTCTTTTACAAGAGGAATGAAGCAAATGCTTTTCCACAGTTCCTGCTGATTGATTCTGATCCTGATTGTTGCCATGGTCGCAAAAACAATGGTCATGGCTTTGTTAGTTACAGTACAGGGTAAAAAACCAATTCATTAGCTTTATTCTTCAAGAAATTCTTTTTTAGGTTTAGCCGCAAAAGTAGACTTTGTTTTTCTTCTGCATGAATGTCCTGGGTCTGATTGACTCATCCAACCAGCCCAACTTGGTTAGACCACATTAGGTTAGATTACGTTATTACCACATCATTCCCTCTGTTCCTGCCATTTGTACTATGGCCACTAGATGTGGTGTATGTTTGAAACAAAAACAAACAAACAAACAAACAAATGGGTCACCCTAATTTGCTGGGCAAATGGGCTCTGTTTTCACTTAGGAGTTGTTGTGAAGAGCAAGCAAACACAACAAAATACTATAGCCTATTCAATGTTGTTTTGTCTATGTATTTCATTGTGACCTTATGCTAACTTTATTTTTGTTTAATCCTTTTAATGGTTAACTTCCTCTGTGTTTTAATTTAACATTATTTTATTTTAACATATTCCATTTGTTTTTGTGCTTGCTAAAGAATTTGTGGATGGATGTGTAGATGTATCATTCTTGTGTTAATGGTAGAGTCTGGAGGATTGTGCTCAAAAATAAACGCCAGATATATACTTAAAATCCGGGTTAATCATCACCTATCAGCTTTTAGTCCTTTGTGGTGTTGACTGTGTCTGCAGTGCCCTCTCCCTCCGCCTGTATTTTGGTTTTTGCTTTGTATTGTTGTGCACTGGGACGTTTCTGGGCAGAGAGTCGGAGTTTTCTCTCCAGCCAATGACAGAGCAGGTAAAGTTCTGTGCAGCACGAGTAGGATGGCTGCTAGCCCTGCTGGCTGTCCCGGATGCAGGCGAGTGCTTGCAGCTGATGTTATCCACCATGGCTAGCTCGACCCCAATTTCCGCTAGCGGTAACATCCGCTGCTAGCACCCGCTTCCCAGCTCACCACGAATACAAATACAAATACGAATTACTTTATTGATCCCCAAAGGGAAATTCATGTGTCTGTCAGCTCATCAACCATTTGCAGAAGAATTAAAAGCCTGATGTCTGAAGGTACAAAGGATCTTCTATGTTTCTCCGTCCTGCAGTGAAGAGAGAGGAGCCGTCCACCACCGCTCTTTTCTTGGTCCATCAAGGTGTTATGAAGAGGACGATCTGAGTTGTTCAGAATGGCCTCCACCAGCGTGTGTCTCTCCACCACATCCTCAGTGAGTCCATCAGGGAGACATGACTGAAGTCCAGTGCCTCAGGATGTTTAGTCTGTATCCTAGCAATGACTTCATGGAGACCTTCACATGGAACTTCAGCAGTAGTCGTTGGTGGGATGTACACAAGTATTGTTTTGATTTGAAAACATGTCTGCTTCCTGAGTCTTCACCTATATCTCCAGCTCCTCATCACTCTTGTTGAGCAGAGAGTTGATATTTTGCATGATGACTGACAGCAGAAAGGACCAACAGTACATCTCCACTTCCAAGCCTTTAACCTCTGCACCACCAGCACAGCAACCACGAAAGCACCTCCTCATCCAGCTGGAAAAGGGTGGCATCCTCCAGACTTGCTGCATTTTCAGTGACAGAAGCTCCTGTCCTGAAGAATCACCTCTTCCCACAGAAGTGTCCATCACTAGCTGACAAAATATGACAAAAACATACAAAAACACAACAAAAATAAAGCAAAGGTTGAGTAAAAACTCAGAGCTACCAGACTTTGCAGCTCCCAGTTGAAGCGCATGTTCTGGAATCTAATCACAATGGCCCTCCTACTCAACACAACATAGTCCTCGAGGCTCCCATTACCGGTAACGGCCAGGTATGGCCCGCGGCTCCAGCGCTTTACTTGGACCATATTTCCTTTTCTTTCCAGTCCTGACAACTGCTGCTGCTGCTGTTGTCAGGGGCAGGAGGCCTGCACAGTTAAGCCCGAGAGGAGGGGCCCAGTTTGAATGTTTTGCTTACAAATTGCAACAAACAAACCTCCAGACTCTTCCCTTAAATAAAGTTATCTTGAAAGTGTCAGTGCTGTTAGATTCTTCTCCCAGTCATCTGTCCTTCTCCTGACCTTATGACCTTTCCTGATGAGGTCAAGGAAAAGGCTTATAGAGGAGATTATTTTGACTTTTCGCCCTTGCTTTTGATTTGATCCTCCAGCTCCGGTGTCTCTGAGTAGCTGCCCACAGGCAAAAGAACACAAGGAATGAGGTTCTAGAGAAGCAGGAAGGCATACAGTGAACACACAGTAACAAGCTCTCTCCCTCTCTGACACTGAGGCAAACAGATGCAAATGAAGGAAAGTCTGACAGATTTCATGGCAATACTGTTCAATATTTGTTGATCCCAAATCCATACTTAAATATGATGATTACTATAATACTATAAATAATTCTTTGTGTATTCACTTTTTCATTTTTCATTCATTTTGTATGCCCTACTATTGTAGCCGGAACGGTCCAGACGCCCGACCACACTGCGTTGTGTTCTGTGCTCAATGATACGGGAGGCAGGGGTAGTTCCACATGCAGGTTTAATCCTGTACGATGGCAACACGAAACAAGATGGATGTGAGTGAGTGAATGGCCTATGTTCCTCTCCAAAACACCCCTCTCGTCAATCAGGAACACATAGACTCAGTACATAACACAAAATTACATCCCTTCATATAGTAAACCACACAATTTAACATCTATAACACAGCAATGGAAGCTGAGCAGCCGCTGACATACCTGTACGATGGCAACACGAAACAAGATGGATGTGAGTGAGTGAATGGCCTACATTCCTCTCCAAAACACCCCTATCGCAAAAAAAAAAAAAAATTAAATCCACTTAGCTCATAAGCTAGCACATGAGGAGTGCATCGGCACATGTACATAACACACACACACATACTCATTCGCGCGCACACATACAGGGAGAAATCGCGGCAAAAGATTTCTCCTTTTGCTCAAAACAACTCTCTGAAAAGTATGTACCCAACAGGAAACATCATAAACACATTTCTAACCCGTATTACATCAACATTCTATGATTAAATTGACATGAAAAGCTAAAAATAAAACTTTTTGATCCCAAAACCTCGACAACGTACCTCTCGTCAATCAGGAACACATAGACTGACGAGAGATGAGAGCTACGTACGTCACATCCACAGACTTTCAAAATAAAAGCTCCAATTTAAAAAAATGAAGGAGATATCCATATTTAGGGTAAAATGAAACTAAAACATGTGACAGATTTTGGTGAAATTAATAATAATGATAAAATAAATAAATAAAAATACAAAAACAATTACTTTTCTTTTCCTATCCGTTACACTATACTATGTCATTTAATTTCTGGTTTTGTATTGTAATTACTGTACATTTCCTTTGATCTATGGCCCTATTTGCTACAGCAATTAAACAGAAAACTATGAGGAAAAATCCACTCAAACGGAGCCAGAAATACAATACTCAATCAAAATGATAAAAAGGAACAAAATGAAAAACACATTGACTCAGCTACATGACAGATTAATGCTGAAATAACAATAGGTTATTCAGTCTGTAATATGGAACTGGAAAGAAAACAAGGAAGTAACAGCTTCTGTCTGTCCAACCAGCTCTGTAGGAACCAGCTGGACATGTCTAGACTTGTTTACATGTCTAGGGTTGTGGAGGACAGACACCGGGAAGACAAGCATTTGGAGGACAGACACCAGGGGCCCGTTTCAGAAAGCAGGTTTACTGAAAACTCTGAGTCTGTTAACCCTGAAATGAGGGAAACTCTGGGTTTTCCGTTTCAGAAAGGGAGGTAACTCAAACCAGAGAAAGAGGAGTAACTCCAACCCGTTACAGAAAGAGAGGTAACTGGAACTCGGAGTCAGTTACAATGGCGAGTTTCAGCGGAGTTTTATCAGTCTGTTAGTCTCGTTCTTTATAAAATCTACTACTTTTTTTTACATAGATACCTTTATTTTTTTTGAGATTTTGTGATTTTGTGATTATCTGCGGCCTACAATCGAATCACACCAGTGCTGATATTCAGTACAACAGCACTCCCTCTCGTGTGATATTGCTTAAGTAAACATGATTCAAATGAGGTAACCCCATGAGACTGGTATGCTGAAGCCTCACCTATTTGAACGATGTTTTTATATTTCATTTTGAGCTGCTTCCACGTTCTTTTTTCACCCGTGGGATTGCATCTAAGTGAAATAAATTTTAGCTTTAATACCTTTCCACCAGTTTTCACCTAATAGGCTTATAATTGTAATTGCACACATGAATAAAATACATTTAAACTTACATATGAACTTGAACAGCCATTGTCTCCCATGCTGACTCCCTCTCCTTTGCAGCTGCAGCCGTGTTATTCTTTTCCTGAAGATGTCTTCAAAGTCACTGTAAGAGCACATTAAAATGTCTAACGGAATAAAATACGCCAACCTTTTTTTCTTGCCCATTGCCATGGTGAATCGTTGTATCGGGGCTCCACTGATGGTGGCTTTTTAAAGTCGTGGTGAACGCGTTTAACTCAGAGTGAACATACTGAGTTGATTGAAGTGATTGAAATCAGCTGTTCTGAAACTGGTAACCCAGAGGTTCCCATCTCAGAGTGACTCAACTCAGAGTCCAGGGTTAAGCTCAGAGTTTGTTGAACCTCCTTCCTGAAACGGACCCATGAAAAACAAAGGCTTCCTCTTGAAAGGCCTTACACAACACTATGTCAGATGGGGGACTCGTCTCCTCATTAATGTTGCGTGGATTCATGATTAGTAAACCCAGGAAGATCAATTATGGCAGCTCAGATCATCACAGGTG
This sequence comes from Caranx melampygus, assembly GCA_019059645.1. Taxonomy (NCBI): domain Eukaryota; kingdom Metazoa; phylum Chordata; class Actinopteri; order Carangiformes; family Carangidae; genus Caranx; species Caranx melampygus. Next base: position 192,713 of record JAFELL010001427.1, read on the forward strand.
AGGGCAGACTTCGCTTTACCATTATCCCTCTGGCAGCACCGTCTGGTTAATTGGTGACTTGTCCAACTGTGAGCGTGATAGAAAATCGTGCATACCTCTCCTGTCTTTGTCAACCAATTTGAAAGCAGCACAGTGCTTGGATATGCATGGCTTTGATTGGAAGCATCCCCCCATGTAAGTCGAGCATGTTTCCAACAGGAAGTGGATCACAACAATCTCGCTCACATTCAATATTTCTGTGATTGCCACTGCAACCTCTTAATTTCCCTTGGGTGTTATTTCTGTAGCTGCATATCTGTTATCATTCAGCAAATGAAATGAAGCAGAGCATGTCAAGAAAATACAGAAGAAGAAAAAGGAGAGGAGGGCAATAAAGCTTTCCCCCTCGAAACCAGGTCAAATGTATTTCAGTGTAGAGGAGACTTGATTCACTTGCTTGATTCACACAAGCTTTTGACCTCTTTAAATAACTGCTGGGTGTCAGTGAAGATGGGATCTTGTCTGCCCCATCAAACATGCTGTTCTCTGATGTGAAACCACTTTATTTTGAGGATTTGCCTTTGACAGTCTTTACTGCAGAGGATGTTTACAGAACAAGCTTCAAAAGCATGGGGGAGGGGAGAGTATGAGGGTGTGAGGGGGTTATTATGTTGACTCTGTTTATCCTGAACCAGAGGTGGATAGTAACGCGCTACATTTACTCCATTACATTTAATTGAGTAATTTTTTGAGTAAATTGTACTTGTAAGAGTAATTTCAACCTGTTGAGAACTAGCCTCTATTTTGGAATTCTGCTGAAAAACTACTAACTGCAAGGTCTATTTGAATAATCCTGTTATCATAATAAATGGAACACTTGTAAGATTTCTTCAGATGTGTAAGTATATATGTTACTGGGTCAGAGTAAATGAGGTTGGCACACAGCATAAATCACAGATTTCATCTCCACCGAAAAAATTACACTTTTAGAATGAGTATCCCCTTGGAATGATGCAGTTGCAGCTCAAAATCTGTAGGAAACCCTAGTAAAACATTACCTGTTCTAAAATGTATGCTAATAAAGTAAAGCAGAGCAAAATTACAGAAGTTTTCGTACAGAGTACAGTAGTCGGGTGGAATCTCCAAATGTGCCGTTTTGGCACTGTGGCGCTGTGTTTGGTGAATGTAAAATGACTTGTATGAGCTTGAAGCCGTACACGCTTCTGTTTAATTTGATGTGCAGCATGAATATGTTTCTACATGATTAGAGTGCTGTTGGACACTGTTTATTTCATGACTCGTCGGTAGAGCCCAGTTGGGCTCCGCTAGGGCTTAAGAGGTCAATGCAGCATACTTTTTACTTTGACTTGAGTATATTTGAGAAGAAGTGGTACTTTTACTCCATTACATTGAGCTACAGTCTGCTCACTACTTGCTGCTTATTTTTATCTATCAAACCTGGCAGACATTGCCAGGAGCCCTGGAGCTATGTGGATTATCATCCCAGGGGAGAGGAGACACAAGCGGCACAACGAGAGGAGGAGGAAGCGTGGAAGCAGAGCTGGCACGCTAGCGAGGCTACACAGGTGCCCACACAAACCACTGCTTCCCAGCGTTTTCCTCGCAAACACAAGATCTTTCACCAACAAGATGGATGAAGGCTGAAGCTACATGTTTCCACCAATCACAGATGCAGCGATTGAGCTAGCAGACTGCACGCTACACCGTTGGGACAGGACTGTAAACTCCAGTAAGAGCAGAGGAGGGGGACTGTGTGTCTATATAAATAATAGCTGGCGCACTGACTCTATGACTATGAGCAGCCACTGTTCTCCGGACCTGGAGTACATGACTGTTAAATGCAGGCCCATTTATCTACCTTGGGAGTTTACTGCTGTCCTCTTAACTGCTGTGTACATCCCCCCAGATGCTAATGCTAATAAAGCCCTTGGACTGTTACATGACACCGTCAGTTGTCAGCAGAACAGGTATCCTGAAGCCGTCCATATTGTAGCAGGGGATCTGAACCATGTTGATCTGAGAACAGCGCTCCCTAAATTACATTAACATGTCAAATGTACTACAAGGGGAGTCAGTTACAATGGCAACTGACTGACTGACCTAACCTGGTCGGGAGCAGGTTTTGTTCAATGAACCTCGAGTTTCCTCTGTAAGACAATTTGACCCCACCCTAAAACGTTGTCTCTAAAACAAAGAAAGTCCTTTACCGACTGGATGTAATCATTTGTGTATTCCTCTTGAAATGTTACATGTCTGATGGTCTCAGTGCGAGAAGTACAAGGGTCTAAATAGTTCATTGTCATGTGAAATGACCCCCTGATGATCAGAGGTCCCCAGACGTGATTAACGTCCCTATGTAAATTTCTAATTGATGAGTGTCTCTGTTCTGGTTGAATATTTAAGGAGAAGAGCAAGAACCTCTCGGGGGAGTTGATCTGCTTACCAGAGCTCCCACACGTCGAGTGTGTTACGATATCTATTGCTATTGGCTATAGTTTGTTCACTTACTGTGCATCACAATAAACTGGAATGTTAACCATTCATTTCTAATATTGCCTCGTTGAGACTTTACTCTTGTAGTGAAGGATCTGTTATCAGATACCTATTAGGTCTTTAGTTATATGGTAAGTTTCACTGGGTAATACTCATACCCTTAACCTCTGAGTCGAATAGATAAGATTGAGTATCATGTTTTGTAAATTATTTAGATATGTTCTATAACCTCTGAATATCTCAACCCAGGTGTCAGGGCTGTTCTTCTATGTTAAGAAGGTCACTGAATAGTTTAAGTCTATATCTGCCATCCCTGAACTAAGATAGGGACTAGTTAAATACTATATCCCAAAGACCTTAGTTGTATGGTAAGTTTCACTGGACGCTGTTCACACCCTTAACCTCTGAGTTGGACAGACAAGATTGAGTATCATGTTCTAATACCTCTGAATACTTCAACCCCGACATCAGGGCTATTCTTCCATGTTAAGAAGGTCACTGAGTGGTTTGTTAACCTATATCTGCCATCCCTGAACTAAGACTGATGTCAGATCTCTTCACAGTAGAGTTCAATTCTTAAAAGGTTTATATTCTTAATTATTGGTTAACTATTGACACTAAATAATATTTAATGGTAAAGGTTATCTTTAACTAAATGGAGTCAGATTGAATAAATTAACTACTTTACTTTAATAAAATCTCATTTTAACACCGGAAAGACAGAATACGTATTGGGGAGATATTAGATAAATGTCTCTAAATATTTCCTCCCCTACACCTCCCTCTTACGCCACATGCAGTTTGATTAATTCATTCATTTGTTTGATTCATTCATTCATTTGAACACTCTAGACAGATTCTACTCAAACATCAAGCAGGGATTTAAGGCCAGGACAATATCACATCTTGGACAGTCAGACCACTGTATGTCCTCATAATACCAGCATGCACCCCCCTTAGGAAGAGCACTCCCATTACATCCAGAACTGTTAAGACCTGGCCTAAAGGTGCGTCTCTAAAGATGCAAGACTGCTTCGAGATGACATACTGGGATGTGAACAACATGACCTAGAACAGCATACAATGGAAGTCCTGGATTACATAAAGTTTTGCACAGACATTGTCACTGAGGACAGGCACATTCAGGTCTACCCAAATAAAAAGCCCTGGATGACCAAAGAAGTGCAGGGCCTGCTCACGGAGAGGAACACCACCTTGTCGCCCTGTCAGCTGTCAGTTGACAGGGAGCTCTACAGCACTGCCAGAGCCGACCTAAGAAGAGGAATCAAAAAGGCAAAGGCTGCATACAAGAGTAAGATGAAGGAATGCTTCAAGAACACAGAACTCCAGGCACGTGTGGCATGGGGTCCAACATCTAACAAACTACAGACCCAGCAGTCTGTCAGCGGATGATGGTGGTACCTCATTAGCAGAGGAGCTGAATTGTTTCTTTGCTCGCTTTGAGATGCCATCATTAGAGACAACCCAACCACATCCACCAGCCCCAGCAGCAATGCCTTCACAGTGGAGGAGCACCAGGTGAAACGCAGGCTTTGCTCTGTGAACCTATGGAAAGTTGCTGGCCCTGACGGCATTTCCAGACAGGTGCTCAAAGTCTGTGCGGCTCAGCTGGCGGGGGTCTTCACAAAAAGACCCACAGATCCCCCCCACAGAATGAGAGTGGGACCCCGTGTCTCCCCAGCCATCAGCCTCAGCATTGGCTCCCCTCAGGGCTGTGTGCTGAGCCCCTTGTTATATACACTCTATACACATGACTGTACTGCCATACACCCCATTAGCATTATTAAGTTTGCTGATAATACGATGTGGTAAGACTCATTTCAGGAGGGGATGAGTCTGCATACCGGGATGAGGTGAAGCGGCTGTCTGTATGGTGCACAGCAAACAACCTCATCCTCAACACTAACAAAACAAAAGAACTGGTCATAGATTTCAGGGGGAAGACAGCACACTTCCAGCCCCTGCTCATTGGTGGGGAGTGTATGGAGAGGGTCCCCAACATCCGGTACCTGGGCATGGACATTGAGGACGACGTGACCTGGAGCATCAACACCAGAGCCACCATCAGAAAGGCACAGCAGAGACTCTTTTTTCTGAGGATTCTGAAGAACAACAACCTCAATCAGAAACTGCTTGTATCCTTTTACAAATGCTCTATACAGAGCATTCTCACATACTGAATTGGTGTATGGTTTTCCAGCTGCACAGCAGCAAACAGAAAAGCGCTGCAGAGAGTTGTCACCTCAGCCCAGAGAATCATTGGTTGCGACCTTCCTTCCCTGAAGAACTGTACAGCTCTCACTGTCTCAGGAAGGCTCAACACATCCTCAGGGATTCAACCCACCTGGGAAATGCACTTTTTGAACTGCTGGCAGACGGTTCAGGGCTGTGAGGTCAAGAACAAACAGACTGAGAAACAGTTTTTATGCAAGAGCCATACCTGCTCTAAACACAGCCGAATGACAAATTAACTGAAACACATGTGCAACACGTGTTACAGCAAATCAAATGTACAATAATAGAGTCGGATTTATTTATTTACTCATATTTATTGAATGTGAATATGGTGTGATTGTTGATAGTGTTCTTTCTGTGTATCTTTGGTGTCATTAAAAAGAGAAGTACAAAAACAAGCAAAGGGGGAGGATGGACCCCTCAGTTTCTTTGTGCTTCTTGCAAAGACAATAAAGACGTTCTATTCTAAATGCGCTGTTTGTTTTGTTTTGATGAGGATACTTCCAACAAAGGCTCTATCACATGACTGTGTTTCACCAATTAAATCTAGCCACTAGCCATGTTTAACCCCGTTTAGCAATCAGACAGAGCCAGGCAGTCACATGATCGCACACAAAATCTCCTCAGTACCACTCCGGCCACTCCGCCTCAAATTTGAGGAAACACATTTAGCAGATGTATTGTGGCTCTGAATAGACTGCTGACGTCAGCCCTGGTAGGTGAGGGATGATGGCTGACAAGGTGTCCACTGATCAGGAATCAATGGACGACATGAATGCGTGAACTGTCTGACACAAAGTTTGACACACACACACGGGGTCACAGACGATTAGTCTGAGCTGGAGGAAGTTCGCTGCGATTACCCTCTCATTGGCGAGAAACGGGCCACCTGGTGATAGTCCCACCTTCCTGTTGCAGTTTTCACAGTCCCCTCAGAGAAAGGAAACAACAACAACAACAGGAACCACAGATATTTCAATCTCTGAGTTGAAAATGGACTAGACTACAGATAATACATACAAAGAGACACACACATGGGTCTCACACACACACACATACATAGAGTCACAGACAGACAGAATGACACACACACAGAGTTTATGGACAGTTCATAGACCTCTGTATGCAAGTATATGTAAGTTATTGTGGCTGAATTAATTATTTTATGTATTTCATTTATTGTCTTTTTAAGTGATGTTCTTTGGTAATATCTGAATTTGTTCATTGATTTAAATTTTTTGTGTATTTGATTACATTCATGTCATCATTATTATTAGTACTTTCTTACTCTGACTCAAGTAAATATTTGGATGGCTACTTTTTACTTTTACTTGAGTAATATTTTTAAGTGACAATACTCTTACTTGAATACAATTTTTGGCAACTCTACCCACCTCTGTCCTGAACTGGTTATGTGTGCGCCGGAAAGCCAAATTACCACTTGACCAGCTGTGCTCCGTCTTGCACCGAGAGAAGACCAGGTTGGAGTTGGCGAGCTTTCAGCACACTGTCGGCAAAGCCTTTTGGCACAAAATTGTCACTGTGCCAAGCTGTCGACACCTCCCCCTACTATGCTATCACAATCATCTCAGTGCACCGCAGTCTAGCAAATTGCCAAATTGACTGGGCGCTGTGTTGCACCAGATGAAATTACCACTGCATGGGGTTCTCCACCCTGCTCCTCGCCTGGTACGAAATTAGAGCCCAAACTCTTTGGTACAATGGGCTATGCAAATAGAATTGCCTTGATTTGCCATCTGCTGACTTGTATTAATGCAGCATGTATCTGCTCACAGAGCCTTTGTAGTTCATTGTTCCCGAGTGAGAGCGACGAGTTGAGCTGTTGACCTTCAGATTATGTTAGTGTAATCCCCACAGACGCATTACAGCCTTGAATTTCAGAGTCCACAATGTGAAAGCACTTAGCAAGAATCAGAGCTCATAAGGTTGTGAGGAGAGGGGAACCTGAGAGGAGGGAAACATATTTGATGTGTTTTTAGACACATAGCCTCACTCTCTCCTGATGTGATGGCTTCTTCACATACTACCTGTCTTGTATGCATCACAAATGCTGCTGGCTCTGCACCCCACACTTTCTGCACTGTAATGAAATGAAGTGCTGCATAAAAAGGTTTTTAACAAGGGAGAAACTCTGTTAACTCAGAGAAAGCAGTAACTACCAGACAGACACCAGTGTTTTTCCTCAATCGGCTGTGTCAGCAGTCTGATCTATAATTGTGGCTAAAGGACTGTGAGGAGATTGTAGGAGCCTCAAAGCAATTTGAGTTAATTCATATTTAGAAAATAATTTAAGTTCATATGTTAAATAGTAATTTATATTTATGTTTATTCAGATAAAAAAAAGACTATCTACAGATTAAAATTTTGTTAATATTTGGGAGTATGTTGTGGCTTGTGCATATTTAATTGTTTTTTAACACATAAAGATCTGTGTGGGTGTGGTTACCTTGTGAGTCATTCAGTCAGGCAAGCGTGGAGTGGAGCCACACAGTTTTTTGACCTCTCTCTTTTTCTACCACGTTTTTTAAAATATATATTTTATCTTGTTGTACCATTGTTTTATTTTTGAAGTAAACAGTTGAACCAAACCAATAGGATCCTGTGGAGGTTTTTTGTTTGTTTGGTTGTTGTCGATATGGATTACAGTGAGGGAATGAATGATTAGGATGTCAAGCTAATACCGCTTTCCCACTAAAGTTAGTGGCTTGACGCAAGTTTTTTAAATGCGGGTCGACTCGCTTACAGTCGGCATAGGGCTCCTTTTCCCACTGACCAAAAAACCCACATCTGATCTCCAGCTGGCAACCTGCATGGCCATTTGCCTCGACCGCTGCATGTCTAGAGATGTCATCACATTGATGACAACATCAGTGCGACAGAAAACTGCCAAGTAAACAATGGAAAGCAGCATGGAAGCTAGAGATATCAAAAAGGAAGTAGTGGTGGACACAATGGTGCGGCTTCACTTTAGATGTTTACTCAGAAACAAAAATGTTGCCATGGAGTGCCTTTGAGTTGAGCATTGGGGAGGTTGAGATTTCCACCTGTGAAGCAGGTCTGAGGACATGCCCCATATGAGAAATGCCCAATCCCAATTCTCTTCCCTTAATCTCACCCCTTGGTTTCAAGTGCACTCACTTAATAGACTCCCCTCAGTGATTAAGGGATAGTGTTGGGAGGTAGGGAATTTTACATACAAATTGGGATACTACTTCATACAAATTAGCGTAACAGACATCTTCATCTATGTCATACATATCGTCGACGTAGGATTCCCACCCTCATTTTGAAAATGCTGGCTTGTTGTTACATCTACACATTGTTATTCGCATTAAGAATTTAAAAATTCCTTAAGAACACTGTGACGAAGAGTATCGTCACTTGGCTTGCACATAGCACATGCACTTTAGACAGAGTAGGTATGAGTACATATCCACTTTAATAATTGCACAGGCACTTTAAGAGAAGCAACAGCACTTTATCACCATATGTTAGGGTCCTTTTGCAGATTTGGGTTTATTTGGGGAGGAGCTGTGTAGGCCGCGCAGTTTCACCTAGAGGGAAAAGGACATAGAATTAAATGTGCAAGTGGAATTATGTATTAAGTGTTTTGAATCATGAGCTAAACTACCAAATTGCAATGATGTATTGTTTGATGTGTGTGGTGTTGCTTAGTGGGTGCATGGAGGGAACAAAAGTTGTAATCTGTACTCACCAGTCTCTGTGTCTTCAGCAGGGAGTGCAGGCGAAAGGCTTCCCCAGGAAACTGGCACCAGTTTTATAGTCCCAGGTGCAACCAAGTGTACATTGGTGTGAGGGGTGGGAATGGATAGGTGTAGTAGGTAATATTAGAGGTGGTTTGAACGGTTGTTTCACTAATAGTTAATGTACACTGGTGTAAATAGGTTTTTGTTTGGGTTGTATAGATGAAAGGATTTAAAAATGATGAGTTATTCATGTTGGTGAGCAGTGGATCTTAGTAGATGGGAGCTTCCAGACCAATCAGCTGTGACACTCTATTTAAGGCGCCATTTTACATCATGTGTGGGGCTGGGTGGTTGACTCTCTGCTGTTGCCAGGTATGAATAAATGTCTTCATGTTTTGCCACCGGAACCTGTCTTTGTTCATTCTTTGCTGTGTAATCCAGTCGTAATTGTGGTCCATCTAACAAACACGGTGAAATTCGATTAAATGGCGGTTAAGGGCGGTTATCACATATGTTGATAAGACAAATAATTTTGTTATTGTTGTGCGCAACATCTGCAGCTTCAAATATACGAGCAGACTTTTTTTTTTAATTGCCCGTTTATTCAGCCGAGGCAGTGCGCCTACGTGTTCCCATACTACACACACAATTTTTTTTGATCGATCGATCCGCGGATCGCTTGCGTACCGATCCGTGGGGAGCAATCAGATCGGATCACAGATAAACTGTGATCCCTTGCACCACGAATAACTTGTGCAATATTTACCAACTTAACTCGGCTCGCTGTGTGGCTCAGTGGTTTCCAGGCAAGGACTCCAGCCCTTGATTTTCTTCTCCTCAATTTGTAGTGTGCATCACACGGCCCTTCAAATTGAGTGGGGATTTTAGGGGTTCAACAGCACTTCCCTTACTTGTCCAACCAAGGGCTAGGACCGATTTTAAGGGGAAGTGCGAGTTTTGGGACACAGCATAAATCTTTAAATAGGTTCTTAAATGGCTATTTCGCTTCAGTTTCAAGGGGGGAGACATGAACTCTACATATACTCAAAATTGCAGCTGAACAACATAGAATCATTCACTTCAAGTACTTAAGAACCAAATTTGTACTCTGGTTAATGGTCCATTGCTGATGGACCTTCATCACGTCCTTCAGCCTTTGGTCATTTCACTAGAATTCATCAGTACTTAACCCTACTATTCTGTGATAATTTTATGCAGCATTGCATGGCTGCCAGTATCCAGACCCCAGCACCTGTCAGAACCGCTGCCCTTTTATACTGTTTTGTATTCATGTTTTGTTTTTTAAGTGTGGAAACTTTGAATATTTGATCAGCTGCATTCAATAGGCTACTGACACTATTACCATTACTACTTATAGTACTTAACAGTAGTCTTTGCAATACCTTTTGAGGAATAAAAGAAAACTTGATCAAATTAAGAACATAAACTTAATTTATATAATTGAGGTTTTTTAATAAAACTTTTTTTTTTTTTTTACATTTTTTCCAACTAAAAAGTTGAAATAGAATAATCAGTTATTTACAGAAAAAGAAATAGCAGTGCTTTTTTGTCGCCCTAACTAACCAAAAGCGACTACTGGGCTAGTAAGGCCTGGAAATGGTTTGATCAGATGGACACCGTCCAGCGAGTGGTGGTCTCAACTCAGCCACGGCTTTGTTTCAGACAATGATGGTAAGAGTTTTTGTGACTCTAGTAAATGTATGTAAAAATAACATTGTCTCCTGTATGCAAACACAGTAAGCTAGCTAGCTATTGTTAACTAGTTAGGCATCGCAACGCTAACTTTGTGCTCTGCTAGTGCTATTACTGTGTACTGTGTAATATCTTTATCACAATATCACATATCTTTCACACTTCCATTTTGTGTTGTGTGAATCCCTTTCCACAAGTCTTCCCTCAACCACCCTCAGCGATGACGCCCCAGGTTCCTATTGCCTCTATTTCAGCACCAGCAGCAGCTTCAACACCAGCAGATTCTGTACCGTCAATGTCGCGCAATATACAGCAACCTGTGGTCACTGGTAAGAAATAAGTTTCACATCATGTTGCTTTTGGTGTGCACACACACACCAAAATATATATATAATATTAACCTGCTCTGGTTAACTACACCCAACTCCCATTTCTACCTTTCTTCATTGTTGTCTAGGCAAGAGAAAAAGGAGCCTGTTCAAGCAGGAGCACATGGCTGTCCTTAGGGAGATTCAGGCTGAAGAAATTGCTCAGGAGCAGAGCCACATGCAGCTGCTCCTCACTGAGGCATGGGAAGCGAGGGAGATGGAAGCTACCTTGAGGAGGGAGGAAAGTGCACAGATTGCAGCATTTAACGAAGCATTTCTTGGCCTGCTGGGCCTCCTTGTGCAGGTGATGAGTGGCCGGCACATGTGATCCACTCCCTCCACACCAGGACTGGATCTCTCTGTGCATCAGAGATGTAGAGACATTTTTTTTTTGTAGAATATACCGAGCACATGGGACTGCTTTACACACATTCCTGACATAGCGAATCAATCAATAAAAAACTGATATCTATACAAGTCTCTGTTTTCCAATCCTAATTAATTTTTAAGTTGTCTAAATGATTGTGTAGTGTACATCTAGCTGTTATTCCTTTGTCTCTCCACTTTTCAAAAGTCTTGTCTAATGCTCCTGGTCTACATCTGGAGGTGTGAGAGGGCCAGATCAACAGCTTACTGTCTCCTCCCACCCTTTATTTTTTTAACCACATCATACCATATTTCAAATGTTCCTCTCATAATCGAGTCTTCACCCTTAAAATCCATATGTTCTTTTCCACCTTGACTGTGGTGGGGCCCAGTCCAGGCCCATCTCAATGTCCTTCCATCTGGCTTCATAACTCAGTGAGCACCAATATACTACATATCTCAATTTGGCAACGTCAATCCTCCATTTTCTTTGTCTAATTGAAGGGTGCCTGGGCCCCTATCCAGATGAACCTGGATATTAACTTGTCCCATGCTGAAAATTATGAATCTGGTATTCTAACTGGGAGCAATAGAAAAAGATATAACAATCTCGGCAAGAGGTTCATCTTAATCACATCAGTTCTTGAGCTGAAACCCATTATTAGTGTTGACCACTTTTCCACCTCTCTTTGAATTTTATCATTTATTAATTTGTAGTTTGTCTCATAAATTCTTGCGAATTCCTCAGTTATCACTTCTAGATATCTCATCCTGATTTCCTGAGTTTTTGACATATTCAATTCGTAGGCAAGGCAATTTTATTTGCATAGCCCGTTTTTACAAACAGTTTGTCTCAAAGGGCTTTACACAGCATTATGACAACATCCTCTGCCCTTAGACCCTCACATCGACTGAGGAAAAACTCCTACTGTAGCCCGACATCAGTCCATATTCTTCCATATTCTTATCTTTACTAATTTGGTAAACGTTGTACTTGGGTCCTGAAGGAAGGTAATTATACCGTCGCCAAATAAACCTATCTTGTGCTCATCTCTTGCTATCGTGATTCCAGTCAACTCATCTTCTTGTCTAATTATTTGAGCAAGCAGCTCTAAAAAAATTGTGAAGAGGGCAGGACTAGCACAACAACCTTGACGTTTCCCTCTTTACAGTTTAAAAGTGTCTGTGAGGTGAACATTAACTTTTACTCTGGCTGATGGGTCAGTATATATAATGACCTTATGCACTTAATGAATTTATCATTGAATCCCATCCAATGCCATTATGCACTTAATGCATTTATCATTCAATCCCATCCTCTCAAGTACTCAGCTGACCCTGTCAAACGCTTTTTTCGGCATCTAAACTGATCAGGGCAGCGCTTGTATGGTGTTTATTGACATGCTCTATAATATGAAGGGTGTGCCTGATGTTGTCCTGTGTTTGACTTTTATACACTGAGAATCCTAGCTATTTACCCCGTGGTGGGGTTGAAACCTTGGGGGTGGTCCTGAATGTTAGGGTTTGGTTAAACTTCCCCTTATGTGAGTTGTTAAGGCCACATTAGAGCCCAGCGCCACAACAGACTTATCAAACGCCTCAGCCTTGTTTCAGAACGTGGGATTAGGGAAAATTCTGAGTATGTTAAGTTTCAGATAAGAGAAACTCAGAGTTTTCCATTTTAAAGAGCCAGTTCAGCATTATCCTGAGTCAGTTGGTATGGCAACATGTGGTGAAGCAAACCTGCCAGATTTGCAGGCTTGCACATCATTGTGGCATTTGCCTATATTGCCCTATGACCAGTCAGTTCCTGTATGGAACAGAGGTGGGCAATTCATTCCACAAAGGGCTGTGTGGCTGCAGGTTTTTCAGTTTGGTTGTCTGTTTTGTTCCAACCAACCAAGAGCACACAGTTCGGCACACAGACCAATCAGCTGTCAGAAGACTGAGATCAGTTGATTAACTGAGTCCGGTCTGGTGGTGCTGCTTGGTTGGAACAAAAACCTGCAGCCACACAGCCCTTTGTGGAATGAATTGCCCACTCCTGGTATAGAATATATCCCACGTGTTTCTATAATTTATCTTTATTTGACACAAATTAATGCATAACATTACATAACGTAATGTTAACACATTAACACACTCTGCAATCTTTTTCCAGTGTTGTCTCATGCTGTTTCGATGCACCTGCTGTATTAGATTTTTTTTTTAATGTGTTCATACTCCTCGTATGTGGTCATTAAAATCTTAAGTTCGGTTGGTGTGAAATCAGTGGCTCTTTTTCCAGTACTGTAATGTAAACGTTGACAGAAGCTACCAGTTGTGAAACAGGGCAGCCTGATTGCAAAGACAGTGATCAACAGGCAGGGTACATTACAGATGAGGGAGACACTCCAGTGTTATCAATAGATGTCCACCATGCACTCGGCACCCTCAGCACCAGGACAGGGAGAGTGCAGGCCCACGGCTCCAAGGCCCAGTAAAGTTTTATTTTAAATATTTGTTTTTTACGCTCAAAATACAGACAATGTCATGACGTGAACCCTGTGTTGTGGTTTGGAACAACAACAACAAAAAAAACATAGCTGTTTCACTGGCGGGGCCCCCGCAGAGGCTGCGGGGGTATACTTGACGGCCCAGTCTGTTTATTATTTTCTGCAGTTGTCAATACTGTCAACTGCACTCCACTCATGATGGGTTTTTGAGCTTGTGGTGAATGTGCCTCCCTCAAGCTCAACATACTAAGAGCTAAATCTGATCAGCTGTTCTGAAACCGAAAACTCAGAGTTTTCAAGCTCAGGCTCAGTCCATTCAGAGATTGGCTCAGAATTTGTTGAGCCTGCTTTCTGAAACAGGGCGCTGGTGGTATTTAAAATGGCCTTGATAAGCATGTGGTGGTGTTTAGAAAGGCACACAGGTAAATCTCTGTCACAGCAAAACAGTTGTTACAGTTAATAATGTGTCATGCTGGCTGCTCCAGCTATTAACTATTATATGCAGTTGACTTGAGAGTTCAAGTCATTGCAAATTAAGAAAACTCAACAATTTGACAACACATTTAACACACACCCCTTCCATCCGGGCCTGCTGAGGGGTATTCCAGAAAGGTGGTTGAACAAACTTGGCTCCCTAAACTCCAAGTTCACTGACTCTGAGAAATGAAACTGAGTTTTCAGTTCCAGAACAGCTGATCTGAGTTAGTTCAGTCGACTCTCAGTGTGTTACTCTAACTCGGAGTTGAGCTTGTGCCTGACAACTAGAATTAAGCTATCATCAATGGACAGGGCTCCAGAGCGCGACCAATTTGGTCGCACGTGACCAAAATTTTTTTAGAGTGTGACTAATAATTTTTCGGGGTTGCACTGGTGCACCTGATGCTGCCCAGGTGAAAACATACATTTATTTCGTATTCCGAAATTTCACGGCCGGAATCTGACACAAATTATAAATATCATTAACGCTAGACGACTAGTCCACGACTTTTCTTATGATTGATGGTTTCTGAAGCCAATGAAACACACTCGTTTTTTGTGTTTATTCCTCAGACTGCCATAGCGGTCATATTGACGGCTTCATAAACAGCTGTTATAGACCAGTGTGGTCAGCTGTGGCCTTCTACATGTGGATCAGGAGCGAGCGAGTGAGAGAGAGAGAGAGTGCACGAGCATGAGAGAAAAGACACTTTACAAACTTTATGTTACAAGGACAGACTAGATGTTGATTTAGTGTTAGATATAAACAAGCTCCATACTCACCCTCGTTTGACCATTGAATAATAACGTAACCTAATAAATCCGTCTGCTGCTGTTCAGTCTGGTACAGTCGCGGGTCTCTGGATGTGTAGGCTACATTATGTGTTGTCAGTTTGTCACGTGTAACACAATGCAATTGAGCACAAATGCTGAGACGTGCCTATGAGAACCATGAGAGTTATTAATGTAACTTGGGGTCAGTGAGCCTGAGCCTGACCCGAGCCCAATGTATTCACAAAAAAAAATCGGCCCGAACCCGGTCCGAGTTCACGTGACGGTCCCCCGCGGCCCCCCGGGCTTGTAGGGCTCTAATAGCATCAGACTCGGAAAAAGAGGAGACAACCAATTCTGTTGTTGTATTATATTCCAGAACATGCACTTCAGCTGGGAGCTGCAAAGTCTGGTAGCTCTAAGTTTTTACTCAGCCCGTGCTTTATCTTTATTTTTGTTATGTTTTTGTCATATTTTGTCAACTACTGATGGACACTTCTGTGGGGAGAGGAGATTCTTCAGGAGAGGAGCTTCTGTCATTGAAAATGGAGCAAGTCTGGCGGATGCCACCCTGTTCCAGCTGGATGAGGAGGTGCTTTCATGGTTGCTGTGCTGGTGGTGCAGAGGTTAAAGGCTTGGAAGTGGAGATGTACTGTGAGTAATTTCTGCCATCAGTCATCATGCAAAAATATCAACTCTCTGCTCAACAAGAGTGACGAGGAGCTGGAGATATAGATGAAGACTCCGGAAGTAGACATTTTTTTCAAATCAAAACAATACTTGTGTACATCCCACCAACGGCTACTGCTGAAGTTCCATGTGAAGGTCTCCATGAAGTCGTTGCTAGGATACAGACTAGACATCCTGAGGCACTTGACTTCAGAGAGATCAGAGATACATGCTGGTGGACGCCATTCTGAACAACTCAGATCATCCTCTTCATAACACCTTGATGGACCAAGAAAAGAGCGGTGGTGGACGGCTCCTCTCTCTTCACTGCAGGACGGAGAAATATAGAAGATCCTTTGTACCTTCAGCCATCAGGCTTCTTCATTCTTCCGCAAACGGTTGATGCGCTGACAGACAAATGAATTTCCCTTTGGGGATCAATAAAGTAAAAAAAAAAAAAGTCTGAGATAGAGTCCGATCCTGAGACACAAATTAAAAAGCCCAGAATTTGAGCCCAGTGAAGCACTTTAAACACTTTATTTTTCTTTTTGTATATACTTGTACTTCTAACCCTAACACAAGCATTTCTCTGCACCTTATTCTTGTTTAAAAATCATTCACATTATATGCGAGTTAATGGAGAGCGATACAAAGATGATGTTATGGTGTAAAGGCGAAATGAAAAATTCGGGTGCACCTAAATTTTGTGCTGTTGCACCTAAAAAAAAATAGTTAGGTGCACCAGTGCAACCAATGCAAAAAGTTAGTCTGGAGCCCTGATGGAGCTCAGATTCTGTGAGTCACACAGCCATAACTATAAAACCATAATTTGTAGCACGTTTGTTCATTTGCATGTATTTTTGAGCATTATATGTTATAAAAAACATATTGTTTTTGAAATGTGCAGCACATTCGTGTACATTCAGGTTTCCTGAAGGACCACTGTAGTTATATCTAACTCAGTGCAAGTGTGTAAGTCCCTAGTTTAGCTGAGCTGCTCTCTTAGTCACTTCAGATTTAGCATTTACTTCTGCCGCACTGAACAATTAAGGGAGAACGGAGAAGCTCAGGTTCTAAATAATTCAGACTGTGGAGCATGATCTGAAAGTTTCCCTCCAAATTCTGCAGCATTACACTTTCTCCTTACACATCTAAGAGTTGCAGCTTGTCATGGTGTGGCGGACGTGGAGGAAAAGGGGAGGGGGAGTTGTCCAACAACGCCGCCTGGGGAATTTCACCCCAGGAAATACACACTGCCCTCTACCTGGGCTATTAGAAGGTCACACAGGTTTGTTGCATCAATTTAAATAGAGGACATGAGACGGACTTCCAAAAATATCATTCTTTTTTATTTATCAATAATGTTCTAGGTTTAAAGGAGCAAACATATCTTCACTTGAGCATCATAATTTTACCACAATAATTTTTAGAGAACTAATCAAAATCAAGGACAGGATTTAGACTTGATGAGGTGGGCAGACAACTCAAACCACAGCAAAAACACTACAAACCAAATCACCACGTGCCACAGCAAAATTTAGGGATGTGAGAGGGAAACCACCACCAGGAGAGTCTGCCACCACTACACCAGCTCCTGTCCAGGAAAGAAAAAAACAATCTTGTTGAGGGACACTCAAAGTTTAGATTATACAGCTAAATATTAAAACAAAAGGCCTATACTAAAACCACACACACACCCACACACCCACACAGAAAGGAGTAATACTAAAGGCTAAATAACTGAACCCAAATACAATTATTTAAAGGACAATATACTGGCCTAATAATCAACAAAGAAATAAACAATCGAATAATCAAAATAAAGATGTATCATTAACCCCAAAAGAAAAGCTAACTAAGAGCACAAAATATATATCTTAACAAACCCAAACTCAAATAAATAACAAAATCAATATTTGATCTAAACAGATAACCCAAGAACCCAAACAACAACAACAACAACAACAACAACAACAACAACAACAACAGCAACAGCAACAGCAACAACAACAAAAAAGAAATGAATCAAAACGACAAAGTTGTGGTGGGCTGAGAGCCTAGTGCTGCGTAGACAGCCTCACAGAGGACTGTGAGAGTGATCACTGAAGACGGAGCGACTGAAGACGGAGCGACAGGAGGAGAAGGGAGGACACTGTGGCTTCAACCATTACAGCAGGACAAAGAGCAAGCAGCTTTTAGCATGAGGCTACTAGAGCCAACAGAAGTTAATAAGGGAGCACGCTTACCCGAACAAAGAGGACTTAAACACACCGGAGCCAGTCACAGCCTGTGGTGACACAGAGGGCGGACGCCACGCTCCTCCCAATTCTGCAACTCAACCAGCACAGCCAACGACACTGCAGGTAACAGAATCACGGCAGCTATCACACCATAACGTGCCATAGAATTGCACAAAGTAGCGGCACCCATGCTTACCTGGAGAACGACCACAACCAGAGCACGGCAAACACAAACAACCGGGGCACGGAAAAAACAGAGCCCTGCCAGGTGAACGCCAAGAAAACCAAGTGCGCCCGGAGAGAGCGCTGTAATTAAACAGCTGGCACCAATAAGCAATCAAGCACCAGTGATGCTGATTGCGTGGGGATGGGGCAACACTCGACCTGCCACAGTGGTAAAACAGGGATCATGTGAAGTCCAATCACTACCAGCTCATACATGAGTATATATTCATTTGAAAAATACCTTCTCAATTCTCACAGACAATGATCAGGAAAGTAATAATTATATTTAAAATATCAGACACTGCTCAAAGGACTGCTTGCTCTAAAATCATTTCAGTCAGCTTGGTTTCAGTGGAGAGCTTCATCATCACATCAACATCACATGGAGCCCTATGCTCTCCTCCCCTTCCTTCTCCTCTCCTCTCCTCTGCTCTCCTCATGCACGTTTCAGCTGTCATTATCTGTTGAACCTTGTGGTTTGGCCTTGGTGTCTCGCACTCTCTCTGTGTTTCCCGAGATCTCTCCAGAGGATGTTGTGATGAGGCTGTGTAAAGCCCTTTGAGAACTGTTTGTAAAAATGGGCTATACAAATAAAATTGCCTTGCCTTGCCAACACCATCACCCACATGATGTCACCTTGACTTCATTTTGAAAGAATCACTGTGGAGTTTTCCAGTAGAATAAAGAAAGTTGTGTTTGTAGCCAATGGTTATGGTTGAGAATCATTTTTTCTTGGGATGGTTCAAACTGAACATATGCCAAAATATCTGAGCAGCATCAGGATCAGAGCAGCTCCAGTGGTTTAAATAATGGAGGAATTTATTGATATAGCACATTTCATACAGTGTTTGCAGACTCATCATGCTAGATAAAAAAAAAAAAAAACAAGGAGAAGTTGGTGGTTGGTGTGAGGACAAAATATGTTTTAAGTTTGCTTTTAAAATAAGATTCACAAGTAGCATACTTCATGGTGGGATCATAGTGTCTGGGTGTCATCCCCAACAGCACACATCATTCCAAGCTTACATCATTAATATTTCTATCAATTCTTTCATTTCATGTTGATTCTTACACTATAAACTAGTTTTGTCTATTTTATTGTTTTACTGTTACATTGTCTTTTAACTCTGCCTTGTGGATGCCCATAAAACATATTTTTTATTATGTGTATAATTTCAAATGAATTCAACTTGATACAGTTGCTCCAGCTTTTTGCCTGAAATAATGAGATGAATGAATGAAGAGTTGATCTTCACTCAGCTAAAACAAGACTAGTACTTAAACAGACTCCCCAGCCTCCCTCCACCACATGACAATTAGATCTCTAGAGACTTGAAATAGTCAGGACCTAGCCAGGGTTTCCACAAACATTCATTTGGACTCAAGAATAAACTGATTTTAATTTGGTTAGGTCAAAGGTCGAGGTCACCGTGTTGCAGTTCTACCTCAAGACTTCACACATCAACTACTCATCAAATATTTACCCAGTTGGCTCATATGTTATATGACTCTGGGTGAACAGGGATGAAACCTGAAACAACCATGAGGTGGTGATTTCAAACCTCTACTCTAATGTACAGAAGTTGGCTAGTTATATAGACATTCTGAATATATGGCACTCATTCAAGGTCCAAGGAGCTTTAATGAAATAATTTTCTCTGTAAATGTGTTCAATAGACTAGGCCAGGCATGGGGAACCTATTCCACAAAGGGCCGTTGTGGCTGCAGGTTTTTGTTCCGACCAACCAAGAGCACACAGTTTGACCAATCAACTGTCTGAAGACTGAGATCAGTTGATTGAATGAGTCAAGTCTGGTGTGCTGCTGCTTGGTCAGAAAGAAAACCTGCAGCCACAGCGGCCCTTTGTGGAATAGGTTTCCCATGCCTGGACCAGACTGACCACCAGACCACGATAGACAGTGGAAGAGGGAGAACGATGCATAAGAGCAGGATAGGGCAGTTGATGGGGGTGATAACTACTGCACCACAGCTAATGACTCCATGTCTCCTGTTCTCTCTCCAGCAGCTCACCATGTCCCAACAGGCACATGTGAGGTGGTGGCGCTGCATCGATGCTGCAACAAGAACAAAATTGAGGAGCGGTCACAGACGGTGAAGTGCTCCTGTTTTCCTGGGCAAGTGGCTGGCACCACCAGAGCTGCCCCATCATGTGTAGATGGTATGCTGCAGCAATTACATATTTCATGGCTTTCTCTCTCTTTCTTTCTGAAAGAAAGAATATCTGTTTAAATGTACACTTTGGGCTCTAGTTTCCCGGCGCAGCGCAAGGTGGTGAACCCTGCGCAGTGCTAGTTTCGTGCAGTGCAACACAGCGCGCAGTCAGTTTGGCAGTTTGGCAGACTGAGGTGCGCCAAGATGGGTGTGGCGGCACAGTAGGGGGAGGTGTGGACAGATTCAGCTTGGCGCAGTGACAGTTTCATGTCAAAAGCCTTCGTCGACAGTGCGCTGAAAGCTCGCCAGCTACAACCTGGTCTACTCTTGGCGCAAGGCGGAATGCAGCTGGTCGAGTGGTAGTTTGGCTGACCAGCACACAGTGCGCACATGTCACCAAAACCTCACAGGCAGGTTTCCAGAATGTCAGACACATTTGAGTGCAATAAATGATCACAACAACCACTATTCAATGTAACTATCTGAATCAGCACATAAATTTATATCTATATTGACTGTCCCGACTCCCCGTCACATCTCATGTCAGATGCAAGGCGTAATGGAAACTCAACCTGACTGAATTAACACAGCTGAAACCAACAAGCTCACATCTCTTTCAGCAACAAACAGCCTCGGCATCAGATAGTGAGTAAATATTCAGCCTCTCTCATCTCAGAAAATTCAAAAGAAAAGAGTAAAAGAGAGAGATGCTCCAGACAAGGACCAGGCCACGGAGCTTGGTGATGCCTCCTTCACTCACAGGTGCTTCAGATTTCGTCCCCGTTACGCATGATATTTATTTATGTTTGTGATCTGTGCACACTACTCATCTCTGTTACATGGGTTTAAATATAGGTTTCTAAACGTGAGCGTCTTTATTAGTGGAAAAAGAGTGTTTTTTGTTTTTTTTTGATATATATATATTTTTTTACACTGGGCAACGGTTCTCAGTGTATGAGAACAAACCTGATTAACAATATTAGTAACCTCCTCCAGACTGCTTTTGCTTCATCAGCCTGTAGAGGTCTGTTTGTGTTACCATATATTCGGCCACTGTGAGCTGGTACCTCCCAGACCAAAACATCAGTTTCCTCCTGGGAGAAGTCTGACCATCGTTCATGTCGAAATATAAAATGACAAAATTGCAGTGCGCCCCGCCTGCAGCGGATTTAAAGGTGAAGAGAGGAGCTCATTTGATTGGTGAAGATCTGAATCGGCTGTGTTAAACCCACTCACGCCTTCTCCCCTCCCTGTTTCCCACTTGCGCCAGTAGGAGGGACGGAGGTGGGAAAGAAGAGGCCTTCCGCCGGTGTGTGCAGTGCACAAATCTTGCAAAATGGACACGCCCGTTGGCATTTGGACCTGCGCTTGCGCCAGGTCTGCGAAACTAGAGCCCAGAGTGACTGTTAGCATGCTAAGAGATCAGAACCCCGAATTGGGTAAAGTGGGTGCTTCACTTTGGTCTGAAAAGCGACGGTTTATGGCTGAACTCTGGAGCCAATCATGTCTGACCCATTCCTTGACATTTGAGTATTGACATTTTCTGCAAATTAGAGCTGTGAGCCAGCAGCCTCAGTTTAAAGCTCCATGGGTGATCTCAGGAAAAACCTATCAGCACTTAACCTTTTAATTATTCTTTTTTTTTTCTACAACCAGGGAATTATCTCGTGCCTCTTGCTGTTAGACATCTCTACCTCACAGGAAGATAAATGAACCTGCAGACATGTGAAAAACGTGAATCCATGGAAAATCTGAGGATCCAGAGAATATCTGAGTCTCAATCACATATAGATACAGTTTCTACTGTTTCCAGTGATATTTTATTAACAATATTATTGAGATCAGTTGATTAAATGAGTCATGTCTGGTGTGCTGCTGCCCAGCTGGAAAGAAAACCTGCAGCCACACTGCATAGTTTGAATAGTTTGGACATGCCTGCCCTAACTCCTTAACCGATATCAATTTTTTGCTTTAAATGTTGTTTCTCCTAACGACAGGACATTGAAGCTAAGATTTGATGACATAAATGATGTTAATGGTAACATCTCCCTAGGGAACATCTATGTGAAAAGTTACACAATCAACAAACTAGAAGCAAATTGCACACATTCCAGAAAGCAACTTTGGGTCGGTGACGCTGGTATTGAATAGATTATAGTATATAAATATATAGTAGTCCTATATATGTATATGTATATATATGTAGATAAAAGCCCAGAACATGCGCTTCAACTGGGAGCTGCAAAGTCTGGGAGCTCTGAGTTTTTACTCGACCTTTGCTTTATTTTGTTGTGTTTTTGTATGTTTTTGTCGTATTTTGTCAACTACTGATGGACACTTCTGTGGGGAGAGGAGATTCTTCAGGAGAGGAGCTTCTGTCATTGAAAATGGAGCAAGTCTGGAGTCTCATGGTTGCTCATGGTTGCTGTGTTGGTGGTGCAGAGGTTAAAGGCTTGGAAGTGGAGATGTACTGTAGGTCCTTTCTGCCATCAGTCATCATGCAAAATATCAACTCTCTGCCCAACAAGAGTGATGAAGAGCTGGAGATATAGATGAAGACTCAGGAAGTAGACATTTCTTCAAATCAAAACAATACTTGTGTACATCCCACCAACGGCTACTGCTGAAGTTCCATGTGAAGATCTCCATGAAGTCGTTGCTAGGATACAGACTAAACATCCTGAGGCACTTGACTTCAGTCATATCTCCCTGCTGGACTCACTGAGGATGTGGTGGAGAGATACATGCTGGTGGAGGCCATTCTGAACAACTCAGATCATCCTCTTCATAACACCTTGATGGACCAAGAAAAGAGCGGTGGTGGACGGCTCCTCTCTCTTCACTGCAGGACGGAGAACTCTAGAAGATCCTTTGTTCCTTCAGCCATCAGGCTTCTTCATTCTTCTGCAAATGGTTGATGAGCTGACAGACAAATGAATTTCCCTTTGGGGATCAATAAAGTAATTTGTATTCGTATTCGTAAATATATAGTAGTCCTCCTGCCGCTTCTCATTTTCATGCGGTGCACATTCCAGTTTGTGGTGGCGTGGCTTGGATGTACAAACTGACGGGAGGGGGAGGAGGGGGGTGGAACTCAGAGGAGGTGCAATTTTCAAGTCTTGCTAGCTCTCTTCCTAGTTCTCCAGGATTATCAACCCCAGCTTTAAAAGGACTTGGGGCAGGATCAAGAATAAGACTCAATACCCGTCGCAGGTAATTGCATTTTGATTGAAGAGATGCCACTGATAAAACTGTTGTTTTCTTCTTTGTGGCACTTTTCAGTGGACTTTGTGTGGTGGTGGGTCATTTGTTCACTGTAGCAGAGTCCATTACTACCACGCTTGTCTTCTTCCCGTATCCAAGTCAAAAGCCGCCAAGAGCACGCATCATCTGACGTCACGTCCACAGAACTGTGCAGGAAATTCGGATTGCAGTACATTTTGCAGCACACAGTCTGTTCAAGGCAATGGAGAATGGGTGGGCTTATTCTTTTTGGTTTTGAACGCTTCATCACACATTAGCATTAAAAAAACTTAAAAAGCGTGTTTAATTTTTCACAAATCCTGCCCCAAGTCCCTTTAAGTTTACATACAATGCTTCTTTTTCTTATTTACAACCTGCTCCTGTGGTAGCCCTGGCATGCAAATCTGCGATAATGTAAACCTGGCATGTGGTGACACAGTTGTTAGTTTATCCTGTTTCCTGGGCACGTGAGAAATGCCTCAGAACATCGTAACACATAACAAAAATACTCCAGAGGCCACTTAAAGAATCTATCCACCTAGTCTAGAGATAAATATCCTTTCCCTATCCAAGCTCTATCCACATGGGAAATATCAACTCCTTTCTTGTCAACATCTTTGAGATTTTCAAGTGGGTCATGAGTTGGAAAAGTTTTGGAAAAAATTATCTTTTATACATTTCATCATGATTTGATGAATGCTCTAATGTTTTGACCTCCTCGTGTGTATTTTAGCCTCCATCGTAGAGCAGAAGTGGTGGTGTCAGATGCAGCCGTGCCTTGATGGGGAGGAGTGTAAAGTCCTTCCTGACCTGAAGGGCTGGAGCTGTGCTACAGGGAACAAGATCAAAACCACCAAGGTAAGTTTAAGGCCTTGTCCATATGGAAACAGAGCTTTCCCAAAATGATTTTTTTTTTTCTTGCTCATTCTGAAAAAGTTTTTTGTAAACACAGCGATGTTTCAATAAATGTCTGTGTAAATGACTGAAAATACTGTAGTACATTTGTCACGCCCGTATGTGGTGGTGCAATGCTGCCAAACAAATACACCAAAAACAGAGAAGAATAGGTGGAACTCTTGCACACTTTATTCAAACTCCAAACATATAATATTGACTGGGACTCATGTCAGTCCAAATATGATGATTTAAAGAGGAAATATGCAGGATTTCTAGCTTAATTATACTACTTTTTTTTTACCTTAATTATTTACCGCAATTGAGATGGGTAGATAAATGATTTGCAACTTGTTAATAAGGAGAATGGAGGCTCTCTGCCCTCCATGCAGCGTCTGTTGGCCGAAAACCAAGCTGCAAGATCAGTGCCACCGCTTCGGTGTCCCAGCTCTCACCTTGGCAGCACCGCAACACAAACACACCCCATGACCTGTTTTTTTTTTGTTTGTTTTTTTGTTTTTCACCCAGTGGAAATTTTTTTTTCTTTGTCTTTTTCTTTCTCATAATTTTTTTTTCTTTTTTCTTTTCTTCTCTTTTTAGGGAAATAAAAATGCAGATATATTGGCAGACTATGTAACCCCCAAAACAAAACAAACAAACAAAACGAGACAGCACAAAACAACAGAAAAGTATTCAAACAAAACAACACTAAAACAAAACAGGTGCAGACATAAACAAACATGGGGGTCATATTCAAACATGTTGTTAGATACTGCATTACCTCAGAGCTGATGGTTTTAATGGCTTAGTTTATCTCACCACTCAGCTTGATAAATGTTTTCCATCTTTCTGTGAGATTCTGGTCATTGGTAATGAAACCTTTCAAAATAAACTGATGCTTGAGGAAACCTTTAAACCTATGGACTTTTAAGAACTCAGTACTGGTTACTTTATAAATTAAATTTTTTCACAGTGAGATTATTAAATTGATTATATAATTCTTTTTCTCTGTGACATCCCCCAGCATTATGGAAAGAAAATCCAACTCAAGGTGCAGACCAATGGCAGAATACATCTCCTGAACTTCCCTCCGAAAAGCGGACACCACATGACAGTACCAAAACAGATGAACTGTTGACTCAGCCTCCTTTGTACAAAATCTGCATACATCAATCTAATTGATACCCCAACTCTTGGCCGAGAGGAGGGTTAGCAAAACAGCGGAAAAGCGACTGGACTTGCATAGTTCCTCTTTAATGGACATTTCAGGCACAGTGTCCAATGACCGGGTAGTAGTCCGCCGTTGTTGTTGTTGTTGTTGTTGTTGTTGCTGCTACGTGATGTCTGTGGCTTATGTTACAGGTTAGAGAGGTGGGGCTATGACATCATCATTTTACAAAAGATCTGTTCTGGTTGTCTACAAGAAAAAGCTAGGGCGGAGTTTTGATATTTACCTACTCTAGGCCCTGTTTCCAAAAGTGCAGCCTTTGGCTCCTAAAACCCGTGTCCACATGGATGACATGCTGAAATGAGAAAACAAACAAACAAAAAAACTGTTTGTGGATATGCCGCTGTACATTCATGCCTGTTGAATCTCACTTCGCACTGTGACTCCTCAAAGTCAAGAGGCTGAGGCTCCTGTTACAGTCGTCTGCCCCATGATTACCTAAAAGGAGCAGCCTGTTCTTGGACCTCCAGAGGCTGGTGATCAATGGGTAGTGATGTCTCTTTAGCACTTTCAGGCCACTGTGAGCAGACAAACTGGCCAATTACTCACTCCAATTACTTTTAACATGGTAACACAATGCTGGATTCTTCACTGTGTTATGACGACCTGGACTTCAGTTCTGCCTCCTTCTATGTACTTAATTATTTAAACTGCCCACAACACACCTGCCTGGAGCCAGAAGCTAAGAGTTCGGAGCCTGGAGCCTGGAGCCTGGAGTCTGGAGCCTGGGGCTATTGATTCAGGGACTTGTCGGAACCTCAGAATAGATAGATAGATAGATATAGAATTATTTTATTTATTTTTTCTGGCTGGAGTCCAGGCCTGTGTGTTTGTTATCACGAAATAGATGTTGGTAATTATGAGATCTTGATGAAAACTGACCATGTCTTTTTTGTTCTTGTCCTCTCTGGCTGACTGACAGATCTCTGCAGAAAGAGACCAGCTGTGGTAACACCAGATCCCTAACTACAGAGTCCAGGTAACCAGTCATTTTCTACTTGTTTTTATTCTCAATGTAAGGATCACCACTGTCTCAGTCTGATATCACTATACAACACTGACCTCCACTGCTCTGTATGAGACATGCAGTCATACAGACAGGAAACACCTTGCCAATTCAAAATGTTAAGGATGTGGTGCTTGGCTGCTGCCAAATTCAGAGGACAAGTAATGTTTTTTACAACAAGTTTAGTATGCTGCATTGGTATATTTTCAAAGAGTCTTCAGATGTAATTGAATTATTGGAATTTCTCATCATAACCTGTGAACACAGAAATCCTCCTAAAGTAACTAAAGCAGGCTGCTCACGGTGTGATACTGTACACCACAGGAATTAGAGAGAACAAACAACTAACACTAGCAACAATCAATGTGAACACAGTTTTTAACTACACTGTTAGCTTTTCTCCCTCTGGGGTCTTGGGTATAACTGGCCGTTTTTGAATACTTTTGATTTTACCTTTATATTTCACCTTACAAATGGGTTACCTTGCCTTGTTTGGTGTCATTTTTTTCAGCACAACCTCACATGTGTGACTTTACAATTATATTTTCACTTTGACACACTGTATTAACACAGTGGACCTAAAATCACACAAAAAGCACAAAATCCGAGTAGGAAAAAGTTAGATTTCTTACTGTGAAAACCACAAATATATTCAACGAACCATTTTTATAACTTAGAATGCAAATATAAATTGTACATTTCAAAACTTATGTACAATCTTAGCAAACAACAATGTTATTTACCACTATTTACATCAAAATTCAGTCAATGCTTTAGGCGTTTTTTGTGCAACTATTTACGACCTGCTCCACATTCATCAGTCGCCTCTTTGTTTTGTCACACAAAACAAAAAAATGACTGCACTACACACTAAACACACGACACTACACACTACACTAAACCACTACACACTAACTATATACTCAAAATACGCTAAATGTCACAAATCTCTCAAATCTCAAAACTCGCTATCGCTATCGCTGTCTCTCTCTATCGCCGCCGTGGATGTATCCACGATCGCCGCCATAACTCCCACAACTTTCGTTTTTTCCCCAGCAACCAAATGCCGCGTATTGCCATTTAATTTTTTGATTGATTGATGTGGTGTATTTTTTCACCAATAGGAAAGGGAGGGGTGTCATGTTTTTCTTTTGCTCGGAAGCATTTTCTGCTTGCGAGCACTTTCGTTAGGCGTAATAGCTCGTTTTTACCGTTTCTTCCTGCCCCAAACGTGCACGAACGTGACGAAAGTATTCAGGAAAAAGCATGGCGTAAATAATTTATCACAACTCTGGTTTTACTTGGCCTATCAACACAATTTAAACACTGATATATAGTTTGAGGTCCGCACTTTCGACACAAGTTGAAACTGAAACTCGGCGAGGCCGCGTCTTGCCGCTATGTCATCTTAAATTAGTCATGTGATTTAGACGCGCCGGCGCGTCCGTCGACTCCAGAGGGGGATATTTTAGCTGACTCAGTTTAGTTAAAGGATGATGAAGAATATAGTGGTGCTTTACTCTTAAAGTAAGAAGATAAATTAAGGAGGATTTTACAGCCACTGATTGGTTAATGAATAATATACAACAATGATTCACTCAGTCTGTTCAGGAATCACCTTGGCCGCAGTGTTGTACAGTCTGATAGTGTGGGAAAAGGATCCCCTGAACCTCTCAGTCCTGCAGCACAGTGAGTGGAGACTTTGGTTGCTGCTGCAACTGCTTCTCTGACCTATCTCAACAACACATCTCCTGAGCAACTCCACCTCTCTGTCAACCAGTCTTTTCAACCAGTTTGTTCAGTCTCCTTATGTTCAGGTCAGATATGCTGGAGCCCCAGTAGATGCCACCATAAAACAAAATCAGGACTTCAGAAAGTCAATGACCATCTTCTTAGTCCTGAAGGGGTTTAGAGAGAGGATGTTCCGTTCTCTGAAGGCCATTGTCAGATACTCCAGGTACTCCTTTTCCTGCCTGTTCCTGATACACACCACAATAGCTGTGTCATCCCAATGCATCTGTATGTGGTAAAACTTAGTCACTTTTAAAGTTATCCATACAGACCAGAACAGTCTGCTGTGGAGCCCCAGTGCTGCTCTCATCATTGTTTCTGAGGCACTGTTATGCACCCTGACATTATGTGGTTGTTTTTCAAGGTAATCCACAATTCTAGATGTGGAGCAGGGATCCACCACAGTTTACCTCAGCTCCTGGTGCACACTCTGTTGTTGTGCTAACACACACAAGTCAAACCATTGGTAGGCCTCTTCTATTAATGAGCATGTGAAATTTTAATGGTGGCTCATAATGTAGCGAGAGTGGTTGTCAGATGTTTTCTCCAGGTGAATAGTACATATCACTGGCTGGAAGCAAAGATTTGCTGGGCTACCTGTCAGTCAACTTCTCACTAGCCTATGCTTACTCTGGTAAGCATAGGCTACACTGGTATACTGAAAGCTTTGACTTCAGCACCAACTTGCAGCCCTAAAAGGAAGATGTTAGCCACTGTTGTATTTAATCACTGTAGTCTATATGTTAGTCAGTGTCTTATATATAGCAGAGATTCTGCTATAGGGGTGACTGCTGGTGTGGAGCAGGTGAGTGGCATGGTGGATAATGGTGACAGAATGTACAGCAGACGAAACAAGTCCAGAAGGAGTAAAGGAAGTGAAACACTGGAGACAGTGGAGGCCTGGAGTGTTAGCATGAGGATAAAGGAAAGTTGAAGTCTTATGCTGAGCTCAGTTGTGTGATGAGGAACAGGTGAGCCAGGAAAATCATGGAGTGCTTGTGGGACCATCTCAAAGTCTAAGGGCTCTAATTTTGTACCAGGTGCGAGCGAAGCGCACGGTGGCCCCCATGCAGTGGTAATTTCATCCATCAATTTGGCAATTTGGCAGACTGTAGGGGGAGGTGTCCATAGATTCAGCTTGGCGCAGTGACGAATTTGTGCCAAAAGGCTTCGCCAAAAGTGCACTGAAAGCTGGCCAACTCCAACCTGGTCTACTCTCGGCGCAAGGCGGAGCGCAGCTGGTCAAGTGGTACTTTTGGCTGATAGGCGCGCGCAGTGCACACATGTCACTGAAACCTCACAGACAGGTTTCCAGAATGTCAGACACATTTCAATGCAATAAATAATCACAACAACCACTATTCAGTGCGGCACATAAATGAATCGGCACATAAATTTGTATCTTTATTGATTGTTCCGTCACATCTGATGTTAGATCAAAGGCGGTTAGCATGCATAATGGAAACTCAACCTGACTGAAAGAACACAGCTGGAACTAATGAGTTTAGCCAACCACAAACAGCCTCGGCATCAGATAGTGAGTATATATTCAGCCTCTCTCATCTCAGAAAATTCAAAAGAAAAGAGAAAAAGAGATGCTCCAGACAAGGACCAGGCCACGGAGCTTGGTGATGCCTCCTTTACTCACAGGTGCTTCAGATTTCATCCCCGTTACACATGATATTTATTTATGTTGTGATCTGTGCACACTACTGTGCACGCCTTCTCCCCTCCCTGTTTCCCACTTGCACCAGTAGGAGGGATGGAGGTGGGAAAGAGTACTTGCGCCAGGGTGCGTGGTACACAGAAAATTGCAAAGTGGCGCAGTGCCACTGTGCTACACTTCACTCCCGCTTAGTCTATGAAATTAGAGCCCTATATGGTATTTTTCTAGAGCTGATGATTTGTTCTTTGACAGTTATACAGGCACCTTTAAAATCCAACAGTTGCTGTCATCTGTGTAATTGTGATATTCTTTCTAAAGGACAGTCAGAGGAACATGATGCCACATGAATAGCATGACCTGTCAGCCAACACTCAGCATAATCAACAGTACATATATCATGTATAGCAATTACACATTGTAAAATAATGAAAATACAAATTAAAATAGTGAAGCGTGTAATGTATAAAAAACTAAAAACTTCTACACCCTCCTAGGGAAAAAGGAAAACATATATTTACTGAGTGATTATGCACAAACATTTGTCTGGCAATGCCGTTCCAGGTTTCTACTAGGGATGAAACCTTGAAACTAATCATGACAGTCTCAGTACTAGTTACACATTTTTCGGATACAGCATCTTGGAATAACTCAGCTGACCCAGCCCCAGTGCTCTCTATCATTACAAAAATTGTAAGGTAAAGAGCAGAACTGCTTGTTTGTCCCACTGTATTCAACAATCCAGATGTCTTTCCAGATTAATTTTTAACAGAAAGCATATTGCTCAGGAGGACACCACAGTGTCCTCCTGAGCAGATCAGACAAATCAGACTTCGGACTCTGAGGGCAAATGAAGCATTTGCCTGTTAAATTAACACTTGACAGACATCAATTAGAAGAAAGCAATACCTACTGAACACTAGGTTTACCTGCCTGTATTTTTAGCACTAACAATCATTTAAACATTGTCAATGACTCACCCTGAAGTGAACATAATATAGTGTAGCGTGCTGGGGAAGGTTAATGTTAGGAGTTTCCCAGCATGCTTTGGGGCAGTGTGTCCGAGAGTTTAAGTTAATGATTAATCCTGTTTTCAGACCCATAAATGTTATTTTCTGCTGTTCTGCAATCTTCAGTGTTATTGGTTCATCGATTAGGTTTCCTAGGTATCCATTTTGTTTATAATTACGGTTACAGCACCTTGACACCATAAGTGAGGCTATGTGTCTGGTTAGAGACCTCACTGCATTCATGTATTGTTCTGTGTCTAGAGAGTCATTAAAGAGGCATACTTCCTGAAGTCAAGCGGCGTATGAGGCACAGAAGCTGCTATTCAGAAGGTTAGATTGCTACAATATCAATTATTTGTTGCTTCATCACTGGAGCTATTCTCAAATTACTCCACATTAGTCACAGTGACAGCTCAGAGTGTAAATTACTCTGTAAATGAATCATTTACTATAGACTGTTATGAGAATGGCAACGACCTAGATTGATGGAGACTCTTCATCTTGTGTATATGTGATGATGGATTTCTGCAGAGATGGTCATCTGATCTGGATGGACATGTGATGGTCTCTTTTTTTTTTTTTTTTGCATAAATAAGGGTGATTTATATGATGCCTTGCAGAGCCATGTCACACCATCTAC
Organism: Caranx melampygus; assembly: GCA_019059645.1. Classification (NCBI taxonomy): domain Eukaryota; kingdom Metazoa; phylum Chordata; class Actinopteri; order Carangiformes; family Carangidae; genus Caranx; species Caranx melampygus. The sequence continues at coordinate 224,161 of JAFELL010001427.1, forward strand.
CAACCATGAACCAGTTCATCAAAACAGCTTGTTAGAGCTGTCTGTTTCCTATCAGGGGTTCAGCATTGATAATGGAGCTTTACACATTCGACGAAGCTTGCCTCAGTCCATCAAACCTGAATATACTTCTAGGGGAGTAAAGGACCTGTCAGTCAAAAATTGAGCCTCATGGCAGCAATTTAATCTCAAGGAGAAAGCAGGTCTTCAGAGTGTCTGACAGCATCAAGGAGAGAGAAAACCTGAATATGGTACAACCCAATAATCCTGAACACTAAAGAAAAAGCTCACTGCTAGATTAACCACTCTTGGTTCGGCCAGAACTGTAAATCTATTATCAGATCCCTCAGCTGTTTCTGTCTTTTTTCCTAAACAGATCACCTGGTCAGAAGATTGAAGTTTGGCTTGTGTGGATGATATGAAGAAGAATAAAAAAGTTGTTTTTCTTAGAGGTCAATAATAATAATTAAATTTTTTCCCCAATCATTTGCCCTTTATTTGGCCAGGACAGTGGAGTTTGGAGAGAGAATGGGGAACAGACACACAGTAATTAATAATAATAATAATAATGATAACAATAATATTAATAATAATAAGACTCTAATTTGTAGCGATGAAGCAGTAAAGTCACTGCAAAATTTCATCATGCCTGTCCATTAAATGGTGACAATTATGTGTAGTCAATTGAATCAAGTCAACTGGACTTAGTTTTTTGTCTTTGAGGACAAGTGGCTTCATTGGAAATTGTGACGACTGTTATGTTGACAGACATATGGGAATTAACCTGTTAAGGGTTTCCTTTAGGAGATTTTTCCTCAGTCGATGTGAGGGTCTACAGGTAATGATGTTGTGATGTTTGCTGTGTAAAGCCCTTTGAGATAAACTGTTTGTAAAAAAAAAAAAAAAAAGGCTATACAATAAAAAGAGAGAGAGAGAGAAAAAAGGGCAAATCATACATACATATTATAGGAATGGCATTAATTACATAATTTTCTGGGGAGGATGTAAATTCTAAAATTAAAGATGTACTAATAGCTAAAGAATCCAAGCATATGATCCTTGGATATAAAGTGAATGATTGTGTCACTGATAATAAAAGGTATTAGATATTAGTGAGGAAATGAGATTTTGAATTGGACAGCCTTGACCCCCAGGCTTACCATTGTTATTATTAAAATCAGCTGATACTAGGCTGATACCAGCAGACACTAAACTGGAACTGACTTCATATATAATTTTCAGTGTGTTGAATGATGAACAATATTTTAGCAACTGTTTTCACTTGACCACACTGACTTTCTGTTGGTAATGCTGTGTATGTGGTTTATACTTTTTTTTCTTTCTGCTCATGTTATCTTTATTGTTGTCGTTGTTATTAGCATGTCATTACCATGTATAGAATTGGTGTGTTAAGTTAAAACACATATTGCCTTCACAGGCTGTTGATGTTTGTCTTCACAGGTGGCTCAACATTTCTGGCCTTTGTCAGGCAATCAGGGCAGAACAGAGTTAAGCAGAGGACCTTTCTGTGAAGAGGCCTCTTTTTCTCTGGACTGCAGTGAATCTTTATAAAACTCTGACATCTGAAGAGGAGTACATCTGATCAGTCAACACTTCTTCTTGAGGACACGTGATGACCCTGAGCAGACAACATGATTTACTCTGACATCCTACTGTTTGTAGTGGAACACAATGGTAAACTTTCCCTATCTGTTAATTTATAGAGAATCATGTTTTTTATTGGGGAGTTTGCATCACAGGGTGACCAGTGCGAACAGCAGATCATTATGTTGATAGAATCATAGATATTCATCTCAACTTTTAGATTAATCAGTTAGATAAATTGACTTGAATTGAGTTCAGCTTCTATCCAAATGTTGACAGACAAAGCTGGATTCAGTCCTAACCCCACTCTGAGTCTGTGTATCTCTCTATTACAACTGTGTAAATGAGAACACAACATCTTGTCACTGACTGGACAACAACAACCCCACAGCAACTAGTTCATCGGTCTGATCACCTTTAGTGGCTAACATTCTCTCTGTCTGTGTAACTAATGACATTAGTAAGAAACTATGATTGTGTAACTACAGCTTTGTGTCTTTTAAACATGTGTCTGTTACCCGTCACATATCAATACAAATGAATGCTGGGCAAGAAAGTGGTAAAAGAGGGGGTGCTTGGAGGTCGAGTGGTTAAGAGCACGTTTCATGTTGGCAGTGCCCAATGCAGTGGTTGCCAGATCGATTCCCGACTGCCAATCTGTACTGCGTGCCATTCCACCAAGCATCTTTCCCCACTTTCCTGTCTCTCTCCACTATCCTGTCAATTACCAAAATATCCTTAAAACAAAAAAAGAAAGTAGTAAAAGAGAGTGTTAAATCTCGAATGATGAACTAAACGCTATGTATAAATAATAAACAATTCAAAATGACTGAAACATTAAAGAGGAACTATGCAGGATTTTTACCTTAACTATGCTACATTTTTACCTTAATTAAACAGCTTCAGAATAATTATGATGGTTAAATAAATGACTTGTGACTTGTTACAGGGAGAATGGTGGCTCTGTCTTCGATGCGGAGTCTTTTGGCCAAAAACCACCCTTGCAAGATCAGAGCCTCGGACCCGTTGTCCCAGCTCTCATCGTGGCAGCTTTGCGGCACAAACACACCCCCGTAACCAGTAATCTCTTGTTTATGACAGATAATACTACACAAATATACACATCGTAATGCATATATAATAGATAACATTATGCACTGCTCCATGGATTGCTGTCTCACCGGCGTCATTGAAAACAAATGCACATGGCCGGGAGGAGGGTTAGAAAAACAGTGGAAAAGCAACCAGACTTGCATAGTTCCCCTTTAAAGCCAGCTATACTGAATCAGACGTAATTGATTGAAAGGTCACATCTAATAGAATATATTAAATATAATAATACATAATAATATATATGTACAGAGATTTAGATTATGTATTCTCAAAGGCTGGGTTTTGGAGCCTTGGTCAGGATACATCAGGATCAGGAATGTCTGGATAAAGCTTTGCATCCCACCAGAAAACTCTTTGGTGATTGGCTCTTTACAACCATGAAAGCTATGGATTATATGTTGAGGAGAAGGTGTACCTGACTGGTGCTGGTGGTGAAATCTCTTTGCTCCATACACCACACTAAGGATGGGCTTTTGTCTGTTGCACCTATTGGCTTGCGTAAAAGGCTGTAAAATCCTTGTACATTATATGTCATATGCTACATATAAGATTCCCCAGATTTTTGCCTGCAGTGCATTGGCTTTTCTCCTCCCGTACATGTTCAACATAAGGGTGACACAACTGCATCGCATCCTTTAGTAGTGTACCGTGTTCGGTGATGTCTTTGCAAGTCTGCTGTTGGCTAAAGGAATCATCCACTTTATTTTATTTTATATTATTTATTTTTTGGGCTTTATTTGATAGTATAGTTGAGAGAGACAGGAAATGGGGAGGCTGAGAGTGATGACATGACATGCAGCAAAGGGGTGCCCAATGTGGGATTCGAACCGGGGCTAGCTGAAGCTGTAGCTTCTGCATGTGTGCCTCTCAACCCACTGAGGCACACAGCACCCCGAATCGTCCACTTTTTTGGTTCTGATGGACTTTCGGTAGAAACTCTGTTTCCCAAGTTTTGGCTGACAAAATGGTTTGTTGTCACCTCACCAGACATGCTTTCCCATCTTTGTAACTTGTTTCATAATTAGTTGACTTGATAGCCTTCGCAGCACTCTGGGGACCCACCTCGACATTACTGTAAGAGTCAGGTGCAGTCAGCATGATAAACAAAGTGATCCAATTGGCAGAGAAAAAAAGGAAATATATACCGACTGATCTGACCTGACCTTAGCCATAATGCCTTTGTTTAGAATAATCAAAATATGACAGACTGCAGACTGACTAAATAAAGATACTTTCTCTATTAGACACCTGCTACCCGAGACCCATCTTTTGCCTAATCTTGTCAGAAGACCCTGGCAGCAAGGAAACCCTCAGCACCAGCAAAAGTTGAAGAAGTTTACCATTGAATATACCATTTGTATATAAAATGTCATCACTTCATTTTATTATCAGGGACCCCATAATAATAATCAATTTTATGAGGCCTTGACCTTTGACCACCAAAAAATCTAATCCTTGAGGCCCTGTGAATGTTTGCACCAAATCCAAAGAAATTCCTTTGATGTGTTCCTGGGATGCCAGGGTCACGTTCATGAGTCAGACAACCTGAAAAGATGAAGCCTCTGGTCCTGATGCAAAAGGTTCCAAGAAGGGCAGAGTTCAGACTCCGGTGTGATGTGATAGGTGATTAAATTTTTACCCTGCAGCGATAGAAACAGACACTCTGGTGTCCTGACCTGCCAACTGCTGATTTCAAGTCTAGTGTTAAATCTTCTGTTATTCTAAAATTAGTTTTAGCCATAATTCTGTGTTATAAATGAGAGGGACTTCAACTGTTTCAACTGTGGACTCCAGTTAGGAATTAGCTCTCATTGCTTGAGGAATCACACATATGAAAATATTCCATATCCTGGTCATAGAGGAAGCAACAGGCCTGTAAATTATTCTATATCGGGAGGAACAATAGAGTCAGAAGACATTCTTTGTTTTTTGTTTTTTCAGTGCCGATGCCTCAGTTTTAATCCTTCTCTTTGGGGAATAACATGAAGACTTGCTTGTGATCTCATCCAGAGGTTTACAACTGCACTCACACTCACTCTCTCTCACACCTTGGATGAGGAGTGAGGGACTATTCCCTGTGAATCATAAGTGTGAACCTCCACCAGCCCTGCTCTGTCAAAATACATTTACAGGGTCAGAGTCAGACACTAGTCTCTTCTGAGTGGAGGCAGGGTTTGGGGGCAGGGGAGCTCAAAACAGAAAACCTCTTTTCAAAGCTTTGATTTCTTTTAAGAGATTTAAATGAAGCAACAGCAAACGAGTTTCTCGCTCTCTCTCCCTCTGCTTCAGTCATTACACCAGGACATCAAAGGAATCTCATCCTCATATGCTCTATAGTTTCATAATCTAATGAGGGTTTTGTAATTATACAGTCCACAAGGGGAACAGAGCTCATTCATTCTCTGGAAGTGCAAATTTCATTACAGCCTCTCAGTAAACAATCAATTCTATCAACAGCTTTGTTCTCTAATTTCATTTAATCGTGTTACAACAAGCACTGGACTGAGGGGAAATCATTCCCCAATCTTTCCACGCAGGAAGAGAGATGTTAAGAGAGAGAATGTCACACCATCAAAGCAACGTTTTATCTGTTCATGGAAGCTGAAGCCTGTACATTTTCATATACAGTGGGTACGGAATGTATTCAGACCCCCTTCAATTTTTCACCATTTGGTATTTTGCAGCTTTATGTTAAATTAAAAAAAAAAACAAAAAAAAAAAAAAAACATTTTTTTCCCCTCATCAATCCACACTCACCACCCCATCCTAACAGCACAAACCCAGAATTTTAGAAATTTATGCAAATAAATTAAAAAAGAAAACCTGGGCACCTTGTGGCGTAGTGGGTAGAGCAGGCGCCCCATATACAGAGGCGACAGTCCTTGCTGCAGTCAGCACTGGTTCAAAACCTGCATCGGGCGGCCCTTTACTGCATGTCAATCCCCCTCTCTCTGCCTCCCCATTTCCTGTCTCTCTTATACTGTGCTATCAAATAAAGGCAAAAAAAGCCCAAAAATATACTTTAAAAAGAAAAACTGAAATATCACCTGAATCTAAATTTTCAGACCCTTTTCTGTGACACTCATGTAGATCATTCAGGTGCTGTCAGTTTCCTTTATTCATCTTTGAAATGGTTCTACACCTTTATTTGAGTGTAACTGTGTTGAATTAAATAGTTTGGACATGATTTTGAGAGGTATGGGCGGCTGTGGCTCAGGAGGTAGAGCGGGTCGTTCACAAACTGGAGTGGTTCGATCCCCGGCTCCTCCAGGCCACATGTTGAAGTGTCCGTGGGCAAGACACTGAACCCATGCTTCCCCTCCGATGTGTCATCGGATGTGTGGATGTGTGTGAATGATTACTGCGAACAGTGCTGTATGAATGCATGTGTGAAAGGGGGAATGCGACAAAAGCGGTGCAAATCGCTTTGAGTGGTCCAAATGACTAGAAAAGCGCTATATAAGTGCAAGGCCATTTACCATTTACACACCTGTCTAAATAAGGCCTTACAGCTCATTTGCACGTTAGAGCAAAATGAAATCCATGAGGTTGAAGGAACCGTCTGAAGAGCTGAGAGACAGAATTGTAGCAAAGCACAGATCTGGAGTATTCTGCTGCACTTATTGTTTCTAAGAGCAAAGTGGCCTCCATCTTTCTTACATGGTCTGAAGAGTTTCTTACTGTCTGGAGAGCTCAGAGACAGAATTGTTGCAAAGCACATATCTGGAGTATTCTGCTGCACTTATTGTTTCTAAGAGCAAAGTGGCCTCCATCATTTTACATGGAAGAGGTTTGGGTCAACTAGTACTCTTCCTTGAGCTGGCCGTCCAGCCAAACTGAGTAGTTGGGAGAGAAGAGCCATGGTTAAAGAGGTAACCAAGAACCCAAATATCTCCCTGGCTGAGCTCCAGAGATCCTGTGTGGAGATGGATCAACCATCACCGCAGCCCTCCATCAATCTGAGTAATATGGCAGAATGGCCCGACGAAAGCTTGATGAGGCCTCTCCTCAATGCTTTCCTTATCAGTCTACACTCGTGGTGAGTGGAGATTAATGAGGAAAAAAATGATTTTATTATTTTGTTATTTTGCACATAAAAGTGCAAATCAATCATAGCATCAATCATAGCATTTTGCACATAAAAGTGCAAAATAACAAATTCATATTCCAACATATTCCATACCCACTGTATATTTATCTATCTGTGCTATGACAAGTTACTTCCCTTGTGATATTTCCTGAATAATGACGTAACTAAAGCCACCTGCATCCCTCCTCACTTGTACTCCTCAAATCAGATGGCAGACCTTGCTTCTGTACAGGTTTTTGTGAGGTCAGTACAGTTATGGTTTCAGATTCTTTGAGAACTACCTAACACTGGATCTGCTGCCTACATAAGTTGGATCTCCACAAGGAGTACTTCAGTAAATGGTCCCATTAGTTTATGTTTTCAAATGCTACTTCAATACAACATGTTTTTTTTCTGATATATATTTTTAAATGTTTATGCTAATGTGTGCATGAGTTCACATATGAATATTCACTATATATGCATTATATGTATTTACTTACATGAAAATAAGGTTTAATATTAAGTTTGATTTTTAACACTAAGGGAGCAAACAGAATAGAGATAATCTTTCTAATTGAACTTAAACTAAGCCTCATTTAATAATACAGAATGATAGTTCAGTGGTCCAGGTCATCAGCCTCCTGAGCCTCTCAGTCCTGCAATGAGATGAGATGATGTCTGCTGCCTCTCTGACCTGACACAATGTGTTCGGAGGGTCGTTGGTGTTGTCAAACATGCTCTGCATCTTTGAATGCATCTTCCAACAACAGTCCTGAGTGAGTCTGGACTCCTGCCAAACACAGTCCCAGCTTGTCCACTCTTCTTGTGTTCAGGTCAGACATACTGCTTCCCCAGCAGATGTAGGGGAGGAAATATTTAGAGACATTTATCTATTATCTCCCCAATACGTATTCTGTCTTTCCAGTGTTAAGATGAGGTTTTATCAAAGTAAAGTAATTAATTTATTCAATCTGACTCCATTTACTTGAAGATAACTTTACCATTAAATATTGGTGAGATTTAATAGTTAACCAGTAATTAAGAATATAAGCCTTTTAAGAATTGAACTCTGCTGTTAAGAGATCTGACATCAGTCTTAGTTCAGGGATGGCAGATATAGGTTAACAAATCACTCAGTGACCTTCCTAACATGGAAGAATAGCCCTGATGCCTGGGTTGAAGTATTCAGAGGTTTTAGAACATGATACTCAATCTTGTCTGTCCAACTCAGAGGTTAAGGGTGTGAATGGCGTCCAGTGAAACTTACCATATAACTAAGGTCTTTGGGATACAGTATTTAACTAGTCCCTATCTTAGTTCAGGGATGGCAGATATAGACTTAAACTATTCAGTGACCTTCCTAAAATAGAAGAACAGCCCTGACACCTGGGTTGAGATATTCAGAGGTTATAGAACATATCTAAATAATTACAGAACATGATACTCAATCTTTTCTATTCAACTCAGAGGTTAAGGGTGTGAGTGTTACCCAGTGAAACTTACTCTATAACTAAAGAACTAATAGGTATCTGATAGCAGATCCTTCATTGCAAGAGCAAATTTCAACAAGATAGTATTAGAAATGAATGGTTAACATTCCAGTTAATGTGATGTACAGTAAGTGAACAAACTATAGCCAATAGCAACAATACTTGAGAAACAGATATTGCAACACACTCGATGTGTGGGAGCTCTGGTAAGCAGATCAACTCAGAGAGAGAGGTTCTTGCTCTTTCCCTTAAATACCCAACCAGAACAAAGACACTTCTAAATCTGAGAAAGACTTTCTTTGCTTTAGAGACAACATTTCAGGGTGGGGATCAAAACAAGGATGGGGGCTAATAACATCGAGTTTGCTTTGAAAAATTCAATTGTAAAACCATCGGGACCAGGAGATTTCCGGTTTTGCATAGAGTTGATCGTGTCATGCACTTCCAACAGAGAGATGGGTCTGCCTAGTTCTCTGGCGATATTTACATCAATCTGAGGGTATGTCAGCTGGTCTAATCGACAGCTGGGTTAGGGGTTGCTGCAGTGATTGGGGCACATTCGGAAGTATACAGTGTAGCATAGAAATCAGAAAAAGATTTGTCAATAATAACTGGGTCAGAGGTGTGGCTACCATCAGGTAGCTTAATTTGAGGAATCAATCTGCAAGTGCTAGCTGCGCGGGCCTTCTGTGCCTTATCTCCTTGCTCAAAAAAGGTTTGTTTTGATTGTTGAAGCTGTCTTTCCACTACACGTGTCATTAACAGGTCATGTTCTGAATGTAGTAGTAGCCGTTCTTTATAGAGGATGGCGGACGGAGAGGTGGAGTAAGTTCCATCAAGTTCTTCTCAGAGGACGTGGAATTGTATCCCATGGAAAATTAATGTCAACTGTGGTAGGAGCATGGTCAGAACTGGTTATTAGGTGATAGTCACATGCATTTACGCAGTCTAGAAAATTATTATCAAGTAAAAAGGAATCAATTCAGGAGAATGCGTGGTATACATGGGAAAAAAAAGAAAAGGCTCTTCTCTGGGGGTTTTAAACCTCCAGGGGTCAGAAATTCCCAACTGCGTAGCGTACATTTTTACTATTTTCGCTGATTTAGTTAATGTTGTTTATGTAGGGGAAGATCTGTTGAGAGTTACATCCTGCACCAGATTAAAGTCCCCACCCATGATAATACAATGGCTATCAGCATTTGGAATTTTTGCAAAGAGTAAAGAACAGATCATCATCCCAGGTTGGCACGTAAACCGAGACTAAGACCACTGGTGTATTCTGAAGTATGCCAGAAACTATGACATAGCGGCCATCAGTATCTAGGATGACATTGGTTGGTTCAAATAGGACCCTTTTATGAATGATGATGGCTGCCCCTCTAACCTTATCTGTAAATTTTGAATGGAATAAATGGCTCATCCACGCCCTCTTAGTACGTGGGGTATCAGATGTTTTGAGATGTGTTTCTTGCAGAAACATCACATCCCCTTTAAGATGCTGTAAATGTGTCAAGACCTTACTAATTTTAATTGCGTTGTTCATGCCCTTAGTATTCCAGGAAATTAGACATACTCCATTACCTGTCTTCACTGCATTAGCCATCTATGGGGAAAGTAATAACAGGTTAAATAGACACTGCATGACCCAAGTGTTCTGAGAGAGAGAGAGTGAGGAAGAGGAGAAGGAGAAAGAGAGGAGGAAAGAAAGAAAAGGAAAAAAAAAAAAAAAACAAACACAACAATGACAATACTTGTGACCACCCTGAGGGCTACACCCAAAACAAGAAACATCATCTAATCTTTCCAGCTCACAGCTAACAGCTGAACTAGGCTTCCTGGTCTCTTCCCTTGCAGTAACAAAAGTGTTAATCGACCCCACAAGTCACAGAGAAAAACACCAGTAAACAGAGAATCGAGATATTGACAGAGAAAAGAAAAAGAAAAAATGCCATATCCTCCTGCGTGCATAACAGCAGCATCTATTATGAGGTAGAACTATTTAAACACTATAAACACTGTAAACCCATGTGGAGAAAAGAGAAGGACAGAACAAAACCTAGAAACAGTTGAGAGTAAATATGTCATCATCAACCCAGGGCATCAGGACATCTTATAACAGGCACTAAGCAGGCTGTGAAAGTATTTCTACACAACATATGAAGGTAACAGAGAGCCTGCATGTCTGAACTACTGATGTCCTTCATGGGTTAGAGCGATTAAATTAGGTTGCATTGATGTATATTACTGACAGTACATCAGTTTGTCAAAAATGTCAGGCTTTAATAAGACCTTTTGACTAAATGTGTAACAGAAAATAAGAGTGTTTTGGATAATGTTATCCAGTTACCAAAATAATGGCTCATCTGCGGTGGAATTAATTATCGACCACGGCTGTCAGGTCTCTTCCGAGGTGTGGGTGGATGTAATAAAGTCTTTAGCCTCCGAGACTGAAGAGAGTCTCTTCTTGCCTCCATCTTTCATCACAATGAAGTGCCTGGCAGGGAATAGCAATGCAGGCTCTGTCACATTCTTGCGGCGACTCCAAGACACTGCGGCCAAATACTTCCATGAGCAGCTCGGCAAAGAAGGTTGTGGGCCGCGGCCCCTCAACTGACTCAGGTACGCCGACCACTCTGATATTGTTTCGTCGGCTGCGGGACTCGAGGTTACTAACTTTAGCTGACAATTTAGCATTACTCTGCGTTAGCGTAGTACAGGACGCCTCCAATTTCGACAGGCACTCCTCTTGTAAGTCAGCGTTTATCTCAAGAGAGCCAATCCTCTGACCGTGGTCTGACACTGTGGTGTGGACATGGTCCAGCTTCGCCTCGAGTGTTGATATGGAAGTTTTAAAGTCAGCCGCGGGGGCCTGGCGGTGTTCCTCTAGGACAGGGGTGTCAAACTCATTCCACAAAGGGCCGAGTGGCTGCAGGTTTTTGTTCCAACCAAGCAGCAGCACACCAGACTTGACTCAGTTAATTAACTGATCTCAGTCTTCAGACAGATGATTGGTGAAACTGTGTGCTCTTGATTGGTTGGAACAAAAACATGCAGCCACACGGCCCTTTGTGGAATGAGTTTGACACCCCTGCTCTAGGAGGTTAGCAATAGCCACCATGCTGAACTCATCACCTGCCTCACTTGCGGGGCCGACTTTAGCACCCTGCTGGTCTTTAACATTCTGTTTCGTTGCATACGTCGACATATTTCGGTATTGCACCTGCCAAAAGAGGCGAATACTGCCGCGTTGTTGTGGCTTTTGGGGTCTGAAAATGTAAAATTGACAAAAGTTGCGGGAGCGAGACACGCGTTTACTCCATCTCCATCAGACCGGAAGTCAAAATTCTGTGAGTTTTCGAGCATGGGAAAGGCTCTAAAAATGTGTCCCTCGGGCCCTAATAATAAACATTACAATAACAATAAGGTCCTCGGACGACTTCGTCGTTGCTCGGTCCCTAATAAATAAATAATAATAAACAGCACAATTTCAATAGGGTCCTCGTCAGATGACTTGCAGTCATCGCTCGGGCCCTAACAGGAGTTCAGGGAAAGTTTTTCAGCCTCCCCACCCACTGAAACCATTCTGCTGCACAGAGAATGGAAGAGGAGGGGCTGCAAAAAATTCCTTTATCTCTATTACTACTTTCTTTGTTGATTCCACAAGGAGGCCTCACTGGAAAAAAGTCAAATTGATGATTCTAATCTTATTGAGTCTCTCTGTCTGTCGCTCCAGCTTGGCCTCTTCTTTTGTTCTCAAAGCTGAAGATTCTTCTGTTTCTACAGCTCTATTTTGAACACAGTGCAGGTTTTTGTAGGGGCGTGTGTGTGTGTGTCAAGAGTCACACACACACACACACAACTGACAGCTAATTTCTTTGCTTGTTGTAGTATCAGTGACCTCTTTGAAGCAGCTGAACTCATGAGTTTTCTCTACAGCAAGCAGGGAGATGTTTATCGAGAATATTTCAGGTCAGAGTCTGGTGACCTGACTCATCACAGTAACCACAGCAACCACAGTTTGCTTAGTGTAAGATAATTTATTTGAAATATCCAGGAATAAGCTAATTCTCACAGAAATGTCTGCACTAGGTTAATCACTAGTGATTCAATCAAAGAGAGGAATCCATTGCGATTTTACAGCTGGACAATCTAGGCTATCAAAATGACACAATGACAAAGAACAATATCCGAATCGGAGGAGCTGCAGTTTTCCTTTTTTCTTTTAAGCTATTGTATTCATAGGGTGACATACTGATATACTGTTATTTTACAAGTGTGTTGCTCACTCTTCTGTGACAAATAGGACAAAGGGAGTGGCTATTTTATTCAGTAGGAAGTTAGAAAAATCAGGTGATGATGATATTGGCAGACTGACTTACTTATGTGTTACAATTAATAGTACAAAAATTTGTCTTGCATCGATATATGGCGCAAAGGTCTGTGTACTTTGTGGCCATCGTTTTTTGTTTTGCAAAAACAAAACAAAAAATGGAAAATAAACTGTTTTCCATTGTTAGGGAGAAATTCTGAGGTGATGCAGGAAGAAGAAGCACCGGAGTCTTGGATGTCTTATACTGAAGAAGTTTAATAGACTTGATCATTGAGAACAAAAGAGTCATCAACACAACATTAATGCGTGATGCCACCTGAAATTCTGAGGGCCAAGCTGCAAAGTTCAGATTCATATACTACAAAGGTGGACCGAGCCCACAAAGGGAGATGTGCTAACACTCCATTGGCTATTGGGCATAAACATTAAGATAAAGACGCACACCATCTAGGTGATGCGAGAAAAACAGTGGTCTCTCTCTCACTCAGAGTGTTATCCGGCGAAGGCGCCAGGGGAATGAACATGGCCTTGGCATGTCCCTAGGAAAGAGTGCAGGGCAGATAAAACATCTAATTCTCAACTTTCACCTATAAACGAAGAGGGATTGACCTTTAACCACACAAACTATATGGAGAAGTGAAATTCTTCTCTAACGCCCATTTTTTCTTTGATAATACAAAACGAAAAATTAATCGTTATCCATTTTCCATTATCCATTATGCGGTTTTATTTGATGTGTTTGTAAACAGAAATTGGGAATGAAAAATCCTCCCTGGAGAACTCCTTTCTCTATTTCCTGTTAGTTTCTTCTCTGTGACATGGATGTTTTACCACCTGCGAGCCACTACAACCACAGTAGACCAGAGGGCGCGTTATTCGAGCTGTGCTTTTATTTTTACAACCAGGCTCCTACGAAGATATGGACAGTTTGTGGTCTATTGAGCAGAAGCAGTCTGTGGAGAAGATCTGCAGAATATTTCAAGTATGTAAGGTTATAGTTAACTGCTCCTGACTGCCCTTAAATTGTATCTGTCAGAACTTAAATTACTATCACTGACCAAAAATGATGCAGAATTCCTTGAAACGCCACTTACTCTTTTAGAACTTAAAGAAGCATTGCGCTTGATGCAAGAAGGGAAATCGCCTGGACTTGATGGGCTGCCTCCAGAGTTGTTTTTGGAACTGTAGGATATTGTTGGGCCATTGATTTTAAACTCTCTTAACTATGCATTAGACACTGGTTCCTTCAGTCGTGACCAAAATACACATCTCATATCAGTCCTGCTTAAGAAAGGTAAACCACCTTTGAGATGTGGCATATACAGACTGATATCACTCATCACAACAGAACTGAAGCTTTTTTGCCAAAGTGTACACAAAGCTCCAGTCAGAAGACTGGAGCTATGTACAGGTAAATTAATTCATTGTGACCAAACAGGTTTTTTAAAGGGGAGAATTGCATCAGACAGTGTCCGACAGCTTTTCCATATATTACATGCCTCAGAATCGGGTAAACACCCCACAGCTATATTCAGCTTGGATGCAAAAAGCCTTTGATCAAGTGAGCTGGATATATCTGTGGCATGTTTTGGAGAATTTTGGAAAAGTTTTAAAAAATTTATATCAATGATCAAAACACTACTGTATACACCGACCCTTGTGCAGCTGTGCAAACAAATAACATTCTGTCTACAACATTCCCTCTGCAGTATAGAACTCAGCAAGGCTGCCCACTCCTTTTTGCTTTGTCACTTGAACCGCTAGCCCAGACAATTAGATTGCTACACCATACAGATGCTTTATGATGAAACAATGACAGATGATCCCAACTGTACAAAATGTGATCAGAACACTGTTGGCACATACCTTCAAGTTTTTTGGGAATGCTCTTCTGTGTCTGGCCTCTGGTCCAGGGTGCATAGGTGCCTTAAAAATATTTTGGGAATTCCCATTCTTATGCATCCCCCCTACTTCTATTCAATGATGACTCCATTCTTAGTGGCAATCTGGAATACCAGATTGTCACATAGGAAAGTTATATTTGCAGGATTGACTGCCGCGAACAAAACCATAAGACATTCATGGTTGTCCCTGGACATTCCATTGGCAAAAGAATGGCTCAATCATTTTAGAGACATTGCTCTTTTAGAAAGATCATTGGCTGTCATACATAAAGTGTGAGCATCTACTGTGCAGGTCTGGGACACTCTTATCAGTTCTCTTTCTGACATTACTTTGCTTGCTCACATATAAGGTGTTACTCTGAATTATGTTGTCTGATTGCAAGACTCTCCCCACGTGTCATCTAAGGTAATGAGCTCCCATTGGTGGGTCTGGAAATTGTCTGTATTTTTTTTGCTTACTTTATCTTTGTAGGTCAGCTCATCTCCTGTCCTCTAATCTCTTCCATTTATTTATGTATACAGTATTTTTTATTTATTAAGTCTTTAATGGCAAGGCAATGGCACTGTGTTTGTATAGTGTTCAAAATGTTCAATCAAAAGTTAGTCACAAAAAAAGGAAATGGTTGTTAAGTAAATCAACACGTCACATGTATGCAGAATAATTGCTAGTCCTGAACTCATTATCAGTCATTAGCTTCTGTGTCAGAGATGTGCAGCAGCTGTATTTTATTTGTTTACATTAAAACATTTGGGCCTCTAATCTGGACTTGGTTCAGGACTTTGGTTCCCTTGACTGGAGAGCTACAAGTGTGTCTGTCGTCACTAGTGGAGGCTGAGCTCATGTCCCAGTGACTGTAATGTGAAAACCTGATGGGCCTCTCCTTCAGAATAATGGGGAATGATTATTTTATCAGAGTACAGGCAGCATCACCTGACTGGGAGACCTGTTGTCATGGTGAATTCAGAACTTCTCTCATCTCAACACTACTCTGTTAGACCAGGAGGCATGCCAGTCTCTCCTTCCTAGCACTATAAGGGAAGGCTGAAACAAGCCTGCTGCTGGCTGGGGATGATAGTTGGATCTTGACCACGAGATTAAGTGTAGCAGCGTTTTGTGTGTGATCTGTGTGACTACAGCAGGCAGCAGGAAGCATCAGGCCACAAACACAGATGGTATTAGGGGCCTATGGCGTTTTGCAGTCACTGAGGCTGAAGAAGTTTTCAGTCCCAACAACATCTTGATCATACTTACATACATACATACTTTCACCTACAGGCTTCATTAAACTCTTAAAATGTTCACAAACTTTTAAACTGTTATACTACCATACAGCTTCTTCATATCTTATACTGTGTTGCCTTTAAAGCATTTCTGTTGTTTATCTGACACATATAGTTAAAGTAATTCATTTATAAGTGATAATGTTAAAAATGATGGTTAAAAATGTTAGAAGGTCTTTTGAGAGGATTTTACTTTGAAGGCCACGACGACATCACTTCCTTGAGAGTTGCTGGTGTTGAATTTACTTCCTATTTACTTTACTTTCCTCAAGTGAGCCAGCCATGCTAACTGTGTGCTGGAGCTGAATGAAGCTGTCCACTAAGAAGCATTATACAGGCAATGTCGTGAGTTCATATATGTTGTGTTAATGATGTTAAAAAGCATAAATAGAGATGATTGGAAAAGAAAAGTATATTTTATTTACAGTTAAAAAAAATGGACATTTTGGCTGTGTTACACATTTAAATCTGTATGTTGGCTGTAATTATTCATTGTGCCTGGGATAATGTTAATTCATGTTTGCAGTGGTTAAAAATACAATATCTTTTGTTTGTAATTACAGTTTTCACCAACGTCATGGAAGACTTCAGAGTAAAAAGTCAAATCTACAACTACGGCTGATGTTTTCTTTGGACACGGCTTAGCTGGATGTTAAAGCAGAATTGTTACATTCTGCGTGAGAACATTACATGTACCATGATTGAGATATAGCCTTTAAAAGCACCGGAGCATTTCTGACAAATTTCACACTTTTCAATGAGTGTGTATTGCTTCTAATGAGCAGAGGCTAGAGTAAGTGACATCATCGCTGGAGTGCGAGAGAGCAGAACTGGTTTTCTCTTCCTCTCGTCCTCCTGGCCACAAATTACAATCTACACACATGGCCACAGTTTGTAGCCACACTTGTCCTCTGCCTCAAAATGTGGTCAAAAAAGCACAGAGACATAGAGAATAATTTTCAATCATTTTTAAGTGCAGCCTGATCCCTCTCTGCTGCCCATAGAGCCCAGTACAAATTTCTTCAGAGCAGAGCAGTTGGGGCTGGAGTGTGTAACTTGCTGGAATGTGCATTATACTTTGTTTCACCCTCAGATGCTCCCTCCCAACTATACACTTATGACCCCTGGACAAAAATGTCCAAGGGTCATCTGAGGTTTAAATTCAGCACAAAATAGTCACAGCTCACACACAAATCCTCTACTTCCACATGATGGCTATTTTTTACTATTTTGCTTGGCTTTCAGCTATCATTCGACCATTTGTGATTCATGACAGTGTAAAACTCATCAATTTGTGAATTACTGTGGTGCAGATGTAGGCTTGGCAACGCCAAGGTTGCAGCTTTGAATCTTGCCTCAACAACCTTGATATTGCATCCTTCCCCCTCTTCCCTCTCTACCTCTTTGTCTTGCTCTCTTGGTTTGTGTTAAGATGCTTCTTGTTTACACCGCTGCTCTCAGATTCAAATGCTAGGAAACACCAAGCATGCCACAGAAACAAAGCACAGGTCATGACTGATGTCCAATCAGACACTTTATCTTTCATTTGTTGTCCTGCCCTGCCCTCTACTGGATTTCACAACAGAAGCCGTGAGCTCTCCAAATGCCACATCAGTGACAAAGTAGAACCCCCCCCACCCCCGCCTTCAATTGAGTACAGGTTGCTGCTCGTTAAGAGACTCATTTATCAATGCTGCCACAGTTTGCTGCACATCATCACTACTTTTGCATACTTTTAGCTATAGACTTGATTCGAAATGTTCACATGACTTTCAACTATTCACCTATCATCAAACAGTCTTTGATTTATCATAGTATAACACTCTTTCAGCTTTGTGGTCTTGTTGGCTGAGCGGGTTGTGCATCACGTTACTACTTATGAGGTTATGGGTTCGACTCCTGCCTCAGCCATGTCTGTTGCATGTTGCTTGCTCTCTTTGGCAATTTCTTGTGTTAATTCAGCATTGCTTCAACAATGGCATTCAGCTTTCAGCATTCACACGCATTTTCCTTTGGGAAATGCTTTTTCTAGTTATAATTAGTGTGAGTGAAACAGGCCTGTAATCATTGAGACTGTCAATAGTGGATATTTTGGCAACTGGGACGATGACTGAGGATTTTAGGCAGGTTGGGACTTTTTCTTGTGTTAGTGATTGGTTGAAGATATTGGTGAACACAGCACAGAGCTGGTCAGCGCAGGTTTTGAGTACTTTCCCAGGTACTCCATCAGGGCCAGCAGCCATCCATGGATTCACTGATCTGGGTGTGCACCTCACCTCATGTTCCTAAAGGGTGAGTACACAGGAGTCAGTATTCTGTGTCTGCAGCTGACACAGGACTTTTTTTTTTTTTTTTAATTTTATTTATAAAGGTTTTACCAGTATAAAACACATACAGAACAGCAGAGACAAAATACCGTGAGAAGGACAGAGCGGGACAAAACAAAACAAAACAAACTGCCAGAAGGGTTATAATTGTGTAAAAATAACAGTTAAGCATGTCAGCTCACATACTAAATCAGAAGTGTACAGGTAGGATAAAAAGTCCAGGACAGAGTCCAATGAGCCAGGTCCAAGTGCAGACAAGGACGGTGGAAACTTGGCTGTGCAGAGCACAACATGGACAGTACAAGACGACATGGGACGGAATAGAAGAATCCAACATTACTGGTCCGGAGGATGATGTCTGTCATTTTGAATATACTCAATAAAGGGTCCCCAGACATTTAGGAACTTGTATAGAGTGTCTGACAGAGTATACCGGATTTCTTCCAGGTAGATACAAGACACCATATCGTTCAACCACTTCTTGAAACAGGGGGGAGAAACTGATTTCCAATCTCTAAGAATAACTCTTTTTGCTACCACCATGCCGAACATAAGGGCTTGCTGTAATGATGAGGGAAGAGTGAGAGAAAAGTTGGAACAGCCAAATAATATCAGATGACTGCAAGGGGTCAGCTGTTTACCATATATAATGCTATACAAATGGAAAATATTGGCCCAGAAGTTCTGAAGCTTAGGGCAGGACCAGAAAAGGTGACCCAGCGTACCGTCATCTAGTTTACATTTATCACAGGTAGCAGAGACCGAGGGAAAAATCCGGTTCAGTTTGGTCTTGGAAAAGTGTAAACGATAAATGACTTTAAATTGAATAAGTTGAAGTCTAGCATTGATAGAGCAAGATTTGATCATCTTAAGGCCCTGAGCCCACAGCTCGTCCGAAATCTCAATCCCAATGTCTGATACCCAGGCTTCTTTAATATGGAGAGAAGGGGCAGCCAAACTAAAAAGATTAACAAACTGAGAAATCAAGTGTTTAGAGGTGGGGGGTTTGGACATGAGCTCATAAAAACTGTGCTGCTCAGGCAAAGTTTCAAAGTGGGGGATAGATTGTCTAACAAAGTTTCTGACTTGCAAATATCAGAGAAAATGGTTGGAGGGGAGGCCGAATTTTTCCTGCAACTGAGCAAAAGAAGCAAAGTGGTTGTTAATGTAAAGATCTTTGACGGAAGACAGGCCTTTATCGGACCACTGTACAAAAGCAGCATCCATCATGCCTGGTTTAAAACAAGGGTTCTGACAAATAGGAGCGTGGGTAGACAGACCAGGGAGATTCAGCACACTCTTAATCTGTTTCAAAATTTTACTAGTGTTATGCATAACAAAGTCAACCTTAAAGCATCTAAAAGGTAGATTTAATTTTGAAAATAGAATGGCTGCTAAGGAGGCACTTGCATGAACTGAAGCTACCCGAGACTCAATTTCAGGCCAACAGGGACCGAGAAAAACACTCTGGTCGGCCACAGCTGTAGAGTGACTCCAAAAACCAAAGATCTGGCGTTACAGGCCCAATAGTAGTGACGAAAGACAGGGAGGCCAAGACCTCCATCGGCTGCGGGCTTCTGTAGGTGTGCCTTAGAGATACGAGGAGGTTTATCAGCCCAAATAAAAGGAGTAATGATAGAATCTATCAACTTGAAGAAAGAGGCTGTGAGATATATGGGTATGTTTTGAAAGAGGTACATAAATTTGGGAAAAACTATCATTTTAACAATATTAACACGGCCAATTAACGAGAGAGGGAAAGCTTCCATTCATCTATCATAGTTTTGAGTTTACCGATGAGGACAGAATTGTTCAACTTAAAAAGAAGTTTTGGGTTCCTGGGGATGGTGATTCCAAGATACACGAAGGACTCTGTGGAAACTTTAAATGGTAAGTTATTGAGAAAGGCAGGGTCGAGCCCATCAGACAGAGGCATGAACAGACTCTTTTCCCAATTGATGGTAAAACCAGAGAGCTGTCCAAAGTTCTTTATAAGATTTAAAAGTGGTGTGAGGGACAACCTAACATCAGACAAAGTCAGGATCACGTCGTCAGCGTACAGACCAATAGGACTATCAGGTGCGCCGTGCCCAATGCCTTTAATCTGAGGGCAAGATCTAATGGCGATAGCAAGGGGCTCCAAAGCGAGAGCGAAGAGCAAGGGAGAGAGGCTGCATCCCTGTCTAGTTCCGCGTTGCAATAAGAAGGGAGGAGATCTGTCGTGGTTGGTCAAGACAGAGGACTTGGGACAAGCGTAGAGCATTTTTAAAAGAGTCATGAATTTATCGCCAAAACCGAACTTCTGGAGTGTCATGAACATAAACCTCCATTCAATTTGGTCAAATGCTTGCTTAGCATCCAATGAAATAAGAGCAGAGTGCGATAGTTTTGTGGAGTACATAATATTTAACAAACGGCGAGTATTGGAGAAAGAAAATCTGTCTGGGATAAAGCCTGACTGGTCAGGATGGATTAATGTGCCAACATGTTCTTTTAATCGGTTAGTCAGACCTTTTGCAACAATCTTTTGGTCGCTGTTTAGGAGGCTTAGAGGACGATAAGACGCAACATTAGGGCTATCCCTGTCTTTTTTCAGGAGAAGGCAGATATGAGCATCATATAAGCTGCTGGGAAAAATTCCATCTTTCACAGAACAATTTATCATCCGAAGAACAAGGGGGGAAATTATATCTATATGTTTTTTATAGAATTCTATCCCGAACCCATCAGGGCCACAGGCTTTACCGCAGGAAAGGAACGAATGGCTGTTTTTATTTCCTCCAGCGTGATGTCAGAGTCCAATTCTAGCTTAGCGGCTTCATTAAGAGTTGGAATGGTCAAAGAGTTGAAAAAACCATCCAGATCAGAGTCACTGGGGTTAGCTTTGGAAGTATACAACTGACTGAAAAAATCTAAAAATGTATCATTAATCAATTTGGGATCAGTTATCAACTGTCCAGAGGCAGAGGAGATTTTGTGGATTGCCCTGTCAGCCTGTATGCCTTTTAGTTGCCTTGCAAGCAGTTTATCAGGCTTATCGCCTAGCTCAAAATGTTTCTGTTTAAGTTTGCGGATATAGCTTCCAACCTGTTCTCCCAACAACTGACTATACTCATACTTTATCTTCAGGATGGCGCTAAGGGTATCTTCATCATTTGTGTTGCGGAAAGTGTCCTCCAACACTGCTAATTCATCTTCAATAGCTGCAAGACGCCTCAACCTGGACTTTTTGGTGGACGATTGATATGAGATGACATGACCCCGTAGTACTACCTTAAATGACTCCCATAGAACTGAGTCGGAGACTGCCCCGTTATCATTATCAAGCAGAAAATCTGAGATTTTAGCCAAGATATAGTCATGAAATGTTTTATCTGTTAAGAGAGGGATTAAATGTCCAGCTATATGCAGGTGTATGAAGGTTGAAATTAATTTGGATTGAAAGGGGAGCATGATCAGACACTAAAATACTATGATATGTTGAACTAACCGTATATGAGATTAGTTTTGAGTCTACTATGAAATAATCAATTCTGGTGAAATTACCATGTACAGAAAAGAAAGAATATTGCCTCTTGAGGGGGTGCTGAAGCCTCCAAATATCAACTAAATCAAATGATTTCACCAGATCATTGAGAACTGCCACAGATTTCAACGATGGGGCAGCTTTATTGGAGGATCTATCCAACTGAGGGTCAAAATAGCAGTTGAAGTCGCCCCCAATGATTATATTATGAGTATTATATTCTGCAACCACATTAAAGACTTTACAGAAAAAGTCAGGGCAGTCAAAATTGGGGGCATAAATATTTAAAAGAGCCAGTGGGAACGAATTGATTGCACCGGTGACAAGTACATATCTCCCACCTGGGTCCGTTGATATAGAGTTGAATACAAACAGAATAGATTTGCGGATAAGGATGGCGACCCCTCTCGCCTTGGATGAAAAAGTGGATTGGTACACTTGCGACACCCATAGTGATCTCAGACGTCTCTGCTCATTAGGTTGAATGTGGGTCTCCTGCAAAACAACTATATCAGACGACAAGGATTTCAAGTGTGAGAATACTTTCCCCCTCTTAAGTGCCTTACCAAGACCTCTACAATTTTGCATTTAGGAAACTAAAGAACAGAAGATGAAGGCTGACATGACAAAGATGATGAGAAACTGGCAGTTTAAAGCACACAAAAAACAAACAAAAACCCCAAAACAACCCAAAAGCCGCAACAAGAACTAAGCGGCAAAACCCTCTAACCATTGTGGAGGCTGCCGGGTGATGAAGGTAGCTAAACCGTAAAAACCTAAAAACTAGCCTGTATTAACAGCACCGAGTGCACCTCCAAATTTCAGTATTAACAATAAAGTGCACCTACAAGAACAAAGTTATAACACACTGACACTTAAACCCATACTGCAATGTTTGAGGGAGTGAAGTACAAATGTGTAAATAGTAGAAAAAGAAAAAATAAATGGAAATCACACCGGAGTGGACCAGAATGGGCTGGACAATCCAAGTAATGAGTTACAGAATCCCGGTGGGTATCATATCATAAGAAAAAAGGAAAAAAGTAACATATCACACTCCCAGGCTGAAAGCTAGATGCTGATAATTCAACACTTAGACCTTATGGTAGAAAGCTAAACCACAACAACAGTAGTGGAACTGCGTTGTATGCAAAGAGTAAACATCTACTGTATATTTAACAGTCATGTTTTGTCAGTTAGTGTAGTGGCAAACCGTTCCGCATCCGCTGGTGACTCGAAGATGTTGACTGTGTTGTTGTGGACAACGTGGAGTTTGGCTGGAAAGCGCAGAGAGCACTTGGCGCCGGCTACCACGAGCCTCTTCCTCACTGTGGTGAAGGCCTGGCGTTGACTTGATACCTCAGACGTGTAGTCAGGGAATATCGACACCCTCTCGCTGTTGTACTGTAGCGGGGCTTGTTGGCGGCTGAGCCGGAGAATGCTGACCAGATCGCTGTCGTTATGGACTCTTGCGATGATAATCCGCGGTCGCTCATTAGCGAGTGGCTTAGGCTTCAGGCTGCGGTGGGCCCGATCTATTTTGACTAGCTTGGGGAAGTTATCGCGGCCAAGAAGCTCCGGTATCAACTGTGAGACAAACTCAGTTGGGCGACCGTTTTCTTCTCCCTCTTTAATGCCCACGATCCTGACATTGAGCCTGCGGGAGCGACCCTCCAAGTCATTCACTTTAACTTTGAGGAGCCCGTTAGCCTCCTTTAACTCTTTGCATGTCGCCTCCAGTGCTGAGATAAAACCGTCGGTGGCCAACAGTGCCACGACCATGTTGTCCAGACGGTGTTCGGCTTCGCGGTGTTCTTTTTGGAGGGAGGATAGGCATGTTTCAATGGAGTCAGGTCAGTTCTTCAGGTCATCCACAAGCGTGCAAATCTTGGTGAGCTCGGTGCCATGGTTAGCAATGGCGGCTAATATGGGGCCGGAGGAGTCAGCAGTAATTGGGTTAGCCTGGGGTGGCGGCGGCTTTTTGACTTCTTCTTTCTTAGATGTCATGGAAAAAAACGATGTGGCGCGGATTACAATAAAAAAACTTAAACTGCGTCACGGTAGCGAAAAAATGAACATTCAGGTGCAGTAGTTTATAAAAATGGAGGTAGCAACACGGAGCTCCGACGAAACACGTCTACTCCATTACAGCGCACAAGCGCCCCCTGACACAGGACTTTTTGTCTCAAACTGAGCAAAAAATCTCTTCAGCTCCTCTGCTAATGAGACATACGTAGGGTGTGGTGTTTCTGCCCTTGTGGTTGGTGATGTGCTGAATGTCCTACCATACCTGTCTTAGATTGTAGTTTGTGAGGGGGTCCTCGATCTTGGTTTTGCAAGCCCATTTAACACTCCTGATCCCTCTCTTCAGGACCACTCTGGCAGTTCTGTACTGGGTGATGTCTCCTGACCTGAAAGTAGTGTCCTGGGCTCTGAGGAGTGATTGAAATTCCTTATTTATCCAGGGTTTTTGGTTTGGAAAAACCCAGATGTGTTTGTTTACAGTCAGTAAATACAGTGTGTTATGTAGCATAACACAGTCTGTGTGTAGATTTCCAAGTCCTAGTGTTCAAATAATGATGGATGGAACATGAGTGGAATTTAACCTCCACAAAAATCGCAAATCTACATACAAGTCCAAAGTCAGTAAGCCAATTCATGAGCAGGCTCATGAGCTGCTCTAGCAGCTTCTCTGACCTGCCAGAATTTTATGTACAGGGTGGTTGGTTTTGTCTAATGTCCCAGCAGACTGCAGCATAGAGAAGGACTACTGGCTGATAAAACCTGTGCAGAGGGCCTGAGCCTCCTGAGGAAAAACAGTCAGCTCTGTCCCTTCAGTCAGTGTTCCTGCTGTTTATCGTGCAGCTCCAGCAGCATGTTCCAATCTGTGCACACAAAACAGTCCGTTGTTGGAAGACTGCAGAAGAAACAGATTATGACCCGATCTGCATAGCCTTGGTAGAGCTGCAGCAGTGTTAAGCCTCCCTGACATTTGCATACAACAGATCACGTGTCTGGTTTTCTCTTGTGGGACTGTCAACATGCTGAGAGATGAGAGTGACATGGTTAAAATCCCCTATTGCAGTGAACCATCAGAGTGAATTGCCTCTGTACACAGCAAGGTCTAAGATAATCTGCCAACAGTTGAATATTCTGACAGCAGATCTTCTTCTGTAGGTTGCACTTAAGTTGGCTATATCCACACAACATCTCAGAGTACTGTTGTTTAACCACGTCTCTGTAAAACACAGGTTTACACTAGTGATATTTATGCTGGTTGAGTTGGTGGAGTTGAGAGAAAGGACTTAAATCTCCATCTCCTATAGCTCAGCAGTTGTTCTGCTTCTTCAGTTCAGCTGGTATGGGATGTTTAACTCCATATGTATATTACAGTATTATCTCCGTCATGAAAAAAAAAACATAGAATAAAGACAAACATCAACAAAAAAAAAATACAGTAATACTAATACTTCAAAAAAATCTATAACCGTTTTCTGCCACTTGTTGCCAGTGCACCAGTTGAGATAACATGCAATATGAAATATGTATTGATTAGGATTCAGCAAGCAGGGACAATGCCGGCATTATGGTTTTTCTGAATTGTTAAAACACTAATTCCTGCTGTATGAAACAGTTGCTCAGTTGTCTAAACTCATTTGAAGTTGAAAATCCTTTTGACAAAACAATAAACATTTTCACATAGTAAAACTTTTTGCAGATCTCAGTTGTTTCTTTTGCAAAACTCAATTCTCATGCAATAAAACACAGTTGTCACGGTGATGCACTCATAATGCATAATAGTAACAACTAGTGGCAAAACATGAACACAAATAAAACAGCTAAACTTAAGAAGGTTGTACCTTAAACCTATTAAACAAACCCTCTCACTAGTCAAATAACAACTGTAGGTAACAGACAATTGCAGAGAACAGGTATCAGTAGTAGCTCTGAATAAATAAGACAAAAATACAGTATTACTTGCTCTCAATTTCTGCTGCTCATCATAAGGAACAGCATCTACACAGTGAGATCATCCATCACGTTTAACAAGCACAGAGTTTGTTTTATCCATGATTTCTGGGGCCTTGTTTTGTTCTCACATCATAACTGCATAATGTTTCTCTCTGCTTGGTATCAATCACCTGACGTCCTCGTAAAAGGAAGTCATTTCAACCAATTTTTGAAATCTACTTGTATAAATCGCAAACTGCTGGAGGGATAGCAAATTGTACATAGAAGCAGTTTATTTCTCTTAAGTTCTATAACTGTTTCTCACATGAATCAGAACTTATTATCAGGACTGGGATGTAATGGCATGTATGGAACGTTTTATCACTAAAAAAGTGAGGTTGTAAGATGGACTGAAACCCTTTGACAGAACATGGTATTAGAGTGGAAAACTGGTCTCCTGTGCACAAGAAGAAACACGAGGCTGTTGTATCTAAATAATAACTGAGCAGAATTACCTCATCTGAGGCTGAAGAATATAATTGGATGAGCAAGTGAAATGAGCTATAATCAGATAATTATGCAGAGAAAACTGAGGACATAAAGCAAATATAAAATGTAAAGAACAGGCATTAACATGTGGGTGTGTAAGATGGGACAAAACACACCTCAAAGACCTTTAATCTACCAGAAAGGATGGATTGTAATATTGATTCCATTCACTGGCATCAGTACATACCTACTACACACCTTTTGTCGATTTGTAAATATATAGGTAAATGTTTTCAGGTGCAGCCTGCTGCTGATAAAATGTGCTGTTCTGCCGATGGAGAGAGAGCACAGAGAGGTGTTCATCTAAGTAACTGAGAGCGTTTCCATAGCCACCTGTATCCAAATTCCCATTTTCCATCATACACATTTTATGTAAACTCTAGGACACAATTTACACAGTTTACGCATGATGAATGTTCACACTGGCAGGAGTGAATGGTGCATAAACTGTGTAAATTGTGTCCTTTTTTACGGCATACTATCTGATGTCTCCATCCCTCTGCATCAGCCGCTGCCTACATCACCTCCTCTCCTCTGCTTATGAACCAGTCTGCCAACCAGTACTCCCATTAAGCTGGCCTTCTCTCTCTGCTTTCCCTGTATGACCCAGCCTGCCCACCAGAAGTCCCCAATCCCCATTTATCCCATATTCCGTGTTGTAAACTGTTTTCTTGTCTGTACACAACATCTATTGCATGTCTGCCCGTCCTCGGTGAGGGATCCCTCCTCTGCTGCTCACCCCAGTCTTTTTTTTTTTTTTTTTTGGTGATAATGGTTTTCTTGGGAGTTTTTCCTCAGTCGATGTGAGAGTCTAAGGGCAGAGGATGTTGTTATGATGCTATGTAAAGCCCTTTGAGGCAAACTGTTTTTAAAAAATTAGGCTGTACAATAAACTTTGCCTTGTCTTGCCTTGCTTTTCATATTTGTTCACTTCTCAATGGTTTCCTCCCAGAACAGGTACTGTACAATCTGATATATGAGTGAGCACTGAGTGATACTGTCTGTTCACCCTGCAGCCAAAATAAAACCTGGGGTTTGGAAATCAAGACACTTTACATGCAAATGACTTCATACTTCAAGGAGCACTTTGTGGTATAATGAAAGAAAAAGGTAGATTCAAGAAATTTGTTTTTGAGTTGAGCTGCTGCATGATATTGCTCCATTCAAGTACAGCTGTATGCTACCTTGACTCAGTTTCATTTTCCCAGGGTGAAATGAGGCCAGTAATAAGACTGTGACTGGAAACAGTCACTGCTGTCTCAGTAAACCATGTTGTGTAAAAAAAAAAAAAAAGGAAATTCACTGAGCTCCGAGAAGTAGAGGGAGCGAGAAGGGAGGGGTGAGTGTAGATGGAAAAGACCAAAACAGAGCCCTGGGACAAGAGAGGTGGAGAGAGAGAGAGGGGGAGGAGTGAGTGTAGGTAGGAGGAACCAGGACTTAGCTCTAGGCAAAATAGTGAGAGAGAGAGGGGGAGGAGCGAGTGTAGGAGGAAGGGCCTAAAACTCAACCCTGTGTGAAGGAGAGAGAGTGAGGGAGGAGCGAGTGTAGGAGGGAAGGACCTAAAACTTAACCCTGTGCAAAAGAGAGAAAGAGAGGGAGGAGCTAGTGTATGTGGGAAGGACCAAAACTTAACCCTGCGTAGAAAGAGAGAGAATAAGGGGGAGGGGTGAGTGTCCACTACTGGGAAAGTACCAAGAAGCCTCAAGACCACAGGTGCTGACACCAGGTGCAGAGGTGAAGTGTGCCAACAATGACAACATAAACTTAGAAAAAACCATGCACGAGTAGAGAAAACGTGATAATAAGAGATAGCCGCGCCTGTTTAGAGCAGGGGCTTAATGTGTAAAAAGTGATGCCATGATTGTTTGGACAAATAAAATTAGGTTTAAGAAAAATAAAGGAGGAAACCTCCCGAAATTTAAATAAAAAGGTTGTGCACTTTGGGGGTATAAAAAGTGAGTGCAGAGCCCTCCACTGGGAGTTTTTCCTCAGTCAATGTGAGGGTCTAAGGGCAGAGGATCTTGTCATAATGCTGTGTAAAGCCCTTTGAAACAAACTGTTTGTAAAAACGGGCTATACAAATAAAATTGCCTTGCCTTGCCTCCGGGTCAGTCTGATCCGGATCTGACTTGGGTTTTGACCTCGCCGTTGCGTGGGTTAAACTCTACTGCACCAAGCTCTGTCAGACTTAGATTATTTTCAAAGGGAGTATCTCTAGACTTTGTTGATTTTTTGTGACCTTGGTGGACTCCCTTCAAGACTTTGATTTTTTGTATCATTTAATGTTGGAGAAAATAAACGGTCTATGTTCACAACTGGCCCATTTTCGGATGTTTATTTTTGACCCAACAACCAATGCCCAACTCCACTACACACACACACACCAAAGTGCACTGTCACATTAAGGCTCCCTTAGGGCCATTTCTCATTCCAGACAGGCAGTTCGACCACGTCAATGTAAACCACTAGATGGCTGGAGGCAGTTCCATTGTCCTCTACGACATCGGTGGAGGTGGCCTGGGTGTTTACTGCTGAGTGCCACAAAAAAAAAAAAAAAAAATCACTGATAATGATTTTGCTCAAATTTACTTTCAACTCCACAATGTAACAGATTTCTCTTTGTCCTGTCCACAGGAACTGTGGCCAGAGTATCACACAACATGGCTCCGAGGTAGCACCAAATGCCTTTTCAATATTGTGTGTATTTATTCTGATCTAAATGGGACCATGGATGGAGAGAAATGCAGTTTCAGTCTTCTGTATATCATGTATATAACAGTATTGAAAAAAGTTGACTTTGACTTTTTTTGGTCCAACTCTCCAGCCGCAGAATACACTGTTGCACCAGCTAGATTGTTTGTGGTGGCAAGATTGTTTGTGGTGATCACAAAACCACCACAAACAATAGGAAACAAATGATGACTGGAAAGAAGCCAGTACACAAGGGAAGCTTAATACAGCGATGAGATGCAGGCACAACCTTCATAACCATCCTCCCTGAGATACACCACCAAACAGCAAAACAATGGATTGCACAGCACCAGTGTCACATCATTGTGACAGAGCATTGGTACTCAAATTTACCTGTAAGTGACACCAATGCCTTCAAAATGAATGGTTTAAAATTGTCATTGAGAGATTTGAGAACAGTCACACAACAAGGGAAGAAGGAAGGATTTGGTTTTAAGGATGAGGACAGAGGCCTGATGCAGAGTTGATAATCTCTGCCTGTTGTAAGTAAACTACAGTGTGCTCAGGCAGGCAGTTTTTGAACTCCTCAAGCAACATCAACTCATGCACAGCAACGTGTGTAGCTTTACAAAAAAAAGTTTTCCTATCCGAGTTTGGTCAAGTTTTATCCAAAATTACTGTCGAATGTGACTCAATTCCTATCTCCAGTGATTTCAACATTCACACTGATGTTGCTTCCGATAGCTTTGCGAACCACTGCACAGACATCTTATCATCGTTTGAATTTGTTCAACACTGATGAACCAACACATGATCAGGGTCACACTCTTGACTTGGTTATTTACAAAGGTCTCAATGTATCCCCAGAATATGTACTGGATGTTGGAATTTCTGATAACTTATGAATCTTTTTCAGTGTTACCTTATTGACCAAATTTGTACCTGGCCTATCAATAGTTAAAAGACAGGCTATCCATGCAGAGACCTCTTACAGGTTTGTTGCCAGCAATATTAATTCTGACACGTCTGACATGTTACAGTCTGGTTGTAATGTGTCTTTCCTGTCCACCTGTGACAATCTGGTCAATAGTTTCAACATGTCA
This sequence comes from Caranx melampygus, assembly GCA_019059645.1. Taxonomy (NCBI): domain Eukaryota; kingdom Metazoa; phylum Chordata; class Actinopteri; order Carangiformes; family Carangidae; genus Caranx; species Caranx melampygus. The sequence continues at coordinate 254,100 of JAFELL010001427.1, forward strand.
GTAATCCAAACTATGGACAATATTGCATCTGTAACGACTAAACTAATATGTGGTAGAAATAAAGCATATTGGCGGAGCAAAGACAATATTATGGCACTTAAAAGAAGCTTTTGCCAACTTGAACATAAGTGGCATAAGTCGAAATCTCAGACTGATTACATAAGTTACAGGGACCGCAGCTTCCTCCCCATATTCTCTATTGTGTGTAAACTTTCATTTCCCTTCCGCCTGCCCAGCTGACTGCACCTCCCTCAAATCCACATGCTCCGCCCCACCTCTGCTCTGACTGGTGAGGCCTCCAGCACTCCAGTCCTCCCACTCCTCAAAGAACTGCATTCCTGATTGGTGCAGCACCTGTGCAGCTGGCCAATCCCAGCCACCCAATCAGGCCCCTGCTGATACAAGCCCCTGCCAGCCTCTCAGTCTAGACAGCTGACTGTTGGTGGCTGCTTGCCTCTGAGCCACTTTGTTGCCTTTTCTGTGTAGCATCTGGAACCTCTTGTTAACAATCTTTGAAGAGTGGCCAGGTTAGAATTCCTGGACATCAGTAAACTTGGTAAACTGACTTGGTTTGGGCTCTTTCGCTCCAGTGCAAAATTCATAGGAAAGCCCAAGAAGCTGTAGCTGCGCTCCCTGTTGTAGACAGTCTAAACTGTCTCTGTAAAAGCTGCCATTTTTCGTGCTTATGAGGTGGTTCCTGAAGCCTACAGGCAGAAAGCCCCAACCCAGTCTTATGTTGAATTCGCCACGGAAAAAGGAATTCTTTTTGACAAGTGGAGAACTGCTTTTAAGGCTAGTGACTTTGATTCTTTGAGAGAATTCGTCTTGATGGAGGACTTTAAGAGGTGCCTGCCAGAACGTATTGTGGTTGTGTTGCCTTTAAGGCATTTCTGTTGTTCATTTGACACATATAGTTAAACTGATTCATTTATGAGTGATAATGTTAAAAAGGAAAAAAAAAATGATGGTTAAAAATGTTAAAGGGTTTTTTAGGAGGATTTTACTTTGAAGGCCACGATAACATCACTTCCCTTAGAGTCGCCGGTGTTGAATTTACGTCCTGTTTACTTTTCTTTTCTCGAGTGAGCCAGCCTTGCTAAATGTGTGCTGGAGCTGAATGCAGCTGTCCACTAAGAAGCATTATACAGGCAACGCCGTGAGTGCATATATGTTGTGTTAATGATGTTAAAAAGCATAAATAGAGATGATTGGTAAAAGAAAAGTATATTTTATTTACAGTTAAAAATAACGGACATTTTCGCTGTGATACACAGTTAAAGCTCTATGTTGGCTGTAATTCATTGTGCCTGTGGTAGTGTTAACTCATGTTTGCATCGGTTAAAAATACGATATCTTTTGTTTACAATTACAGTTTTCACCAATGTCATTGAAGACTTCAGAGTAAAAGTCAAATCTGCAACTACGGCTGATGTTTTCTTTGGACACGGTTTAGCTGGATGTTAAAGCAGGATCGTTACATTCTGCATGAGAACATTACAGTGGTGTACATTAATGAACAGAAAGTGCTTTCTTCTGCAAGTTTGTGATGAAAAGCCTCGTAAGCCCCCAGCTCGGCAAAACCCTCCCCCTACAGTTAGTCCTAAGAAAGAGGATAGAGAGTGTTTTTATTGTCATAAGCCAGGACATCTCATTGCCAATTGCTCGCCCTAAAATGCAAACAGCAGTCTTCTCTGAATGTGTCACAGCCAAAAGGTGTCGGATTAATAAAGGCTGAGTCAAAATGTTTCTGGATTTAGCTCCATTCCTTTCTAACTCCACTGTTATTATTGGTGGTGATTTTAATTTAGTATTAAACAAGTTTATTGACAAATTTCCACATAGCACCACTCCCCCCTCTCCTCAGGCCAATATGCTCTGTGCTTTATGTGAAGAGTTTGGGCTTATTGACGTTTGGAGGTGCATCCACTCCTCTGATAAGCAATATACATTTTTCTTGGCTCCGCATAAGTGCCAAACTAGGATCTATTACTTTCTTCTGCCAAGAACCGACTTATGTTCAGTTTTATCATGCAATATAGCCAGTATAATTATCTCTGACCACGCTAGAGTAATAATGGACTTAAATCTCAAAACAGCTCTGGGTCAATCTCGGCACTGGAGACTTAACACCACTATTCTTAAAGATGAAAAATTTACTTCTAACTTCTCTACTGAATTCAAAGTATTTCTGAAGATTAACACGTCGTCAGCCAGTAATGCCTCCATCTTATGGGAAACATGCAAAGCTTTTGCAAGAGGGTTAATTATATCGTACTCTGCAATGAAGAAGCGTCAAAGACAGGAGAAACAAAAATCTTTAGAGAATGATCTGACGGATAAAGAAAAAGCATATATTGCTTCTCCGTCACCATCAGTGTGGCAAGAAATCATGACACACAGATCAGCTCTAAACTGTCTCCTTACGAGGGATGCAGAGAAGAAAATGAAGTATACTAGACAGAGGTTTTATGAGCATGGAGATAAGGCAGGTAAATGTTTGGCCTATCATGTTAAGAAGCATGCAGAATCCCAAACTATTGCAGCTATATCTAATGAGGATGGCCACAAAGTATACGAAAATAAACAGCTAAATAACTGTTTTAAAAATTATTACCAAAACCTGTACTCTTCCGAGCAAGTTCCAGAGACGGAACAACTAATGGACAATTTCTTCGCTCAATTTGACTTACCAAATTTATCAGAAGAGCAAAAGACTGCCCTTAATAGTCCCATAACTAAAACTGAAGTGATTAAGGCTATTAAAACATTACAAAATGGAAAGTCACCAGGACCTGACGGTTTCTGCTGTGAATTCTACAAACAGTTCCAAAATATTCTTGTAGAACATCTTCTTGATATGTTCAATCATTCCTTTACTACAGCAGAGTTCCCACAGACACTGACGGGGGCCAATATATCCTTAATTTTAAAGAAAGGGAAGTGTCCTGACTCTTGCAGTTCCTACAGGCCCATAGCCCTCTTCAATGTGGAAAGGAAGCTGCTGTCTAAAATCTTAGCTTAGAAAATCTTAGAAAATCTCGTACCAATACTGGTAAAGGAAGACCAGACAGGTTTTATAAGGGGTCGGAATTCAGCCACTAATGTTAGACGTTTGTTAAATGCTATCCTAGCTTTTAAACAAAAATCTATTAATGGCCTGGTGCTTTCTCTCGATGCAGAGAATGCATGCGACCGAATTGAATGGTCTTTCCTACTGTATACACTGGGTAAATTCGGTTTAGGGGAGAACTTCATAAAATGGATCAAAATTATATATACTAGGCCACAAGCAGCGGTCTTGACTAATGGACTCAGGTCTGAATATTTCAATATTCACAGAGGGGTGATGCAAGGCTGCCCTTTGTCGCCCCTCCTATTCGCTTTGGCCATAGAGCCACTTGCTGAGGCCATAAGGGTGACACCCACAATACGTAGCTTAGAGATTGGACAGCTGTGTCATAAAAAACCTTGTACGCGGATGATGTTTTAATCCTTCTGACCCACCCCGAAACATCAGTACCAGGTCTTATTGACGTGATTGACAGATTTAGTTGATTCTCTGGTTACAAGATCAATTTGGCTAAATCAGAAGCTATGCCCCTTGGCACTCTTTCAACAATACCAATTACTGTACCTGCCTAACGGGTTTGTGTATTTGGAATCTTCATCACTCCATTATTTGACCAACTATATAAAGCCAACTTTGCAACCTTATTTTGTAAAATTAAGCAGGACCTAGAGCGATGGACATCACTTCCTGTTTCCTGGTTAGGACGCATTGCCCTGGTCAAAATGAATGTGTTACCCAGACTACTATACCCTGTTCAAATGATTCCTGTTTTGTTTTCCAAAAGGGTCTTGAAGGATGTAAATGGGTGGCTCAGCTCTTTTATTTGGAATAAGCATAGACCTAGGCTTACGATGGCAGTATTACATCTACCAAGTTCAATGGGTGGCTTGGACTTACCTAATATTAAAATGTATCAACTTTGTGCCCGCTTAAGATTTGTAAATGACTGGGTTGAGGGTAGAACTTTAATCTGGATGGACATAGTCTGCATTGTGATAAAACTGTCTCTAAGTGATTGACTATTTTTTAAAGAAAGAACTTTAAAGAAATTAAAGCTTTTTGTACAAATCCTGTAACAATCAACACTCTAAAAGCATGGCGGCTTGTCCGTCGTCTCGAGGGAAGGTCAAATAAAACGTCCATTTTCACCCCAATAATAAACAACCCAGCTTTTCCCCCAGGCTCTTTAGACCCTGGTTTTTGACAATGGTCTAATAAGAATATTAATTCTCTCAGGGACCTTTTCTCAGATGGTAAGCTTGTGTCATTTGAACAGCTTACTAATATTTACAAACTGGGCAAACAAGATTTCTTTCGCTTTTTACAAATAAGACATTATATCACTCATAGCACAACCCTTATTGATCACCCTGAAACATCTGCTGTTGAGTAAATTCTATTTCAGCAACAGTTGACGGTGTCTTTGAGCTCGTTTTACCGTGTACTTACTGGTTTCTCTACCACTGATGTGCAGGGGGTCAGAGGTGTGTGGGAGAGGGAGCTGTCTGTGACCATAGACGAAGAAAAGTGGGACACCATTTGGTCTCTTGCAAAAAAGATTTCAATTTGCACTCGGACAAGAGCAATACAATTTAAGATTTTACACAGATTACATATATCTCCTCATTGCAAACGTTTCTTCAACAGCTCGCTTTCCCCTCTGTGTCTCAAGTGTAAACTGATGTGGGAACTTTAACTCATTGTTTCTGGTACTGTCATAAACTTCAAAGATACTGGGCTGAAATTATAAGTGAAATGGAGAGAATTTTTCATGTTAACATAGAAATGGACCCCATGTCCTTGATTCTAGGTCTTTCAAGTGACTATTAAAAACAGTAGCCAACAAAAGATTGTATAACATTCTAACATTTGCAGCTAGGAAAAACATTCTTTTGCACTGGGTTAGTGACAAGGTTCCCTCTATTTGTGGTTGGCGTAAAATAATTTTTGAACTGATCCCCCTGGAATATCTGACCAACGTCATACATCACAGTGTAGATCAGTTCTACATAGTGTGGAGCCCATTTTTGGACTACATCAGACTGGACCTCTCCACCCTTCTACTAAAAGGACTATTGTGAGCAACACTTGTGTACTGTAAAACTGATCCATTATAACACTGATCGATCACCTTTTTGCATTTCTCCTGTATCATGATATATGTTCACCTCTCATGTAAGAGCTGTCGTACTTGTTTTGTGTCTTGTTGTGTGTCTAATGTTCGTAGACATTGTTTGCTTTGTTGAATGGAAACAAAACTCCAATAAAAACAATGAAAAAAAAAAAAAGCTGAGTCACACCTCGGTGCTGATCCTGCCATTGAAACTCCTGAAGCATGTTTCATGCTTCAGCCAACCAAACAAATAAAACTATTAAATGTGGTTTGCTAAATATTCGATCTATCTCATCCAAGTCTCTGCTAGTAAATGATTTGATCACCAATCACCAAATTGACTTACTAACTCTTACTTAAACTTGGTTGCAACAGGATGAATATGTCAGTTTAAATGAATCTACCCCTCCCAGTTACATTAACTACCACGTGCCTCGTAACACTGGTAGAGGAGGAGGAGTGGCTGCAGTTTATCAGTCAGATCTGCTTATTAACTCTTGACCTAATGCGTCATATAACTCATTTGAAAGCCTTACGCTCAGCTTCTCCCACCCAGACTGGAAAGCAGAGAAACCACTCCTACTTGCTGTGGTGTATCGTCCTTCTGCACCTTACTCTGAGTTCTTAGAAGAATTCCCTGACTTTCTGTCAAATTTAGCAATGAACTCAGACAAAGTCATTATAGTGGGCGACTTCAATGTTCACGTGGACGTCGATGATGACTGTCTGGCCTCAGCATTCAAGTTGCTTTTAGATTCAACTGGCTTCTCCCAGAGGGTACATGAACCCACTCACTCTTTTAATCATATCCTTGATCTGGTACTGACTTATGGAATAGAAGTGGATCACATCAGTTTTCCCTCAGAACCTGGTCTTGTCTGACCATTCTCTAATAATCTTTGGATTTACTTTAACAAATTACACCTCGCCTGGGAAAAAATACCACTACAGTAGTACCTGACACTACTATTTCTAGATTTAAAGAGCTCATTCCAGCAGAGCTTGCTGCCACACCTTCTGGTAATACGATGGGCAGCTATGCTGATCTTACTCCCTCGCAGGTAGATTATCTTGTAGACGGCACTGCAGCAACACTTCTTGGAGCACTTGATGCTGTAGCCCCTCTGAGAAAGAAAGTCATCAACCAGAAGAGAACAGCTCCCTGGTACAATTCAAACCTGTGCATCATGAAGCAGAAGACCAGACAGCTGGAAAGGAAAACACACTCCAGCCAACGTGAGGAAGACCGTCGAGCCTGGAAAGATAGTTTATTAATATATAAAAAAGCGCTTCGCAGCGCCAGAAGTACATACTTTTCATCTTTAATCGAAGAGAATAAAAACAATCCCAGGTTCCTTTTTAACACTGTGGCCAGGCTGACTAAGAACCACAGTGCTGTTGAGCCATGCATCCCTCGACTCTCAGCAGCAACGATTTCCTAACTTTCTTTACTGAAAAGATTGTAAATATCAGAACAAGGATCAGCAGTAGTGGACCACAGATTACAGCCCCTACGGAAGCACCTCCCAGACTTGGTGCATACTTGAACAGCTTCGCCCCCATCGACCTGTCTGACCTAACTTCTGTAATCACCTCCTCCAAATCAGCTACATGTCTGCTTGACCCAATCCTGTCATATTGAAATGTTGTGTGTCCATTAGGTTGAAAGTTGAGAGAGAGAGAGAAAGAGTTGAGCCGCATGAGTCTGCGAGCTCCTCAAGATTCCCCTGACCCTAACCCTAACCCTTCGAAATCATCACACATAACTCTGCTGTACTCCGAATGGTCATTATTAACATTAACGACTTGAAATTGGTCAGATAAGTATGAGTCAAACCATTTTAGAGCAGATCCTTTAATCCCAATTTCATGTTCTAGTCTATGCAGCAAGATGCTGTGATCGACGGTATCAAATGCAGCACTGAGGTCCAGAAGTACAAGTACAGAGACAAGACCTCTGTCGGAAGCTATAAGAAGATCATTGGAGACTTTGAGCAGTGCTGTTTCAGTGCTATGGTGTTCCCTAAATCCAGATTGGAAATCTTCAAAGAGCTCGTTACTATGCAGATGTTCATGTAGCTGCACTAGGACAACATTCTCAAGGATCTTAGAGATGTAGGGAAGGTTGGATATAGGCCTATAGTTGACTAATGCATCTGGATCAAGAGAGGGTTTTTTAAGCAGAGGATTAATGACAGCCACCTTAAAGGCCTGTGGCATGTAGCCTGTGACTAAGGAAAGGTTGATCTGGTTCAGTATGGCAGCGTTAACTAAGGGGAAGACATCCTTGAGCAGTCTTGTGGGGATTGGGTCAAGCAGACATGTAGCTGATTTGGAGGAGGTGATTACAGAAGTTAGGTCAGACAGGTCGATGGGGGCGAAGCTGTTCAAGTATGCACCAAGTCTGGGAGGTGCTTCCGTAGGGGCTGTAATCGGTGGTCCACTACTGCTGATCCTTGTTCTGATATTTACGATCTTTTCAGTAAAGAAAGTAAAATGTATAAAAATAAAAAACTCTTAAAAGTGTAACTGATGTTTTTTTTAGTTTGATTTCACCAAAAATCACTTAATTTTGCTATTATTACTGATTGTTTTAATATATATATATATATATATATATATATATATATATATATGTATGTCCTTCTTTAATATTCATTCATGGGAGCTTTTATTTTGACTTTTGGCTATGCTCATTTTATTTTGGTAACGTAACCCCTCCTTGTGATGTCAACAACCTGTGCTGGTTGCGCTGTTTTTCCGCAGTCAGTAATATGGCCGCTGAGGGGAGGTAAGCATAAAGTGTGCTCCCGCCTGAAAAAAGAAACTGAAAAGTGTGAAGTGAATGTTTGTAATGCTATGCTCACACAGTTTTATACTGTGGTTTTTCTGTTGGCTAAGTGAATGGGCATGTTATGTTTGTGTGCGGTTATAAGTGCCTTTTTGCACGGCGCTCTGTGAGCGATCGTTGTGATTCGGAGCTAAGCTAATGATAGCGTTCTGTCCTCATCTCTCATGTACTTGCTATCTCTCCCCTCCTCCAGAGGTGTGTGAGACTCATGTGAAGAATGTTGTGCCGTGCTGGCACTTGTGTCGCTGTGTTCAGGTGAGCTCCCATTCGCATTTGTACATTTTTTTATATATGTATTATATTTGTGATATGTGTTTTCTTTTTTTTTTTTTTTTTTTGATGTTTTGGTCAGACAAATACACATAATAGAAATACACATAACTGTCCCAACATTACAGTCCTTTTTTTTTTGTTTCTTTACAAACAAAAACAATAACAACAACAAAAAATAAATAAATAAGAAATAAGAAAAGCAAGAAATCTGCAGTCTAGCAACAATATATAAATCAAGCCAGACCTACAACACAAGACTTAGCTCCACAACACAAAAACTAAACAAACACACAAACAAAACACCCTAGGAAGCCTACATAAAATACGAATCCTGTACCTGAATATAATACAACATATACATACATATATACAGAGGTAGGTGACAACATCCTTACACATCCAACAGCTGAGCCAGGAACGGGCCCCAAACCTCATTAAATAAGTCTTCCCTCCCCGCCACTCTATATGTGACCCACTCATAGCCAGCCATCGAGCTTAGAACCTCTGTCCACTCCTTAAAAGTGGACAGGGTGGGAGATTTCCAGTGACGTAAAGTTATCCTGCACCCTGTTGACAAAGCTAAACGACACCATGATTTTCGACGTTTTGGCAAATGGATATTATCTGGAAGTAAGCCCAACAGACATAATGCAGGATTTTTGATCAAGTGCGTGCCCAACATCTTGTTCAGGAACAAAATTATTGCATTCCACATCTCATTAGTTTTGTCACATTCATATAACATATGTACTAGAGTTCCCACCTTTCTATTACATCTCCAACACATATCATTGTTTCTGAGTTTCAGTCTTGCCAGTTTGGAAGAAGTCCAGTAGGATCTATTTAATATCTTATAACAAATGAGCTGGGTTTGTGCTTCACGAGAGTAACAGTGCCATGATGTACATAATTCTTTCCAATCATTTTCGGAAATCTCCTGAGCTAAGTCCTTCTCCCAACATACTTTTAGACCATCCAGTCTTGGCACTTGTGTACTTCTAATTAATTCATAGAATTTTGATGCACCTCTGTTTTTTACTCCTATCTTACGTGAAATTTCCTGAATTTCAGTTAAACCGTGTTGAATGTGTTCTCTATTTGAGAGAATGCAATGTCTGATCTGTAGATATCTCCAAAATTCTGAGTTACACAGGCTATATTTATTTTTAATTTCGTCAAAGGATCTGAATCCACCCTCTCCCATCACATCCTCAAGAATGTGGATACCTGACCTACTCCATTTATCCCAAAAGACGCTCTTCTTATCTATTAACAGTTTATTGTTATACCATATGGAGGATCTGCTTGATAAATATGGATTAGTTTTTGTTATTTGATGTGCAATTTTCCGTGACTCTCTGGCAAAAGCCATCACTGGGTCATGGAAGGGAACTGGTCTATCTGTTTGTGAAAGAAAAGCCTCCACAGAAAAAGGGTATACTAGTTGCTCTTCTATCCTGACCCACAGAGGGGTCCTTGAAGCAGGCAGGTGAATTTTAGATAACTGAGATAAGGAAAATGACAAGTGATACCAATCTATTCATGATAATGCTAACCCCCCCTTGTCTTTTGCAGCATATAGCTTGGAACGATTAAACATGGGTTTTTTCCCTGCCCATATAAACTTCTCTATCATACTGTTGTACATTTTAAGTAGTGAAAAGGAAGTTGTAGGGGTAACATAGAAGTGATGTAGTTGATCTTAGGAGTTAAGATCATTTTAACTAAATTGAGTCTGCCTATCAGGGAAAAACATAACTTATCCCAATTTTCTAACAGAATTTGGGTTTTCTGGATAACTGGAGATATGTTGGCTTCCATTATTTTATTCAGACCTGGAGTTAATCTGATGCCCAAGTATGTTAATCCTTCTGGCATTCATCTGAATTTCCAGTTCTGTCTTCTATCTGGAGGGCACCATTTTGACAACGGCATGGCTTCAGATTTCGACCAGTTAACAGTATAACCGGAGATCTCTGAAAATAGATTTATAACTGAGCAAATTTCTGGGACTGAAGATTCAGGATCACTGGATATCAACAACACATCATCCGCATACAGAAGAAGCTTGTGTTCTTCCTGACCTGCCTGCACACCCCGTATATTAGAGTTAGCCCGAAGGGCTATGGCCAGAGGTTCAAGGAATAAGGCAAAAATTAGAGGTGACAGAGGCGAGCCCTGTCGGACACCACGATTTAGTCTGATTTGAGATGACATATTCCCATTAGTTAGGACTGTGGCTGATGGATCAGTATACATTAATTCTACCCACTTCCTAAATGTTGGTCCAAACCCAAATTTTTCGAGTGTATAAAACAAAAAGGGAACTCCACTTTATCAAACGCCTTTTCGGCATCTAGTGAAAAGGCAACCGCTGGTGTGTCATAGTTTCTCGTCATCCACATAATGTGTAGCAGTCTTCGAAGGTTGTCCGCAGAGCTCCTGCCCCGTATAAACCCCACCTGATCCTGATGAATGAGAGATGGGACCACTTCTTCCAATCTAGTTGCTAACATTTTGGCGAGAATTTTTTCATCCACATTAATCAAAGAAATAGGGCGATCTTTGAAATGCATCTCGATATACGACCAGTAATCTAGGGGCAAGATCTTCTATGAATTTCTGATAGAAATCTACTGAAAACCCATCGTTTCCGGGGGCCTTACCAATCCTGAGGCTTCTAATTGCTTTTTTAATTTCATCTACAGAGATATTGTCCTCCAAAAGTGCTCTCCCGTCCTGTGTTAAAGCTGGGATTTCAACTGAGGAAAAAAAACTTTCTAATTTGTTTTTGTCCATCCCACCCTGAGATGTATACAATTCTTCATAAAACTCCCTAAATGCAGTGTTAATGTCTCTTTTGTTTGTGATAAGGTTATTGTCTTTATCAAAAATCGATGGAATAATATTCTGAGACTGTATTTGTTTTACTCTGTGTGCCAGTACTTTACCAGCTCGTTCGCCCTGTTCAAAATATTTCTGCCTAGTGCAAAAGAGGGCAAATTCAGTTTTTCTATTCAGAAAAACTCATTCACATTTAAGTTTATTCATTTTACCCCATGTATCTGAGTCTTGTTGTTCTGTGTAATGCATTTCAAGCTTTTTGATGTCTTGCTCTAGTTTAAGTAACCTTTGACTTTCTGTTTTTTTGATAAAACTTCTTTGTATAATACGTACATTTGAAAGCATCCCACATTACCCCATGGTCCTCTATAGAGCCTTCATTATGCTCCCAAAATTCCTGCATTTCAGATTTAATAAAGTTACAATTTTCTTCTCTGTTCAACATACAGTTGTTAAAACTCCATCTCAAATTCTTTTCTGCTCTATCTAGAGGGTAGAGGACTAAGTCCACTGGTGCATGGTCTGATAGTACTATGTTTCCAATTGTACAATTCATCACCTGGCTGACCATATCACGGGATAATAGAAAGTAGAGTAACTTAAGTGAGGATGTCTGTGAAGGTTCTCAGTCATCCAGGTCATCTTTATCCTGTGGGTTGTAGAAAATAAGGCAACTGGACGTCTTATCTTGTTTGAAGACGTTTCGCCTCTCATCCAAGAGGCTTCTTCAGTTCTGAGACTGTGACAGGAAAGCCAGGTATTTAAACCCTGAGTGGTGGTTTCGGGTGAAACTAGAGTCACATGACCACACCCCCCGAAACTGGGGGGGGGGGGTCATGTGATGTTCCCCCCCACTCCTGGTTTCGTGTGGCTCTGGAGTCATGGAGTCATGGAGTCATGGAGTCAGGAGTCGGCACTCCTGGTTCCATGAGGTTCCTTTGAGTCACATTTCCCCAGGTGTGTTTGGGGTTTAAATTTCCTGGGGAGAGCTCCTAGGACTGCGTTGTAGGTGGCTGATAGGTGGTGTCTTAGGCCCCCACCTCTGTTCAAAGACGGTTTCTCTACGTGGACATAGATGGCTTCTTTTACTCCTCTCTCGAACCATCTGTCCTCCCTGTCCAACACCTGGACATTGGAGTCCTCAAAGGAGTGACCATTTCTCTGTAGATGCAGATGTACAGCTGAGTCCTGGCCTGATGATGTGGCTCTTCTGTGTTGGGCCATGCCCCGGTGGAGGGGCTGTTTGGTTTCGCCTATGTACAGGTCTGAGCACTCCTCGTTGCACTGGATGGCATACACAACATTGCTGAGTTTATGCCTGGGTGTTTTGTCCTTGGGGTGGACCAGCCTCTGTCTCAGTGTCTGGCCTGGTTTGAAGTTGACCCGGATGTTATGTTTCTGGAAGATCCTTCTGAATTTCTCAGACAGGCCTGCCACGTATGGAATGACAATGTTCTTCCTATTTTCCTTTTCGGTCTCAGTTGTTGGTTTGGTGCGTTTTGCTGATGATTTGACAAACGACCACTTAGGGTAGCCACAGGTCTGGAGGGCTGTCCTGATGTGGGATGTTTCCTTCTGTTTTCCCTCTGCACTCGATGGAACCTCCTGGGCCCGGTGTTGTAGATAAGTTTTATCCATTACTAAATCCCTTACTTGATTAAAATCCCCCCCCAGAATTATATTATTGTTCCCCAAATCTCTAATTAGGCTGCAGACTTCGTGAAAGAAATCTGGGTTAACAGAATTAGGAGCATAAATATTAGCAATAGTCATCCTTTGACCCTCTAAAGTAACATCCAATATGACCCATCTATCTTCCTTGTGTGAGACATGTTTATGTACTTGACAGTCTATATTTTTCTTTATCAGAATGCTCACTCCTCTTTTTCTTGAGGAAAAAGTACTATGATATTCTTGTGAGTTTTGCTGCTTCCTCATCGTTAAGGTGGGTTTCTTGAATGAGGGCTATATCAGCCTTTTTTTGTTTCAGATATGTAAGGATTTTTTTCCTTTTGACCACGTTATTACACCCTGATATATTCCAAGTTACAATCTTAAACAGTGCCATGTTTCTCTGCTAAAGTAATGTTATACTATAATTCCAATGCAGCCTCCCCCCGTCATGGTTGCCCTTCCTCCGATATTACCAGATTGAAATAATACAGGATTACAACTATTAAAGCTATGTCTACATGACACACCTAGGGTTACACACCAAACAAACAAATACTAACTTAGAAACACACTGCAACAGCAGTCTACGAACATGTTATCCTCCAACATCAAACCTTCCGTTACATACATGGTTCCCTCAACCGCGCCTTCAAGGCCAGCCGACTCTCCATTCCCCCGTGTTTTAAAGCATCGCTTCTATCCATTGCAAAAAGCTATAAATCCATTAGAAAGCTTGACTGAACCGCTGCATCATAATCCACCAGAAATTTACAAAGGGACTGTCAGAGAGCTTACATTTAAGGGCGTATTATTCAGTGATAACTATAAGATAGACAAGGAGCAAAGGCAGCAAAAAAAAAAAAAAAAAAAAAGTATACATACATATACCATATGTGCACGCACCCTTAACTTAAGAAAAGGAAACACATTATATATACCACTTACCAGAGACTCTGACCTCATGCCTTATAGATCTAACAATTTTAAAGTAGGTCAATAATCAGGGATATTACCAGTCATCCGTCCGGAGATAACTCCGCTCCCGTCAACAGCTCAAAGGTTGCAGTATTGTCCTCAGTCCGGGGATAGAGAAAAAGAAAAAAGAAAAAAAAAAGACACTGCTCACGTTTATTTCCTGGGAGTCAGCGCCGCTCAAGAAAATAAAATAAAATCACTGCTCATTTTTGCAGGCCGACAGTCAGTTTGTGTCCAGAAAATAAAGTTTTCACCCACATTGGCAAAAGCTCCCTGCTCCATCCAAACTTACGTTAGTATTCATGGTGTTAGTTTATTCCTTAGAACGCACAATGACAGTCCACATCCATGTAAAGATCTCTCACGTTCAGTTTCAGTGATTTTTCGGCATCATTCCGGTACCGTTATTCCACAGTATATTTTCAAGCGTTGTCGGTGTCGCGCTCCTCTCCTCCGCCGGTCCCCTTTGCCCCCTTGCCTCCGTGGCGGGTGAGAAATGCTTTAGCGTCCGCCGCACACGAGAACTGGTACCGCCGGTTGTCCAGAGAAAAAGTCATTGTCGCTGGGTATCGCAGGGCATAATCCACGTTGCGCTTGCGGAGAATTTGCTTCACCTCCTCGTATTTTTTGCGTTTCTCTTGTATCTCCTGTGCATAATCTTGGAAGAAATAAATCCTCCTGCCGTTCCAGGAGACTTGCTTCTTCTTCCGCGCCGCCGTTAACACGGCAGTCTTGGCCTTGTCCCGTAGGAACCGGACAATGATGTGTCTCGGCCTAGCGTCGTCTCCTGGTCGGGGGCCGACTCTGTGAATCCTGTCAACTTCATACCAGTCGCTGACATTAATATCCAATGCCTCAGATAACAGCGTTTTCATAAAGCCATCCCAGTCGCGACCCTCCATTCCTTCATTCATACCGGCGAAACAGATGTTTTGGCGCCGGGAGAAACCTTCCAGCGCCGTTATTTTCTCCTTCAGTATGTGGTTCTGTCTCTCCAAGTCATTCACCACCGGGGCCTGTTTTGCCTCTTCGTCCTCCAGCTTGGATATTCTGGATTCTGCCTCGGTGATTCTGCAGCCCAGACTTTTCACGGTCTCATTCACCGCCTCAACTCCTCTCTTTACTCCCGAGATTTCCGTAGCCAGGCTCTCAAGGATATTACTGATACCCTGCAGTTCAGTGATCACGCCTGTGGTGTCTTGTGGAGATGAATCCGCCATCTTGGTTGATTCCTCGGTGCTCTTGTTACGTTGGTTTTGAGAGACGTTACGGGTAAAATAGTGACTTTCTACCGACATAATTTTTGCACGGTGCCGTTTCGCCAGCGGTATATGTACTTCTGCAAATTATATTTCTGAAAAAACGGGGAAATCAGCTAAGCTGGCTCGGGAGCTTTTCCTAAGCAGCCATCTTGGGCGCGTCACCACCGGAAGTCCCGTGATATGTGTTTTCTATATTCCTCATCTACCCGTTTGGTATTGATGTTTATATATTTCTTATGTGTGTGGGGGGGTGGGGGGTAATTTGAGGAAATTGTCCTGTGACTTTATTATAAGATTCATGATGATTAGTAGTTACACGCTCAGTCAGTAATATGGCCGCTGAGAAGAGAGGTGTGTGAGATTCATGTGAAGAATGTTGTGCCCTGCGGGCACTTGTGTCACTGTGTTCAGGTAATAAACCTCCCCCTGCTGGCTGAAAGGAGAGCTGCGGTCCTTCTACACAACACAACGCAGACCGGTAAACACAAGCATTTGAAAAAAAGGTACACTTTCTAGCACCTTTAAACACTGAGGCACATTATACAAAACATCAATAAAAAGTGTGCAGTGCAATTTTGCAACATGAAACTGAGTTGTTTTTTTTTAAAATTCTATTTAACATTTAAACATTTTACAAAGCAACCGCTCTTTTGCACTCTTTAAACATGGTCCATTTGCATCAAAAGCAGTTTAAAAGCTCCCCTTTCCAACAGGCAACAGTTTTCCTGATTTGTTAAGTGCCCGAACTGTATTGTCAATATCTGGACAGTCACGGATGGCATCTACACATTTCCCAGCAAAATCACCAAGCTTGTGCTTTCTTGTATGCTGATCTTTGAACTCTACAAACTTCTCAGGGGCAGCAATTGAAAGCTCTGCAATTGGTGCATTCAAGGCAATTGTATTGTAATCCACTCCCACTATTTTGCAAGCAGCAGTGATGCTATTCTTCTTCTTGTAGGCCTTCAGCACTTTCCGGTAACATGCAATTACTTCATCTGGACCACGTGCTGATGGTGAAGACGAAAGAGAGTAGATATTAGTCTCAGTGAGATAAAGGATCTTCCATTCAATAACCTTTAACCATTCATGAGTTTAGTAACTATGCAACACTAACAGCATTCAGCAGGCATAGCCTAACAGTCACAAGTCGGTAAAGTAAAACAAAGCATTCAAAGCAGTCAAAGCAGCAGCGGCTCCTGTAGGATGATTAGAATAACACCTAATCAGGAAAAGAACTCAATTAGCATTGGTTAAATATGTCGAAATTATTGTGAGATGGATTTCACAATATACATACCCTTTTGTTTAACAGCACAGACACACACAGCAAGAGGAAGAGGAGAAACGACTCCAGGCAGCCACCAGCATTTACCTGTGACCATACTCACATTAGCCAACAAGTAGCAATCACCATAGCACATAGAGGGATGACACTTACCACCGCCAACCGTCACTGCAGCACATACACGGAGAAAGGAACAGCACGCAACGGTCGCCCTACAACATAACATGGCTGCTTTAAGCAAGACAATGCCACAACGTAACCAGCAAGGTGAACAGCGTGCAGCCATACCTGTTGGCCACAACCTCTGGCCCGGAAGCAACACAGGTGAGGATGGGAGAGCAGAGGAAGAACCGGTGGTCGGACTACCGCTTTTGTACCAGCTGACCAATGACTAACGGAAACAGAACAGAAACCCTAGTAACCAACATAAACAGGATGAGATGAGAAAAACACTCATACTGCTACAGGAGGTAGAGCCTTCAGTTACCTCCTCTACTGTGGAACCAGCTCTCTCCATGGGTCAGAGAGGCAGACACTCTCTCTACATTTAAGTCCAGGCTTAAAACTTTCCTGTATGACAGAGCTTTTAGTTAGGGCTGGCTCAGGTAGCCCTGATCCGTTTTGTAGCTATGCTGCCATAGGCTTAAAGTGCTGGACACAACTTCATCATCATCATCGCCTCCTTTCCCCTGCTGTTAAACTGGCCTGCACTCCCTGCTTATGAACCAGTCTGCGATCCAGTACTCCCATTAAGTTTGCCTGCTCTCTCTGTCATTCCTCTATATGGCCCAGCCCACCACGAGCTGCTTTCATCAGCTCTTGCATAGGTACAGCATCATGTCCGCACAACGATGGGACTCATCGCTCCTAATCAATAACACTGCGCAACAGAAAATATAATAGAGAGTATAATAGCAAACCGCCCACAAATCGTCTATAGCACCCTCGGCCTCCTTATTGCTATTTTATTACTTCACTCTTAGTGTTTCTATGTCCTTTAGTTGTGTCCTTTTGTTTACTTTTTTCCTCCTTTCCTCACTTGCGCCTAACTGTGTGACCTGATGATTGACATCTGTCAATCACTTTTTCCCCCCTCGTTTCTTTTTTCTTTGAATTAAAAAGTCTCCAAAACAGGCGATCTATAAGTAGCCTAACTTCAAAGAGAAATAGAGAGCACAAATAAAATTTTATATCACTTGCAGTTTATTTACAGATTTTTGACAAGGGAGGTCCCGCATCCAATTAAATAGGTACCGGTCGGCGAGTCAAATTAAGCCCTGAATGCCTACGAGCCAAGGTCAATTGAAGCAAACAACATTCGTGTCACTGTCTCACACATCACTTTCCTGACGTTTCTCTTTTGTCTTCCAACCAAGGACACGTCTTTACTGTCCTGCATACATCACCAATATTTCAGAGCTCTCCCTAAATGTCTCAAAGTCGGCTTTCAGGGGAGCTCCTGGTCTTTTCAGGGAGCTCCCCATAGCTCCCCCGTAATTCGAACACTGTGTAAAGCCCTTTGAGACAAACTGTGTAAAAACAGGCTATACCAGTAAACTTGCCTTGCCTGTCAAGATTATATAATTATATAATATATGCCAGTCTGCTCTCACTTTATTAAGTTTAATATTTTGTCATGCGAGAAAGGTTCCGTGTAGATCCCCAATATGTGATCACTTTATCCAAATGACATCTGTTTGGAAGATTGCTCCAACGCTTTCGGAGTTGCGAAGAGCCAGCTGTGGAACCAGCTAACCGGCAGCAGCGGGTCACACCAGAGGCGAGCAGCTGGTCTTGAGGTGATCGGCCGTTCAACCTCTGTTGTTATCCCAGGGGAGATAACGAGCCGATTGACTTACCCCTAGGTCTTAAGAGGTTTACTGCTGGCTGGTTAAATTCTTTCTGGAAAATAAATGTTGGTCTCATTGATGAAGTATTGTGGCAGCCACATTTGTTTGTTTGAATGAAACGTGAAGCCTCAGGTGTGTACTACTGGACAAAATAGCAACGCTGCCTCGGGGCTCTGTATGTACAGAAATCACAACAATAAACTAGAAAATTCCCTCTGGGAAATTTTGAAAGGGCCACGGGGGGCTACTGCCGGGGGTACCATCTCTGTCAACATGGGAATCAAACCCACCACCAAACTAATCAGACAGACACATCATCATCTTGAGCACTGATATTGAGGAGCCATAATCACATTAAGTTACCTGTGTGTGTGTATAACTGTAATCACATGAAGTTACCTGTGGTGTGTGTGTGTGAGAGATTTTCTCCCTCTGCGCTGGTCTCACATTTGGGCTTACACCGACAAAACGGTAGCTCCTATCAGAAAAAACAGCAGACCCTGGGCGGCGTAAGGACTTCCTGAACACGTTGATATGCTTTTGGTGTTTCTACAGTAAATATTTTGGGGTCACGGGCGAGTTTCAAACAGGGGTCCCTTCTGCTTCTCTCGGAAAATCTTTGTATTAGAGTCAATGAGGAGTAGAGAGAGATGTGACCGCACTGAGAGGCTCAGAATTTAAATTCTGTAAGTCTCTCTGCTTTGATGAGCACATTGTCAGAAACAGAACAAGTTTGTCTACAACTGTGGAAAAAATCATGTGTGTAGAGTGTAATTTGTGGCCGGGAGGACGAGAGAAAGAGAAAAGTTTCAGACAATTTCAGACAACTTCTCTCACTCTAGCTGATGATGTCACCCACTCTAACACGAACATTCCATGCAATACACACCCATTATAAACTCAAAATTTCTCCAAAAATAATCATGGTCATTGAACAGTGATTGATCAAAAACTATATGACCTATCAAAACGTGGATTAATACACCAACACACAAGACTTGTGTCTACAGTTTAAAGTTTAAATGAAGTCTCTAGGTGAAACTATGCCTGAGCTGTAGATGTTTGAAAAACTCCAATGATTGTTCTTTTTCGCTCGTTTTTTTTTTCGCCCGTCCCATTCATTCCTATGGAAAATTTCTCGCAGTTTTTTGCGACTTATGTCGCGAAAAATTCGTATTTCGTAGATAAAAGTAACAGCACACCGATCCTGATTGAACCGCACATTTTGATATATAATTTGTCCTACAACTCCTCAAGCTGTAGGACGAGTTAAGTGCCGAAATTTTGGAGGAAGATGAAAAATAAGAAAAAACATGCAGTATAACAATAGTGCCTCGGGGCTTTGCCCCGTGGCCCTAATAAATATTTTACAATGAACCAACCGGCCCACATTACATTTTAGCTCCGTCGTTGAACTCCACGTGGACTGCTGGTGGATAGTGAAGGACTGTTCCGCCACTTAACACAAAATACTGTTTTATGCTGTTAAATTACATTTAACGTTTTGTTTTGATAGTATTGTTACTGATCAATTTAACTGTTAATATACATGCTGTGGATGAATATTTAGCACCATTTTACAATTGTTATAAAATACAGATACTTTTGTAAATTCACCGTAAATTTACAGGAATTTGTTATAGTGAAGTTAGAAGTGAAATCGAAACTTTCACATCAATATGAAATGAAAAGTACAAATTGCCCACACACCGCCCATCACTAGAAGGGTTTTGAGAAACTGTTCTGGAGACACATGGTGACCACATGGAGAGAATCCCAAACTTCAGATTCCTGGGCACTCAAATTAAGGAAAACCTAACGTGGACTGCAAACAAGGCTCAACAGAGACTGTATTTCCTGAGGATCCTCAGTAAAGAAACTTGCCAGAGAGACTGTTCTCCATACTGGTATTAGCTACGACATCACTCTCTCCGTTTACTTTGCTAGCTTACCTCTGTGCATATTGTTGCATTTTTTTTTGTGCTTTTTATGCCCAATTTATCTTGCTTGCTATCTATTTTGTTTTTATGTATCTTTTCTCTGAATTATGCTGTTTCAAATTAGTCATGCTATTTTGTGAAGCATTTTGTAATTCATGTCTTGAAAAGTAATACATAAATATTTACTTATTTAGCCCCAGTGTAAATAATTAATTAAAATACACGCTTGTTTGCATGTGGGAATTATGCAATTATATCTGCATGCATGTATAATATCAGGCTCCCTACAAGATCTGGGTGCTATTTCTAAAGTGTCTTCCTGGCACTGAGCTTCAGTGAGATGCACTGAGTGAGCAGCAAAACCAACAGCCAGCTCTTTGATACACAACCTAGCTGTGGAGCGGACAGACCTACTGATATGCCATCTATAGCCTCAGGCCTTTTCTCACTTCTAAAGGCTTCTGCTGTCAAAATGGGGCACCTGGGAGAGCATGACACAAAAGTTAAATGAAGGTTAAATGGAAGCACTTCAAAGTGGGAGATCTCCACAGACAAATAACGGAGGAAAGGTTAATATGTGGCTTGTTGAGACACTGGCATAGCTTGTAGTTTTTGGTATGGTGGTTTGAGGTCCAGTTTGGGTCAGGCAGCCTCAGGGCCACCGTTTATTGGTTCCATTCAGACTTTGACCGTGTGAAAAGTGATAAGGGGGTTTAAAGCTCTCTACTAGGTCAGATTATCCTGTAGCTCCACGTTAATGTTGTAGCTGTCAATGTACCTGTCACTTTATATTATTGTGGGATGTTTTTTTTTTTTTTTTATCTCTGAGACTCAAATTTGGCTCTAATCCTTTTCCATACAACTCAGCCTCCAGTTGATAGCTTAGTGTAGAATTAATAATGCACCCAATCAAATAACACCTCATGTTTCCTGTAAAACAAACGTTTTTCATGTAATAAAACTTGAGCAGATTAAAACAAGGAAAGACATTCATGGTGTTAAACCCTATGTGCTACAAAAGGTAGCCCACATGGTAACAGTGTTAAGCCTCTTAAAGTAATTGTGTACTGTTGTTTAAAAAAAATGGCAAGAAGTAGACAAACAAAAACATAAGAGCATTAATTCCATTCCTGAACATGCGCTTCAACTGGGAGCAGCAAAGTCTGGTAGCTCTGAGTTTGTCTTTCTTTATTTTGTGGTGTTTTTGTATGTCTCGTATTTTGTCAACTGTTATGAATAAGTTATAATTTGATGCTATATTTAAGCTATGATTTGATACTATATGCATTATTTAGTAATGTTTCAATTGACTGTGATTTGACATCGTGTATGCACTGTTCTGTTACAAATAGATGATCTGACACTGTGTGCTCTGTCCTGTGCTTGAACGCACATAACCTGATGAGTGTCCCTACGACACCAGATAGCGGTGACTCTCACCTGATAAGCAAGTACAAGATGTAACTGTAGTGTCTTCTCTCTCTGTCAGCTAGGTCTGTTACAATACATACACGCCTGACTCACAGCAGATTCACACATACTTGACACATATTCTGCACATAGATCATAAACCAAGAGTGGACAGCATCATCTGACTCATCATACTCTATCATAAAGTCCAACCTCTGCATTGGGCAGGACCAGTCCAAGAAGATACTGTGAATTATAAATGTGAATTGTTTTCTCAAAGCTGTGTTCGTTTTGGCTGAGATCTTGACTGAGCTTCGTCACTACGTACCCAGCGCTGCTGTACTTTACCTGTGACCTGAATAAATTCTTCGTCTGGGAACTGAAGATTTCTCCGGTTTGTTCTTGGGCTTCCAATAAAAGAACCGACTCTAACAAACTACTGATGGATACTTTTGTGGGGGGAGGAGATTCTTCAGGAGAGGAGCTTCTGTCATTGAAAATGGAGCAAGTCTGGAGGATGCTACCCTGTTCCAGCTGGGATGAGGAGGTGCTTTCATGGGTGCTGTGCTGGTGGTGCAGAGGTTGAAGGCTTGGAAGTGAAGATGTACTGTAAGTCCTTTCTGCTGTCAGTCATCATGCAAAATATCAACTCTCCGACCAATAAGAGAGGTGAGGAGCTGGAGATATGGGTGAAGACTCAGGAAGTAGATGGAAGGGCGTGGATCAATAAAGTAATTTCTATTCTATTCCATTCACCCCCCCCCCCCCCCCCCCCCCCCAGGCATGTGTTGCTCAGAAGAGAAAGCGAGTGAAACAGGAAAAGCAGGATTCTGAGTCTGATTCAGAGGTTACTGTACAACCAACACAGTCAAAAGCAACCCCAGATTTTTAAGTTGTATAAGCGGGGTCAGTGTTGAGTGATGAGTTTTATAATAGTGTGTTAGATCACTGGAACTGGAAACGCAGGGGAAGAGCACTCCACTGGATGCAGGTCCATTGCGGAACGGCTGCGCCGTGTGTTCACTCCGTGCTCCACCGTCCGTCAACACCCACCGATTTGTGATACGCAACGTTGTAGCGTCGCTGGACAGCAGAAATCACAAGGACCCACGAGATCTCGCAAATTCACGCATTATAGCGGGATTTACAACCACGAAACCAAAAACACTTTATTTAATCCAGAGAAGTAGTAGGAAAACAACAGAAGCGAATTGCATTCACTGGATAAAAAAAAAAAAATAGACACCTTATCTTGTAATTACGAGAAGATCTTTTCACGTAATTAGAAGATCAGATCTGTTTTCTTGTAATTACTTAATTATGAGCTTTAAAATAAATATTTTTAAGTTTTTTTTGTTTGTTTGTTTTTTTAAATTGTTTTTTGGAGGGGAATAAAGATGCTTGTTTGTAATAGGTTAAATGCGCTGAGTCCACTGATTGTTAAGCCAACCACTTGAAGCCTAAAGGCCAGTGATTGTCGTTTACGTCATCTGTCACTTTTGATTTTGATTTCTGGCACTTATTCTTCTGCTATACACTACGGCCTATGTGGTGATGACGGTCCAGTCCGGTATAGAAATGTTGAAAAGGCAGCTGAGCGTTTTTCCAAGAAATATATCTCTTTTTCTCTCTCTCTCTCTCTCTCTCTCTCTCCTGCTCCGTTTGAGCGCGACTGAACTCGGCTTGAGCCCATTTCAGAGGCACGAGCCTGCTGCAGCTACAGCTCCTGCTGACAGCAGACCGGGAGAGGAACTGCTTTATGACTGTCGTAACGTAGCTCTTGCTGTTTAGTCAAGGCGGGTGTTACGGCTTTTACATATGTCTTCACCTGTATGCTGTTGACATGAACCGGGGACCTTCTGGATAAAGTTAAAGTAACAACTTAACCTGTGTCTGGACATTCCGTGTTTTATTACATGGTGTCAGAAGTGGCCGGTGTTTTGCAAAGAGTGTAAATCATGGCAAAGTTCAACCCACCGGAGAGTTTTGATAAACCGACGGAGTGGACGGACTGGAAAAGGCGGCTTGAGAGATATCGAACGGCTACGGAGCTCAACAAGAAGTCAGGTGAAGTACAAGTGTGTTCCCTTGTGTACGCAATGGGGAGTGAAGCGGCAAATATTTTTAAGTCGTTTACTTTTACTGACCCAGGACACCTGAATAATTACAAAATAGTGATGGAGAAATTCGACGAGTATTTTTTCCCACGGCGGAATGTAATCCATGAGCGCGCTGTTTTCCACCAGCATGTGCAGCGGCCTGGTGAGCAGGCAGAGACTTTCATCAGGGCTCTTCATGATTTATCAGAACACTGAGTTCGGGGCGAGTAGAGATGAAAATATTCGGGACCGAATCGTTGTGGGGATTCGAGATAAAGAGGAGTATCGTAAGTTGCAGCTCATCTCAGATCTTACGTTGGCGCAGACTATACAGTCAGTTCGCCAGTCAGAGACAGTCAACATGCAAATCAGTGCGCAGGCAGCAGAAGCCACTGTAGCCACAGCATCCGTACAAAAGTCTTTCGGAGACGGAGCACGTGAGGAAGTGCGGCCCATGTGGGAAAACGGAGCACAAGGATCCACAGAGATGTCCCGCTCGCAATTCAGATTGCAACAAATGCGGCAGGAACGGACATTGGCAGAGCCAGTGCAAAACCAAAGCGGTGAGTGAAGTAACAGAGGCAGGAGTAAATACTTTCTGGGATCAGTGAATGACATGAGTGATGAGTGGACAGTGCAACTCCTGGGTGCAACTCCTGTGAAGTTTATGATCGATACTGGGGCTGATGCTAGTGTAATGTGTGAGGAGACTTTCAATATACCCAGAGAGAGAACTGAAGCAGACTAGTGTATCTTTGACCAGCCCAGGGGGTCAATTAGACTGTCGAGGACAATTTCAAGTTAACACCACATACAAGAACAACTCATACTCATTCCCAGTGTATGTTATTAGAGGAAAGTCTGTCAACAACTTACTCAGTAGATCCATTGTAGCTGAGATGGGCCTTGTGAAATGGATTGAGGAGGTCCATGGTGCCTTTGGAGAGCATGGCACGCTCAAGACGGAGCCTGTGAGGATACAGGTCAAGGACAACGGCACCCCATATGCGGTGCAGACTGCGAGCAGGGTCCCAATACCGCTGATGTCCAAGGTCAGAGAGGAGCTGTGCTGCATGGAGGAGAATGGCATCTTAGAGGAGGTAACCCAGCCAACCGATTGGTGTGCTCCCATGGTGCCCATGCTCAAAAAGAACAGAAAGGTGCGTATATGTGTGGATCTTAAGAAACTAAATGAACAGGTAAAGAGAGAGAGAGATTCATCTTACCCACACCAGAAGAGACTACAGCTGAGCTGTGTGGAACAACGGTGTTCTCCAGCCTGGATGCAGCCTTGGGGTTCTTCCAGATTCCTCTGCACAGTGAGAGTAGCCGACTCACCACATTCATTATGCCATTTGGCAGGTACTGTTTCCGGCGCTTACCGTTCGGGATAATAAGCACCCCAGAAATTTTCCAAAGGAAAATGTCAGAGACACTTAAAGGCCTACGGGGCGTCTCAGTTTATATGGATGATGTTGTTGTGTATGGAAAGGATATGGAAGAGCATGACCTCCATCTCCAGAAGGTCCTGGAGAGAGTCAAGTCTACTGGGCTCAAGCTCAATAAGGAAAAGTGTAAGCTCAGACAGGAGCAGCTCAACTTCCTGGGCCAGGTGGTCGATGCCACAGGCGTGCGGCCAGATCCAGCAAACGTGCGAGCCATCCGGGAGCTCGCTGCACCATAGAATGTCCACGAGCTCAAACGTATCCTTGGCATGGTGAACTATCTCGGTAAATATGTGCCGAACCTGTCCACAGTGGGTCAGCCGCTGTACGAGTTGCTACGGTCCAAGACAGCATGGACCTGGGGCCCCGCGCAACACACAACTTTAGAGAAGCTGAAAGAGCTCCTGATGACATCGTCTGTGTTAGCGTTTTATAACGTCAACAGACCCACTGCTGTCTCAGCGGATGCAAGCAGCAATGGGCTCGGTGGTGTGCTGTTGCAGCTCCATGGACAACACTGGAAACCAGTCGCATACTGCGCAAGGAGGCTGACCGACGCAGAGACCAGATACGCGCAGATTGAGAAGGAGTGCCTGGCGAGTGTCTGGGCCTGTGAGCGGTTTGAAAAATACCTCTATGGCCTTGAGAGTTTCAAACTCGTGATGGACCACAAGCCCCTGGTCCCACTGATGAACAGTAAGGACTTAGACAACGTCCCATTAAGGTGCCAGAGACTTCTCATGTGGCTCATGCGCTTTAAGCCAGTAGTGACGTATGCGCTGGGGAAGACCCTTGTTGTGGCAGACACACTGTCACGGAGCCCTCTGAGTCACACGGAGGACATAAGAGACACACACTCTGAAGTTGAGTGCTACATTGCAGCAGTCATGGACAGTGTGCCAGCTACTCCGCAAAAGATGAACAACATCCGAGCAGCTACTGCAGCTGATGAGAAACTGCAGACAGTGATCAGGTACATCAGGTCAGGCTAGCCAGAACATGCATACCAAGTACCAACATACGTGAGTACTTCCCTATGAGAGCCGAACTTTCAGAGTATAATGGAATGGTCATCAGAGGAAGTCGCATCGTGATACCAGGGACCTTGATAGAATCCATGACAGACATCAAGGGCTCTCAAAATGTCGGGACAGGGCAAACGCCGCTGTCTGGTGGCCCGGCATTTCCTCACAGCTGAAACACAAAGTCTGGTTGTGTCAGTCCTGCTGCGAGTTGAGAAGAGCACAGCAGAAGGAGACGCTGATCTCTACCCCGCTCCCCGACAGACCATGGCAGCGCATAGCTCTGGACCTATGTGAGCATAACAAACAGAACTACTTAATCATCTCAGACTACTACACTAGATACATCTAGATACTGCACCTGAAAACAAGCGCTCATGTCTCTCTGAAGCTGAAAGCTATATGCGCCCATTACGGCATTCCAGATGTGGTCATCAGTGACAACGGGCCACAGTTCATGAGCACCGAGTTTCAAGACCTCGCCCGTGAGCTTGACTTCGAACACCTCGAGCCCACACAGCGCACAAGGCAACAGTCATGCGGAGAGGGCGGTGCAGACCGCAAAGCGAATATTGAAACAGAAGGACCCTCTCATCACACTAATGTGCTACAGGTCAACACCATGCAGCACAACAGGAGCCAGCCCAGCTGAACTACTAATGGACCGGAAAATTCGAACAACACTGCCTACCCTCGAGAGAAACCTGCAGCCCTCATGGCCCGACAAGCAACGCATCAGGCAGAAGGATGAGGCTGAGAAGAAGAAGCAAGCCTTCTATTACAACCAACACCTTGGGGCCAGACCCCTACCCCCCTTTCAGCCTGGTGGTAACGTCGTCACCAAGCTGGACCACCAGAAATCCTGGACAGCTCCTGCAGTAGTGGTCACTGAGAGTGTCACGCCACGCTCTTACATCATCCAGACATAGCAGGGGGTAACACTCAGGCGCAACCTGCACCACCTCCAGGAGATGCCTGCCCCCTAGGGGCAAAGCACCTGTCTTACCTGTTCGCACGGACATCAATCAAGAGCAGGGGGACTCCAGTGTCAGCATGCATGCTGGTGCTGAAAATCTAAGAGTTCCATAGAATGTTGTAAACTGATGTGTTTTAATATCAAAAGAGTTCAGGAATGCAAACTGTGATCTTATAGTGAAATGTAATTTGATCGTTTGATAATTTGAATGTATATTGAATATAAGTACTACAGAAGATAGACCAAGGGTTGAATGTTGTTTATTGATATTTAATGAAGAATGACACTGTTTACATTTTCACAGGATGTTTAATGTGTTCCTGCTGATTGCTATAGAATAGCATTGTTCTTTACAGAATGTTTATCTGTTTACTTTATTGAGGAAAGTAGAACTAAAAAGGGGAGATGTCAGAGTATTAGGGTGTTTACGGTACTTTACGACTGTCGTAACGTAGCTGTTGGTGTTTACTCAAGGCGGGTGTTACGGCAGTGGGGGGGCTTTTACGTGAGTCTTCACCTGCATGCTGTTGACATGAACTGGGGGAGCTCCTGGATAAAGTTAAAGTAACAACTTAACCTGTGTCTGGACATTCCGTGTTTTATTATAGTAAGAAAGACCAAAGGTCTGTACAGCAGGTCCCACTGTGTGTACCAGGGCATATCAGGCTATGTGATTACGCACAAAGATTGGTTTAACGCAATGGAGCAATTTCACACAATTTCGGACATTTAACATGATAAACTAATTTCAATTCAACAAGGCCATTTGCTTAGAGGATTTAGCTGAAGCATAATGAGCGTTATATGTGATTAAAGGTAGGGTTGGAGATCCTGGCCACATTTTGAAAATACTCAAATCAAAAGTCCCAGCCCCTTTCCTCAGACTTGACTCTGAAGCCACACCCTCCACCTTCCCATGAGCTACATTGCCACCCACCAGACTGGAGTGTGGTTTTTTCACAGACACAGCTGTAGACTCTGATCGCACAGGTGAGAGGAGGGAAAGAGATGGCAGCTTGATTGACACATTTCTATCCAATCAACTTGAACGTGGCGTTCAAGATGATTGGATGCTGTTTTTCCAGGATTGTCCGTCCCACAGGACTTTTTTTGTGAAAAAGCATTCAGTTAAAGATACCACGTGACGTTTGCTTTTGGTTATAAGAGTCTCATATTAAATTGGATGAATCTACATTACCCACACTTGTTCATGTGTCAATTTTCGATAAGTATATCGTTGTAATTATTTTGATATTATTATTTAGTGGTCGACTCGCCCACATTTCCTCGGAAACACAGAACGATTTACGGCAAGCGTCGACAGAGACTAGCGGAGCCATTTGACAGAAGAGTCAGGGTAAAAAAAAATTATACTAATAGTAAAACCTGTCCGTGTAATTACCTTGTTGGTGGCGATCGTTCAGTCAAAGCTCCCACGGCTCGCTCTGGCTAGCTCGCTCATTTCTGAACAGTTTGCGACTGTGCACGCAGAGGCTCATGGGAAACAGTGTGTGAAAACACTTCCACTTTCCGAAACTCCTCATAGTCATTTTAATTGGTTGCAAACTAAGTGTGAAGAGAATTTCATACAATTTAGTCAAAAAAGAGAGGTGAAAGGGAAAGTACCTAACTACCTACGTGAGGAGGAATCGTTGACCATATAAGGGGTGAATCAGGGCAGGGAGATGGGGAAATCAACCTGTAAAACAGGAAGGGTATTGGCCAATTTAGGCATAAAAGAAGCTTGTTTACAGTGCTTTTTAAGAGTGTGATTAGGACCGGACAGAAGAAACATTGTGAGACAAGACTGTCACAAACTTCAAGGCTGAACACTCCTGTCTGCAGGAGAACCAAGTGGGATGGAGATGTGAGCACCTCCCACTGTTCCTCCCACATTACAAATAGAGGCCCAGTTGAGGCCTTCCCCCTTTTTTCCTTTGTCTCCAGACTCCATACTGTGTGTGTGCTGGTGGTGCTCACCTGAGTTTGCCATGTGTGTTTGAATTCAGCTCATTCTAAGTAAATCTAAACCTATTTCAATGCATTAAGGTGTTTCAGTTTCAAGGCTTAATATTTTAACATGCCTAAGTTTAACTGGGATTATTTGGTTTGATGTGTTTTTGGATAATGAATTTAGAAGATTGATTGCACTCTAATTTAATGATATTTAGTTGTATTTATCAGTCATGAATTACTTTGCTCCCTTTCTTTCTTTTCATCTTTTTAGAACCATGGCACTCGGTGACACCACCCCTCAATCCGAATATTGAAACAAATAAACAGACATTAAAGGCAAAGCAACTTTTGTGTCCTGGTGGTTTGTGTGGCTCCAGTCTGAACCTGATTCAGAACCGTCTGCCTATGAGGACCCCAAGTATTGGTAGCAAGAGAAGAATCCAACCGGAAAATACTTGCTATCAGTGATTGGATCTTGGGGATCCCCATCCTCCCTGCCACTGGGTTCAGCTGCTCCTGGTGAAGATCACTGCTCTAAGTCCGCAGCTGAATCTATTCGTTTGAGGTTTGCTCGGCCTGGTGGAGAGAAGCACTCTAAGTCCAGAGCTGAATATCCCCTCCTGGGTGATTCAGCCTGATGAAGATTGGGTTTCTAAGTCCAGGTCTGGTTATTTCTCTTTGAGGTTCCCAACCTGGTGAAGAGAAAACCCTAAGGCAACCCTGAGTCAATCCTAAATCCAGAGTCGATCACTCCTCATTGGGTTTTTTCAACCCGGTGAAGACTGTATTTGTAGGACCAGGTCCAGAAGGTATAAAGTCACGCAGCTCGATCTACCCCCGGCAGAAGGATCTCAGGATGTTCTTGCCCAGCCAGCCGAAGCCTGTATCCTACCCAAAAATGGTAAATAAGGTTATTATTCATTAGAGTCAGGGTTAAATTGATAGGCTGTGGGATTGATGTGAATTGAATTCATATGCTCTGATGCTGCTTTGCCATTGCTAAATTCCAGCAATAAAAGTTTGATCGAAAGACAAAAAGTAGTTTTATCCTCATTCTTTGTAATCAAGTCTGTGGTTTATAGGCACCTACTACATTACCAAGCGTTAAAGTAAAATTTGAAAGCGATCAGGGGAGTTCACACAGACACGATAGTAAAAAGCTAAGCATTGGTGTGCACAACATTCTTAAGGTTCTTAAAGTTTAATCTAGTTTTGTGTCCACTTAAAGCTGGGGTTGGTAATCCTGTTCAGACACACTTTTTGTTATACTGGGTGAAATACCAATACTCTACCTTCAGAGTAATCAATACATTATGTATTCAGGAAAAGGAACGAAAATAATCAGTCCTCTGGGGCAGCTGCAGGACTGACAAAACTCCGACCAATCCACGCTCTTCGGTGTGAAGAGCAAAAACCAATCAGATGCTTTCATGTCTAGTTCTGTATCTGCCCCCCTCGATCCATGTCTCCTATGCGTGTGCACAATCTTCATGTGTCGCTGTCGCCAGAAGAAATCAATGTGCAGAGTTACAGCGGAACAGAATTCATGTTGATTTATGAGCAATGGCTGAGAAAATGCAGCCCCAATTACTACTTCCAGCGTTACTTGTAACGGCTCGCCCCGAGAAAAAGGCAAGGAAGAGAAAGCCGGAGGCTGAAAAGGCTGCTAACAAAAAGGCTCTGGATAAAGCCAGACATCAAACCAGAGTAAACAATGGTGTTGCTTTTGTGAAGACAACTGAGGGATTTGAAGTGATGCTGAGGTTGCTCTCTTTCTGTTGGACAGGTAATTATATGCTTTGCTTCAGGGAGGGTTTGTTATTTTTATGAAATGTTTAACTTTTGCTAATGTAACTACTTTTGTAGCTTGTATTAGCCTATTGCTAATATTAGCTTCTCTGTGGGTTTAAAACGGGTCGGTGATGCTAGTATTGAATAGATTATAGTATATATATATATAGCACCCCTCCTGCCGCTTCTCATTTTCGTGCGGTGCGCGTTCCAGTTTGTGGGGGCGTGGCTTGGACATACACACTGACGGGAGGGGGGTGGAACTCAGAGGAGGTGCACTTTTCAAATCTTGCAAGCTCTCTTGCTAGCTCTCCAGGATTACCAACCCCAGCTTTAAGAGAGATTTAAACAGGTCCCTAGGGTTATTTTACAAACCTTTAAATTGAACCTAGCCAATAACAAGAGCCAAGATCATAAGAGGAAAGCCGACATTGATGGGTGTGTCAGGTGACTGTTCCTGGGTGGCAGGGCTGCTCTACCAGGAGTAGTGGCTTGTGGGATAGCGGGATAGACATCCGGATGAAGGCAGTGAGAAGTTAGGCGAGTTTCCTCGTCAATAGCTTAAACACTTTAGAATTTCTACTCAGGTCAGAACCTGTTAGAACTAGAGAATATACCCTTTAAACAGAGTGTAACAACTGGTAAAAACAGACAGAACCAGTTATTTAGCCAAATTAAATTAACTATGATAATCTCTGTATAAGAGGCTATAAATTAAAATAACATGGGAAAACACAATTTTGGACCAGTGTGTCAGAACATCTGATTCGCTCTGGAGAAATGGTGTCGAGCAGATAAAGAGACCGCAGAACTTTTTTTTTTTTCTCTCAAGTTTTTTTTTTCAATTCTTTATCTATCTCTTCTTATCTCTTTCTTAAATAAAACGTAATACATATAACAACAACAGCACCACACAACACAACACAAAAAAGAAAAAACAAAAACTGAATGATTAATGACCCCTTGTTTTTCTTCAAATGTATACCCAGAATCCACCTGTCAGGTAAGTATCTAATTTGTTTGAGTATTAGAGTAGTATTAATTTAGATCTAATATTAATTAATATTCAGCCTTGTTTTGGACATCTTATGTTTTGATAAATCTCTGCATTGTACTTATGTGTTTCTAAGTGTTTCTAATATTGTTGTTTAATTCTGTAAAGCGACTGAGTATTTTGAAAAGCGCTTTATAAATAAAATGTATTATTATTATTATTATTATTATTATTATTATTAAGTGTTAAATGTATTTTTATTTAATTAAAATATCTTGTTTTGTTATTACTAATTATGCTGTATATTTATTCCTATTTTATTAGCTATGTTTAAAATCTATTTTGTTTCTTACCTGCAGGTGGTGTGTCTTTCTTTTAATCAACAATTAAATAAATTAAATAATAAATGATGAATGATGAAGAGGACGATGATGAGGAGGACGACGATGAGGAGGAAAACACCAGCACAAAAGAGCATGTCAGGATGTCAATTACATTCAGAAAATCTACAATGGATATTAAATTATAATTTGATTGAAAAAATTACTTATGCCATTAATGTTATAAATATTTCAATTCAATAAATAAATAAATAAAAACATTCTTCCTAAATATCTTTTCTTTTTTTATCATTAAAACATCATGAATCAACAAGACAATTGCATATTATGTTAACTTTCAGCAACAAAATACAGATTTAATCTTAACAACGTATAATTAATAATATCGGGGAATTTCCCAACATCGTTATATCAAACAGCTGATAACCAGCTGATCGGAGATATATATATATATATATATATATATATATCTCAGCTCATCAACCATTTGTAGAAGAATTAAAAGCCTGATGTCTGAAGGTACAAAGGATCTTCTATGTTTCTCCGTCCTGCAGTGAAGAGAGAGGAGCCGTCCACCACCGTTCTTTTCTTGGTCCATCAAGGTGTTATGAAGAGGACGATCTGAGTTGTTCAGAATGGCCTCCACCAGCGTGTGTCTCTCCACCACATCCTCAGTGAGTCCATCAGGGAGACATGACTGAAGTCCAGTGCCTCAGGATGTTTAGTCTGTATCCTAGCAACGACATCATGGAGAACTTCACATGGAACTTCAGCAGTAGCCATTGGTGGGATGTGCACAAGTATTGTTTTGATTTGAAAAAATTCTCCATTTTCATTGACAGAAGCTCCTCTCCTGAAGAATCTCCTCTCCCCACAGAAGTATCCATCAGTAGTTGACAAAATACGACAAGACATACAAAAACACAACAAAATAAATCAAAGGTTGACTAAGAACACAGAGCTACCAGACTTTGCTGCTCCCAGTTGAAGCACATGTTCATTAATAATAATAATGATAGCGTCTTTAGAAAAAATGGGAAACCCCACCATTACGAAGAATGGAAGTCTATTTTCGCAAAGGCGGGGTGTAACCCTCCTTGTCTCATCTGCTCTCAGATGGCGTATCTTATCATTTTTGTGAAAAAGCATTCAGTTAAAAAGTCAGTCACCCATGGGACAAACAATCCTGGAAAAACAGCATCCAATCATCTTGAACGCCATGTTCTTGAAAGAAACATCTCCTAGATGCACTGGGACACATCTTCAGTGATATGCCCTAGGATCATTGGGTGTTTCGGGTCTCGCAACATCATACACCCTCACCTAGGTGACCCAGCCAGGGGTGATCAGGCCCCGACTTGCGTCCCAGTAGCTACCCACGGATCTGCCCTCTTCAACCACAGCCACCTTGTGACTTTCTCTGCAGCTTCGCTCACGGATTGGATGGCCCTTTTTTTGCTGCCCCTGAAATTCCCAATTGGCCTAGGACTTTGCAGAGAGAGCATCCTGCAAAGCCTCAACATCTGACTTCTATGGGCTGGTAGAATGTCCTCCAGCCCCTGCCCCTGCACTCCTCCACCAGCTCCTGATACTTGGCCCGTTTCCGCTCGTTGGCTTCCCCGATCCGCTCTTCCCAGGGCACTATCAGTTCCAGCATGATCAGGTGTTTTGACGCCTCTGAGGTGATGATCATGTCTGGCCGGAGAGATGTTGTTGCAATGCACTGGGGGAACCTCAGTTGTTTTCCGAGGTCAGCGTGCAGCTGCCAATCAGAGGCTGTGTGGAGGAGGCCTGATGCTGTCTGTCAACATCTCTTGTGTCTCTCGCCAGCTTTGATAAAGGGGATTGCCTTCTTTGGAGCATGATGGTGTTTGCTGGTGCTTGTGGCTGAGGCTATGCTCTCTGCAACCGCTTTGAGCACCTGATCATGACGCCAGTGGTAGTGGCCATCTGCCAAAGCTCTTGGGCAGCTGCTGAGGAGATGTTCTAAGGAGCCTCTTCCAGAGCAAAGGGCGCAAGAAGGTGTCTCACTCTTCCCCTACACGTGGAGGTTTGCTGGGCTTGGTGGAGCGTCATAGACTGCCTGGACTAGGAACTGGACGCGGTGGAAGTCTGCCTGCATGACGTTTGACCAGGTGACTTTGCGCTGCAACGTGCTCTCCCACTTTGTCCATGCTCCTTGCTGCCTCAGTCCAACTGCCCTGCTCACCCGCTCCTCCTCCACGCCTGCTTGGACCTCTTCCTGAAGTAGATGGTGTCTCTCTTTGCCTCGGGCCTGACTGACTTGGGACTTCGGAAAGTAGCCCAAGCCTGCTCTTCCTGTTGCCAAGACCCCCACCAGTGCCTTTTGCCTTAGGTGAAACTCTGCTACCTCCACGGCTTTCTTGGCCTTCCACTTCCTTCTGGTCCTCACTTCGATCCTTGCTAAAGCCACGTTGCAGTCCTTGGAGTCCCTATACTGTAGGGCTTCTCTTGTGCGTGCCACCTTAAATTCTTCAGTGAAGCCTGCTGCGCAGACCTTTGGTCTTTCTTACCTGGTTATTTTCTGAAAGCACAGAGCAAAGAAATGTATTTTTTCCTCTCCCGGTCTGCTGTCAGCAGGAGCTGTGGCTGCAGCAGGCTCGCGCCTGTGAAGTGGGCTCAACCCGGGTTCAGTCACGGAGTGGGAGCGAGAGAGAGAGAAAAAAAAGAGATATATTTCTTGGAAAAAGGCTCAACTGTTTTTTCGACATTTCTATACTGGACTGGACCGTCATCACCACATAGGCGGTATAGCAGAAGAATAAGCGCCAGAAATCAAACTCAACAGTGACAGATGACGTAAATGACAATCATTGGCCTTTATGATAGGCTTCAAGTGGTTGGCTTAACAGTCAGTGGACTCAGCATGTTTAGCCTATTACAAACAAGCATCTTCATTCCCCTCCCCAGAAACAATTAAAAAAAAACAACTTTAAAACATTTATTTTTTGCAACTTCAAAAAAAATTGTACACATAGTGCGTACAGGATTCCGGCTGGCGGCACCACTGTACATCAGTGTATATACAAAGTATGAACAAGGTGTGTGTGTGTGTGTGCACGCACGCGCATGTGCATGTAATTCAAGTGTAATATACAATTTAAATGGTGGTCATAACAATAATAGTGATAGCAGTAACAAAGAAAGAAATTAGTGAATAATAATAATAGTAATAATAACAATAATAATAATAATAGTTGAAAGCAATTGCTAGACAGTAATAATAACATTAATAACAATAAAAGTGATAATAACAGCAATAAAATCCCCCCATAAAAAGAGTAGTGCAGGGAAGTATGAATTAACCAGATATTTTATTTTGTGTCTGTGCACGACTTCCTGTCCTGCAAGTTCTGCTCTGTGCTGAATTGCTGCACTGTGCTCCAGAAGGCCAGAGGCAGGATGCAGTGCAGCCGTAGCCAGAGCCGGTGGAAGCACAAACATTGCCTAGAAATGAAATGTATCTGCTCCACTGCCGTTTCGGTGTGGAGATGCAACACAAGCATCTGGTTGATTTTTTTTTTTTTTTTGTTAATCAGGTTTGCCCCAAGCTGAGTTTGGGATTACGGGTAAGGCATACATCTTTTTTCACAAATAAAGACACTCACATATTGTAACCTGTGTTTAAACTCTGTGTAACAAAGA
Source organism: Caranx melampygus (assembly GCA_019059645.1). NCBI lineage: Eukaryota > Metazoa > Chordata > Actinopteri > Carangiformes > Carangidae > Caranx > Caranx melampygus. The sequence goes on from JAFELL010001427.1 coordinate 289,940, forward strand.
TGAGCAGTGTTCACAGATCACAACATAAACTACGGAAGCGTATTGCATTCACTTAAGAGAAAAAAAAAATACTCCTGTTTTTCTGAGTAATTTATCTTTTGGTTTGTTCTTCTGACTAATTTTTTTCTGTTTTCAGAGTAATTTATTTTTATGGTTGGTTTTTTGTGGAGTATTTCTTTCTGATTTTCTGAGTATTTCTTTTCTGTGGGCTTTTTTGTTTGCTTGTTTGTTTTCAGAATTTTTTTTTTCTGTTTTTCGAACTAACTTTTTTTCTGAGTTTAGCCATTTGAAACAAAAGACAAAGTCATTCCTCGATTAAATGGGAGCAAACATGGCCGGCTTGTTTAGTTTAATCAAATTTTACTTTGACTCTGGGATTGAGACACTGGGAGATAGTCCAATCTTTAAGTCATATAGATGGTATTACCATAGTGCTATATTATGTCAGAATAATACTGTGACACCTGCTTAATGGTTAAAGTATTCAGATGTTTTACATCACCAAAAGCAGTAGTACCACCCTGTGTAGTGGGTTAATTTTAGTGTGGTACCCTACTAATATCAGTGAAAAGAGCTCACTCCATGTAGACTATATTCAAAACCTTACTATAGTAAAAGCACAGTATTACCAGCAGTATATATTCAAAGTACTTAAAGTATGAAAATAAAATGTTCCCTGTCAGTGTTTTGATGTTTTAAATTGCATGGTACAGTTTACTATTGCAGATGTTTAAGTTGGAGGTTGATTTGAAATACATTACTGGTTAGTTTAATGCAGTTTAATGCATTTTCTCACATTCTATTTTTATTTATATTTAGAGAGAACTGCAGGAGGTGCTGGCAGCTATAGCTGCATATGAAATATCGCATCACATGTTACATATTGTGAAAAAATGGAAAATCTTGGGTGCATCATATAAAGAGCAGCCTACAAAAAAGGACAGTCATTATCAGGTATAAATCAAATTGTTATAATATCTTGTCTTCAGTGGTGTGTATGCTGAATTTCAAATGTAGCTCTTGCAGACACAATACCTGAGCAGTGAAACCTTTTCTCTTTTGACATTTAATCATTGTTTATTGTAGTATTTAGGAAATATACCTTCCTGTTTTTTGTTTCTCCCATGAAGTTACCATATGTCATTTGCAGCCAAACAATTACATGTAACAAAATTTGGTGAATATGTATGTATCTAAATTATTTGGTGATTATCAAGTCATCTCTCAAACATATAAACAAATATCTGATCAAGTATTCTTATACATTTGAATGAAATGTCACTCTATAAATTTATGTTGAAATGCAGTTGTCATTAAACTTTCAGCAAATGAAGCAAATGAAGCATATGAAGCAATGAAGCAATGAAAGATATCTTTCATTAGGGTATGCATCTTTTCTTGAGTTTAAACACATTTGATAACTTTAACATTTCACAATACAAACAGCCCATAAAGAACATGTACAATTTTAAGATTGTGGGTGAGAATTTATCTCACTACATGACTTAACAGTAAACACACACAATGTGTAGACACAATCTATCTGAAGACAGTTGTACAAAACAAGACAGGAACCTGTGATTCTATTTGTAAAAAAACAAAACACCTCATCTTTTAATGTAACAAGCAGATTCACTGACACTGTCAGTATTAACACCTGACATGAGGTAGAGGATCAAATTCTATTATGATTTAACAGTGAAAATATAATCAAAGCACTTCTAATGTCCAAACATTCTCATCCTAGACTGATAACAAAAGTGCCTTAAATCAAAGTAAATTGTTAATTGTTTCTTGATATGATAGAAAGAAAATATCCAAAATAAAAAAAATTGTGCTTATGTTGGGTCAAAAATAAAGGTCCAAAAATGGGCCAGTTGTGATCAAGGACCATTTGTTTTCCAACATTAAATGATACAAAATCAAAGTCACAAAAGGTATCCAACAGGTTATGAAATCCAACAGAGTGTTGCATATCGTCTCCAAAAATGACCAGAACAAACAGAGCTTGGTATGGCAGAGTCTAACCCCCTGAAAGGTGAGGTCAGACCCGAGTCAGATCCGGATCAGACTGAGTTGTTGGTCTCTGTACTCTGCCTTTTATTCTCTTACAAAGTACACAACCCCTTATTCAAATTAGACTGGGCTTCCTCCCCTTATTTTCTTAAGACTAATTTTATTTGTCCAAAGATAATCGTGTCATCTTTCTCCTACTGCCCCCTGCCCTAAACAGGTGAGGCTTGCTCAGATTCCAATGATGTCGTGCAGGTGTTCTTTGGCCATTTCGATGCCTCTTGTGTCATGTTTTTCATACACATGCAAGGTTTTATATAAGTTTTTCTCTTTTGTACTGGCTCTGTTTTGACTCCCTTATTTTCAAACCAAACTCAAGTTGTACTTTTTTAAAAAGATTTAATATAAATGACGATTACTTGCACAATTATTTTTGATTATTGATTGAAACTGGATACACTTTGGTGTTTTGTAATACATTGCTTTTATCTGAACTGGCCAATGTACCTGTTTTGGTATTTCTTAATGACACTTTACCTGTAGTTCTGAAGTTTTTTTTTTAGGTACTTTATGTAGCTCTGAAGTCTAGGTATTTTTCTAGGTGACACACACACACACACTCACTCACTCCTTCCTTCTCACTTTTTCTGTCTGCGCAGAGCTCAGTTTGTTTTTTTCCACATACACTCACCCCCTCCCTCTCACTCTCTCTACCTTCTCAAAGCTCAGTGCATTTTCCTTTTTTTTTTACCCAACATTCCCTCCTGTGAGACTTACAAGGTCTCATTAAACCAAAAAACATATGCTGCATGATAACAGAACATAAAGAATTATACAACTCTCAGCAGGTAAAACTCTTAATAAGTTACACACAGTTCTTATACTAATTCTAGCAGTAAAACATAAAATATATAATATATAATATAATAATAAAAGGATTCAGTACCATGTAAAACTTATAAGTGAATACAAAACACAGTAATATGGTTAAAAATCAAATATATGTGAAACCTAAAAATAATAAAAATAAAACAAAAATCAGTAACATTTGCGTCACAGTAGTTACTTTCAGCCCATAATATGGTAGCGGTTGCATTATGGTGAGACACTACAGGTGTATAGGGTAAAACTTTAAACTGACAGATATCCCCATGAAACCTCCCAAGTTCATCCCTTACATTAACACAAATATTTTTGCATTACAAGTTTTCCCAAATCTTTATGTTTGAATATATAAATGAGTCAATATTTCAGTAAATATGTGCCAATTTACATACTTTCCCAGAATAGTGATCTGAACAGATAAAGCTACTCTTAAAATTCTTGTTTTATTTTGTTTACATATTAGAACCAAAAGTTTCCACAGTGAGGAGCTTGAATATTTCTTATCACTCTGTAAATGAGAAAATACTGTTACCAGTCCCCAAAACTCAAATTTCGCCATGTTTTTTAGGAATAAAATGTTGTATAAATCAGGCTAATGATATACTAACAAAGCCCTCTGTAAAAACCCTCAGAATTTGGAAAGGAACATACGTTTGAAGTAAATGTTTGTGCCTACTGTAGTGTCTCATCTCAAAATATAAAATCATTAGTAAATGCTCAATTGTTAATGTATTTGAAACACAAAATAAGAGTTAGGTATATCAACCGTCACTCATACAGTATATGGTTGGTGGTATAACCGGTTACTTGTAATGGCACTCAGTAAATCAAAACATAAGTAGGTTTTAAACTGTGGATAAATATAGTGTAAGTAAGTAAGTAAGTAAGTATAGTGTAAATATAGTGTTTAATAACAAAATAAAATAAAACTCATGTCACGTGATGAGCATGATGACAATGGGAAATCATATGCAGGCAAGGCAATGCCCACTACCAGCCGTGAAACCCCTTCTCAGAGTGCAGTAACAACTCGCAGACTGTGACAAGTCCCAGGCAGTGGAGGATATATGTTGTCTGTCCTCCTCCAGCATTCTGATTTTCATCCACAATGCACGATTCTCCTTCAAGAATGCCACTCTGTTCTTTATCAGATGATTGATTCTGGCTGCTTGGATTTTCTTTCCACAGCTCAGTGCTATTAGCACAGTCAATATGAGATGTTATCCCCTCTGTAGAAGTTGCCCATCAACTTCGGGTGTGGTAGGTTGCACATGTCAGCTGCTCCATACATGTCGATGGGGGTAGAGTTGACATCACCATTTCCTGTCTTCAGGCTGGTTGGACCATGAATGTCCACAGCAAGAGATCACCCCTGGCCTTGGTGGCACCATGAGATGGTTCGCTGTCCTTTCTACGTATTGGGGCTGAGCTGAATTATAGCTAGCGCTGGTTTTGTCTTGTAGTGGTCTGCTATGATGTAACCATTAGTAAGGCAAACAGAAATATCATTAATGCACAGTAAAAACATATAAAAGTATACATATCTACTCCGAAGTCAACATTGCTGAACTTAGGGGTGTACGCTTTAATATGAAACTTACAAATCAAACCAACCATATGCCATTAGGGCCTAAGGTTAGAGTTTGAAAGCTGACATATGTTATTGGGAGGTGTTACTGTCCCCTTCCTGTAGTCAGATACAACTTTGTGAATTCTGGTATTAGTGCCAAAGACAAAGCACCTTTCCAATCGAACTTGCTTTTATTGTCAACTATTATCTTAGCCAATGTTCAATTTTATTTAACTCACTAATATTAATTTTTTTAAGCTCTACTTTTGCACTTATTTGAACTTATTTTATGTAATTCCTTTGGGATGTTTATGTTTTGTGTTTATTTATACTATTGAGGATGAGTGGAGGTGTGGCTGTTGTTTCTGGTTTTTACTGTAGGCTACTGGACAATTAATTTTGCCTTCAGGGAAGTCCTTTCTGTTTTATTCTATCCTAAAATATACACTATTGTCTGAACCAAGGTTATTATAGTTTTGAAATTTTCATGAGTTTTATTTTTATTTAGTGTTTCAGTTTGCTTTTTTATTTCAGTTTAGTTTTAGTTATCTGAACAAGCGATTAGGCTTGAACTGATTGTATTTGGCATACCAAACTTTGGAACCACTTCTCTACACAAGAACTTAGTTACTGACTTATGATCTGGTGGTCTTGGTGTTATAGCTACCAATCTGCCGAAACGACACATAACTACCAATATTCAGCTCCTTCTCTTCCCTCTTTCAATCATGTCAACAAACCCTACCATTAGATGAAAAAACAGACCATCAGGGGTATGTATCCGCTGTTGCTGCCAAAAAATGGGGACCGCCAGACCACCTGTACGTGTCTGATCACTTCCCCCCCTGGTGCAATGGTCCTGCCCATGCGCCATCCTAACCACACTCAGAAAAACACAGGAAGAACAAAATGACCTGCATTTCGCCAAACTCTTGTCTGGTCCGTCAGTAGTTTTCGTAATCGTGCCTCTTTTGATCCACATGATCTTTTCTGTGGTAAGGTACTATTCTCTGCTTGGATGAGAGAAGGGAGAGATGTTCACATTCTGCTGCCACTAAAGGTGGAATCATCTACAAACAATGTGAGGTCTGCTGTAATGGGTTGGCTATACAAGTCACATTGAAGATGCATGGAATTACCTGTAACCTGTACACAGTCATGAAGAGTGTCATTCACTGGTAAGGCCATCCTGATTGCTGGATTTACTGTGCTGCATCGCTGGATGATATTTTTCCAGGTGACACACACACACTCACTCACTCACTCACTCACTCCTTCCTTCTCACTTTTTCTGTCTGCGCAGAGCTCACCCCCTCCCTCTCACTCTCTCTACCTTTTCACAGCTCAGTGCATTTTCCTTTTTTTTTACCCAACACTTATCACACAGCCCCTGAGCTAGTCGCATATTCTCCTTCTTCTCTGATAACAAAAAGTGACTTAAGGCAAAATAAGTTATTGTTTCTCAATATAATAAAACCAAAATCTTGAAATGTAATAAAAATCACTTTTCCATTTTCTCCTTACATACTCTATCCCATATTCACACAGTCTGAACCTACATTGCTGGCACTGATGGGGAAGAGAAAAAATGTGTATGTGTTCAAATCAATTAGCAACTCTTATGCAATATCCATTGCAACCTCTGCAATATGATCCAGTGCATATTTTGGGTGCTGGATCATTCGCTTGTGGGCAACCTGTACAAGCACGGCTGTCATTTTATCTTGTGTTGGTACTGTTCTTACTCCAATGCGATCCATAAGATCAAGAAGTTCTTCCTCATCATTGCCGACAACAGCCTCTTGCAAAGCAGTGGACAAGATATCACACTCAGTCTGACTAAGATACAACATCAGTCGAACAGTAAATTCGGTGAAACAGAGTGTTCACCAAATATGACTGCAGCTGTAAAGGCTCGTGCCAGCCGAAATGGAAAATACCCATGGTCCTTCAGTCCCTTTGCCAATATCCTGCCAATAGACTTCCAGTCCTCCTCTTGCCATTTTGGGGATAGTGATGGCACCCTCACATCTGCACCTTCCGCTGCACAGTCTAAGAATTCTGTCCAGAAGGCAGCGTATACATCCCGGGACACACCATCAGCATCCACCCCCATTTCATCAATGAAGCTGTTCATCTTAGAGAGTCACTCTGTGAAGTTTCACAGTCACATGCAAAAGTTCATAGGCAGGACTTGGTGGTCCAGCAGAAGCTGTCTCAGCATCAATAGGAGTTGAGGTGTAGGTGGGGGTGTTTATTTGTTCGTCTTCTATTGCAAGGATTGGTTCATGTATGAGTGTATCATCAAGATCACCTAAAAACAGCCCACCTGTCAAAGGACCAAAATGGCATCTGATGTTTTACATGAAGATGTAAGATGGGTAATCTAAATAGCTGCAGTAGAGACAACAGCTGACAACATCTTCGACTGTGTGTATTTGATTTTCACTGTTATGTCTTTTCTGTGTCAGCTGCTCAACCTCTTCCATTGCGTGTTTCTCTTGTCCAGATTCTGTTGTGTTTTCATGTTGCTCATCTGTCTGTATATCATCTCCTTCCTCTGGGTCATCTTCACTGGTCAGGGTCTTTATGAACAAATACAATCTTAACAACCCCAATTTGGGTTTCTCATAGTAGTCCCCCACATTAACATCCTGTGCTTCCTGAAAGTCAAATATATAGTGACTGAACTCCTCCCACTTTCCCATCATTGACTTTTCATTAGGGAAAAACTGTTTTTCAGCATGTGACAGAATCTCAGTTTTAGTGGCTTTCTTGTTAATATCAAGAACTACGGTTCCTCCACCACTGTATTTTCTGACTTGTCTGTTGTCATGCATCCACCCTAATTCTTTTTTTCTGGTTGTCTTCCAGGATCTCTTATTACTTTTTAGACGCATATTTGTTGGTTGCACTGTATTCTCCCCCTCAAAACCTTGATCGCTGTCCTTGTTGCTCATTGTGCCCATTTTTTTCTGAAGTTCTTTAAATAAGGACAGTCTTTTGTGTCATCTTCACCTCTTCTCTGTTTTTCCATACAGAAATGCCTTGTGGCAATCCTGTCACCATAGGCTGGAATGTAAGAAGCCATAGTGGCATCATCTATTTCTCCAATTACCGGGCTGTTAATCTACAATAAAATCAAAAAGTATACATTAGACATGACACAGCTTAAACTATATTATCTCCGAGACTATTTACTTCTGTGCTAAATTCCAGGACAACCAATTATAAATGCCTGATCCAGATGATAACATAAATAACAGTATGAGACAAGACAGAAACAGGCAAAAACAGCTTTTAAAGCTGGTAATAATGTAGTGCGCTGGTATAAACATCAGACATTTATTCCATCTGCTAAATTTATAATACATCAACAGTAACTTGAAAGGGTACTTAATCCTGTTCGCCTATTGTTTTGGTTTTAAGTCATGCAGTTGTTTTCAAATGCAGTCAGATGGGATTAATTATCATTTCTACTCCATGTACTCAATATCATATTTTGACACAAATAATTCAACACTAAATGTTACAATGTATTAGTTTAGCAGGATATATATTGAAAGTGTTGTTCTAACTGTTCTTATACCATGTACAGCGTCTGTATGAACATGATGTAAACACTGCATCTAAGTTATCAAATTTAGTTCATTTATTGCCTATTGCCATACTGGCAAAAAATTTGAAGAATCTAGTCTTACTATGATGGTATAGTATACTTCACATACATTTGACACTGAAAATCTCAAATAACATAATTTTAAAACATATCATATTAAAACTAAATATAAAGCACTAAATAGTTTGTACATTTATTTGTACGTTTGTTTAACGGTGATGTCTCTCCATCCGGGCTGCAATGCTGGAAGGGATAGTTGACAAATGAAAATATTTGAACCTCTGAAACCACATGTGATGGTCTAAAATGTATAGGTAGGTAAAATTATTTGAAATTCGGTAAAATATAAAAATATAGTTGAGAAAATCATTTTAAAAATGAATATAGTCCTGCAGGAACAAATTCCTGTGATTTACATGATCCTGCTGCATTTTCTGAATACTCTCCTCAGTAACACCTCTGTTCCGAAGAAATATCCACAGACCATCATCTTGCGGGAGGCCGGGGGTTGAGGATGTAGCCATTGCAAAAATGTAGGAAAAAGGCAGAATCTATTGTTGCACCAACAATTAACACGTTTAAAGCTGTCAAGGTCAATTGTGTCATGATGTTGTCGAATTGTATGAAAACATAAAATAATTTTGTTTAAAATGGAGGTTTCATGTCTTGACTGTTCACCTATAAATACTCTATATGTATAATCATTTGTCGACTTGTCATTAAAGATTTGAATGTCCTCACTCCAATCATCAAAACAGAGCCTCACTGTATGTCCAACAAACTGGTTTATTGAACTGTGTTGTTGTGACAAGTGTTGTTGAACTGAGAACTGTGGGAAAACCCATACAGGACTAATAATCACTGGTCAATAAATGAAATTATAAACAGTCAGGTTTTGGATATGTTATTTATTCATTTGGTCTACTGTGATAAGATTTGTGAGTACTTTATTTTGCAGTTACAAAAACATCAGTCTTTAATACCCGTGTGGTACTTTTCCTCATTCTGACTTGATGGCTGCAGAGGTAGTGGAAAGACTAACACAATTTACAAACTTGGTTTAATGCCATACTGTACATTACAGTTGCCCTGATGAGAAAGCACACAGTGTTTCCGCCACTGGAGGTACATATTGAATTAGCTACAGCAGGAGGCCAAAACATACACCACTGTCCTCAGGGATCTTTACAAAAAGGTTTGCATCCTTAACTCTGTGCACAAAAACCATTTAAAAAACATACAGTAAATACACCAAAAACAAACAATGTAGTGACATGTGGTGGTATAGATTCCTCACAGGTTGCTTGTTCATGTGTAAAGACAGACAGACTTGGACTTTGGATTGGTCGGTACATATGTTGATTATTTACACCCAATGACAGAATGCAGTGATGAACTTCACTGAAATGTTTGAGTATCATGTTACTACATTCACAAAGAGCTTTTTATAATGGTCAGTGCAGCACAGTAAGGCACAGTTAGCTTAACAGACCTACAGCCTCCTAGTGGCAAAGTACCTGGTATAGTCACCACCAACATTTATCCGCTCACCACATCAACAAGCACAGCTGGAAGAGTTCATCCTATAGACTGGAGTCTTCTTCTAACTTAGTTCTATTAAAACACCCTACAGAGGCAAAAACAAACCCACTGACTCAAAGGGTTGTATTTATGGCTTAAAATTTGGATTTTTAAAAAGCACAAATTAAAATGATGAAAATTCAGTATGTCTGAATACAGCACATAATTTAAACATGTTGAAAATCAGATTATCACTTAACTTAATGTTTATGAAACACCTTTCTTTTTTTGCCAAAGTTTTCTTAGCTCCACTCTTAATGATTAACTCAACCGATCAGATACTTAGCTGTACTCAGAGAGTCAGCTGCCAAGGGTTTTCAACATGACCCTACACTTAGATTTAACACTTTAAATCTTGTACATTATCTCTATTGATTGCATACATCACAAAAATCCAAGAAAACTGGCCAAGCTATATATATTAAACAATAAAACAAATTTCTGCCAGTGAACATGCATTTTGTGTGTTTATAGAAATACCAGTGATAGTACATAAATTTGTTCATTTTTACCTGCTTGCCATGACCTGCTAAATTTGGACTGAAGAATCTTCAAAATTACTTCTAAACGTAAAAGAAAAGAAAGACAATATAACTGCCATCTTTGTAATTAATAAGGCCATTGGTGCATGTTGAATCCTCTATTAATTACCTTTATCTTTTCTTAAAACAAACATTTTGTACCAAATACATACAAACATATTGCTTAGATCTGAATACTTCATTGTATAATATCATGAGGTCAAATAAAGAGAATCCCACTAAAAATCCTCTGTTGTCACTATGGAAACAACAGCTGCTTCAAAATTGGCAGAGAAGGGGGTTGGGGTGAGGGTTCATATTAGGAGTCTCCAAAGTACTCGTTCCTAACATTTGATTTGCATCACCTTTAAAGAAAGTGAAATTACTTCAACCCACAGATGTAATAATGTAATAAAAATTATAATAATAATTAAAACATAACATAGATATTTTTTAGGGTCCTGATACCCAGGATGGGAACAGCTTTATTGCCTACGTTGGAGTTTGATTTCCACTCCATTTACAAAAGGAAAAACTCTTTTTGGTCTGTTATTATAAGGTAACATTATGAATTTATATTTCTATTCCTCTCAGTTGTCAGTCAATTTGTTCTACTAGTAAAGAAAGCATATTCATATTGACAATACAACCACCAACTTAATTAAAAAGCACAGATGCCTTTATATTAGTGGTGAAACTAAAAAAAACTCTGAATAGTCCTGACAGAAATCTCTGAAAACCGACATCCTCCTGAATGGTGAGCTTCGTTTACCTTTTGGTGAAGGTGGATTTCCACCAGCAGAGGGCAGCATAATTTGCTAGACAGTGATTGTACAGCAGTGGGTTTCCCTCATTGGGAGTCATCATGAAAAGTGAGGACAGTCCCTCCTTCACCTAAGTAGTGCAGGCAGGACAAGTAATTAGAAGGTGCTAATGTTATTCTCTAGGAATGAGAAACATGGTAACACATCAAAATACAAGAGCCAACGTGAAATGCTGGTGAACAAAGTTCATCTTGGGACCTTAAGTAACTACATTAACAGTTACAGTTGGTGTCTAATAAACACTTTTGCAGTCCTAATACAGCCATGACAAGTTGGGTTAGCCTATATGTTCATGAGGCTGCTGCAAAACCGACTGAATCATCGTCACGTGTAAATATGAGACCTTGCGCACGTCCAAAAACAGGCTAAGGTAAGGTGCTTCATAGAACTGAGAACACAATGGTTTTGCCTGCTGCAAGGTTCAACTATCACTTTTATTCGTGTTGCAGTGAAAAACATTGTTTGAACTACTTGTGCCTCTCTGTCTCTTTTTCCTTGACACTGCACCATGTGTGCAGTCAACTGACCTGACTTGATTTGAGAGACTTTCTAAATGAACTAATCAGAAACACCCTCACAGCTGATGACCTCATGTGGAGAAGAGGACTTCTTGGTGTGAAGATGGTTCACTGAGCCACTCAACAATTTTCCTTACATTACTTATAGAAATATTTGTTATTAGAGTCAGACTTTGTTAGGACATTATTTGGTCAACACTCAGCTTCAGGTTACAAAGACTAACACATGGAATGGACAGACTATTTAAATATATTAGTATGTATGGCAACAGACCATTTACTGTGACAAATATGTTCCACCCATGTGAATGCCCATTCTATGACCGTAAATGCAGGTGGACTTCTTTAGCATTCATTAGTATCGGTAGTTTTCATTCAGGTGTTAGTTAAAGAGACAACACAGTACAGATTTGTTAGGAGACAATGGAGCAGATTACACTGGTTTCATGTCTACGGCAAAAATTAAAGTAAATCAGCTTCATACTGTCAAGTATTCACAATTATCATTACGTTACATCACATTAAGGCAAAGATTAATAGACTGGAAATGTGCCTCCCTGTATGTTTGCCTGTTGGGCTGTGTAGAGAAAACCACTATGGATGGTTTTTGGTCATCAATACCACTGAGGAAATCACATTCAACCATGATTTAATACACTGAACTGTAGTTGTCAGCAGGTGTCTGGGGAGTGTGGTCATTTCTTTTTTAGTGTATCATACTGTATATGAGTGCAACTTGCAGCGTCATATGACTGGTATTTAAGTGGTATTAAAGTGTAGCATTACAGTGGGACATAGGCTCAGGTTTTGCTACACTACACTGACAGCAGCATAATATGTGGCACCAACATCTGTGAACACATCTTTTCATAATCTAATGAACTTTAGGGTGCCTGATGAGAAACAGTGCAAAGGATTTGTGTTCCATACGAATCACCATACAGTTAAAACATCTCCAGTGCAACACTGTGTTAACAGGGCAAGTCAGACTATGTTTACACGTGGCCGGCTATTTTCATGAACAGACATTTCACCCTCTCAAGCCCACGTTAGCCAATCAGAATCCCAAAAATAGCATCAACAGCAACGAGCAGCTGTATTTGCAATTGTATTTGTATTTGCAAATGCAAACAGACGAAGACGGTTTGCATCAACATAAATGTGACTGCTCCTCTGAATGCCTCCATGATCACCATGAAAATATACACATGTCGCACTTTTGACGCAGGTGCAACTTCCAGCGCACAATGTGACGTTGGCTGCCTAAAACTCAGTTTTACTCAGTTTACATGCAAATGTGCAAACAAAGTTTTCCAAAATCTCCACTCTGGCGGGAGTTTTTAGAAAGAATTGTTTTCAGAGGCAAATTCTCCGTTTGTATGTAAACGAAGGGTGCATATGAAGGGAAATGTCCCTGTTTTTCAAAATAACCGTGTATGTGTGAACAGAGCATCAGACAAGTCAGAGACGAAAAATTTCGTTTCAAGTTGGGTCACAGCTCCATTGTCCCTTATGGTAGGTTTTCAGGAACTTTTGACTAAAATGGGAGAAGATGAATCCATCATCTTTAAGGTTGATGTCTGACCTCTGACATTTCATTTGTTCATTTTAAATGAATAAGCAGATCTGAGCTGAGCTCAGAGCCTCAAACTATAGACCATGCTTCTTGTGTTGTGAACACAATTAGAGATCAGTACTATACAGAGACACTAGTGAACAACTCGGGGACCTTTCAGTCACTGAAACTACCAAAAACCTTCTTAATGAACCTTTTGTTATTGATCTCAGTGTGTTGGGAAAGGATGTGGATCTTTGCTGCATTCATATCATATTGGAAGACACGGCAGGAGGAAGGAATGATGCTACATGTTGGAATATTTGAATTTTGGGACAGATAGAAATTATTAAACATCAGCAGTAACACCAGCAGAAAGTAATTTTTGAAACAGCTAACTGTCCTGCTTTCCCTGCCATCATCGGTGAACTTGATGCTGTTTGTTATCAGGTGACATGTTTTTCCAGTTTCTATAGAACCAATAATCCCACAAGCTGCCTGTGAGTTTAACCGAAGACATCTGTCCTGTATTTACATAAAACTGATTTAAGATGAATGTGAATGGAAAATAGATAGTACGACACACATTTCCACAAACATTTTCTTACTGCAGCCCCTTCACATGCATACATATAGCATCTTGCACTTTACTCTCAGGTAAATATTTCTTTGTTACAGCTCCTTGACAAACCAACATTTTCGTCCCTTACAGAAAAGCTGTGGCTTTGGCAGTTAGTTCAGAGAATTGCAGAAGACCCAGAGGGGAGCCTGGTGAACTCCTAAATTCTTGGCTTGGAGCTGAGTTTGATTGTGGTTGACAGTGTATTGTGGTTGCTCTGCAGGTGACCATGAGCTGTTGGCAGCCCAGGAGGACCTAGATATTTGTTTCCCTCTGCATAGGTTCCTCCTCTTTTTTGTTCACCAGCTCCTCATTTGGCTGAGCTTCCCCATCAGCCTCCTTCTGATCCTGGGCATGGTCTGGATCTTCTGTCTCAGTCTGTTTGTACATTTCAGCTTGTTTGCGCTCACGCTCTAACAGTCTGTAGTTGATGAAGTTTCCAATGAAGAGCCAAATACTGGCCACAATAACAACACTTCCACAGCAAAAATACATGTACTTGTAGTTTTTAGTAACATCGACCAGTTTCCCTGAAAGACAAAACAAGTTTTTAAATGTTAAAACACCTGTTCTATGCTGCACAAATACATAAATGACAACTGTATTAGTCTAAAACTTCTGAAGATGCTTGTGTTGTACCAGATGTAAGACAGAGCCCTAATGTAAGTTAGAGTTAAATTCATACATGACAGAGAGTGAAATATGAGAGTTTACATCAGACAGACCATACCTGCTAGTGGTGGACCAAAGAGGACCGGACAGCACTCAACAATGGTGGTGAGTCCCACAGCACTGGAGAACCTCTGAGCCCCAACAAGGTCCATCAGTGTCTCAAATAGCACAGAGCTGACCATACCAAAAGCAAAGCCAAAGAACACTGCGTACACCACTAGACCGGTGTAGCTTTCAACCAGTGGGCAGAGGATGTGGCAGACCCCATTGTAGAACACAGCAAAGCTGAAGAAATACTGGATCCTGGGCCGAATCCAGCGTGAGTTGGCCAGCAGTCCCATGGATGGTCTGGCAAACATGTCAACAAAAGCCAGAATTGATAGCAGGAAAGCAGCTGAGTACTCATCAACACCCATGTCCTTGGCATAGGCTGCCAGGAAGACAATAGGTGCGAAGAAGCCCAGGAACATGATGACATTGCCTGACAGGTAGATGAGGAAGCCACGATGTTTAAAGAGTGTCAAGTCCAGGTACTGGTTGACCATTTCCCAAGTGGAGCGTTTCTCCTTCGTTGTGGTGGCAATAGCACCCAGCTCTTCGTCCTTCTTGGCCTTGGCAGGTGGAGGTCCCAGGGGCCTCATTAGGGAACCAGCCACACAACAGTTCAGCAGAAGGCCACCCAGGATGAGGAAACTGCCTCTCCAGCCAAAGTGGTTGAACAGGTACTGGTTGAGAGGAGCCAGGGTGCTGAGGAACACTGGACTTCCTGCCATTGCCAGGCCATTGGCAATAGGACGCTTCTTATAGAAGTACTTTCCAATCATAGTCAGTGCTGGCTGCAGATTGAAGGCCAGTCCAAGTCCTGTGAGATCAGATGAAAGGTAAATAATAGTCACAACAGCACAACTCTCAGTGCCTGATTTACTAGGATGCCAAATAAAGAATTCTTAAATGCACATTTGTTTTTTGTATGTTTTGCATATGATCTACTAAGAGTAGTTAACTAAATGATTAAACATGCAAACACCAGCATTTAAAAAGAGGGTTTTAAATTCATTGGCATACTGACACATAAAAACCAAATGCCCCAGAATGACTACTGCTGGCATAGGGGCTTAAAATTACATGAAGTTTAATCAGGGACCCGAATTCTGGCGAAAGTAGGCTGGTGTTGCCCCCAGTTGAAAAGGGTGTATTTTGGCACATTAAATAAACAAATACATTATGATGAAACCAAAAAACAGAAACATAGTGAATGAATTGCTCTTTCTGTGGACACAGTTTGCTTTGTAACCTGCTGTGTAGATGTGGGGGCTAATCAAAATAACTGAAACTGGACATAGGTGGATTCCTAAGACTTACCACCAATAACTCCTATGCAGATGTACAGCTGCACCACACTGGTACAGAAGGAAGATAAGATCATGCCCGTGGAGCAGAGGCAGCCGCCCATCATGACGATGGGTCTACAGCCATATTTGTTGACGAGTATGCTGCTGATAGGACCTGAACAAATGAAAAACAAGCAGTGAACTCACACAGTCCAGGATCACAGCAAGTGAAAGCATAATCATTTAATCTGGTTAGTGCTGCAGCCACAGCCTTGATGCTATTTAGGGTTACAGGCTACTCATCGTCATCTCTCACATCACATTGTTCAAGACAAGTCAGTTACAACAGTTTGTGTGTGTGTGTGTGTGTGTGTGTGTGTGTGTGTGGGGTGGGGGGGGGGGTGGGGGGTGGGGGGGCAGGAGCTAAGAAGTATACTCAGGTGCAACTGCAACACTGCATAAGGCCTTAAAAGTATTATTGTGCTCTATGCAGAATGATGCCCAACTAGAGGACATTACAGAAGTCCAGTTGACCTTCAAATTCTGAAGGACTGGTGGAGACAGCAACCTTCCAACCTTCCTATTCATAGATGACAACAACATTGGCGTAAGTATGGAGGAGAAGGGTGACAGGTTCTAAGAGATGTGTGGAGGCAGGAGGATGAAACAAGACCACTTAATATTTCTTAACTAGACAATTATTTGCTAGCCAATATTTCACATTCTGAAGGCATTAATGAACAGACTTAATTGAATTATTACCATCATGGGGCAGATGCAGAGAAGAGGTTTTCAGTGACTTGCAAATATAAAGATATTAAAAAGCCCACTGTTGTGCTGTACACAGGCAGTACAGTGCCAATGATGCTGTGCATTGCCTCACAGGGAGCACCAAAAATGTTGGGCTCTACGTCACACGGTGGGCACTAAGTAATTACTAAGTAATGGAATTTAATTTACATTAAATCTAACTCAGGGCACTAGACAGCCAATTTACAAAATCAGTCTCATAAAAGTATTCTAACTATTAATTTGGAACCTTGATTATGATCAAGTTAATAATCACAACCAAAATTACCTCATTAAACTTCTACCTCATTAGAAGTTGAAGGATTTGGAAGTTCTACAGTGTACTGGTTGGCAAGATTCACTTTTGTACAACATTATACAAACCAGCAATAGGTTCAAAAAGTGTTTATTTGGACATGGATAAAGTGAAATAACAAAACATAAAGCTAAACTAAGCTGCATACACTATGTGCAGGTGTGCGTGTGTCTATGCAGGTGAAGAGTGACATCAGGCAACTGAAAAGATGGTGGAAAGTGGTTGCTTTGTCTTCTGACTCAGTCATCACTGCTCTAAAGGAATCTGACACTGATCAAATTGGGTGAAGGGAACAAATGCTAACTAACAAACTAACTAATGCCAGATAGAACAGTGCCAGGCCCAGCACAATGTTAAAGGGTTGAGGCAATGAGTCATCTGAATTAATTACGAATACGAATACGAATTACTTTATTGATCCCCAAAGGGAAATTCATTTGTCTGTCAGCTCATCAACCATTTGCAGAAGAATGAAGAAGCCTGATGGCTGAAGGTACAAAGGATCTTCTATATTTCTCCGTCCTGCAGTGAAGAAAGAGGAGCCGTCCACCACTGCTCTTTTTTTGGTCCATCAAGGTGTTATGAAGAGAATGATCTGAGTTGTTCAGAATGGCCTCCACCAGCGTGTGTCTCTGATCTCTCTGAAGTCAAGTGCCTCAGGATGTTTAGTCTGTATCCTAGCAACAACTTCATGGAGAACTTCACATGGAACTTCAGCAGTAGCCATTGGTGGGATGTACACAAGTATTGTTTTGATTTGAAAAAGTCTCTACTTCCTGAGTCTTCACCCATATCTCCAGCTCCTCATCACTCTTGTTGAGCAGAGAGTTGATATTTTGCATGATGACTGATGGCAGAAAGGACTCACAGTACATCTCCACCTCCAAGCCTTTAACCTCTGCACCACCAACACAGCAACCACGAAAGCACCTCCTCATCCAGCTGGAACAGGGTGGCATCCTCCAGACTTTCTCCATTTTCAATGACTGAAGCTTCTCTCCTGAAGAATCTCCTCTACCCACATCAGTAGTTGACACAATACAACAAAACATACAAAAATAAAGCAAAGGTTGAGTAAAAACTCAGAGCTACCAGACTTTGCAGCTCCCTGCTGAAGCGCATGTTCTGGAACAAGAATTGCCTCTGTACGAATCTTCTCTGACCTTGAGAAAGTTCCCTCATCTGCATCCACAGCATTGATCAGTATTCTCGGGGGCTCAGTGTGGTTGGGTCAACTGAGATGAGTCCCTGAATCCCACAGCCTGCACATTACCTCTTATCCTCTCCTGGCCAGACACAGCATTGGCTTCATTACACAATGGACAACACCTCAAACTTAATATAACCACCTAGATCCCAAAAAAGAGTGACACATATAGAAATGTGTCCAATGTTTTTTTTCTACAAGCTTTTAATACCAGCTGTAGTATAGAGGCTCATTCTTTTTTTTAATTCTCTTTTTATTATGATTTTCATGATTCACATGTTCATTAATATAACAATTCACCATTTTCATCAATTCATCTGTAAATTACAATTGAATCACACAGCAGTACATCTGCAAATCCAAAAACAATACAGATATGAATGATTGGTCCTTCCACCATCATATAAGAGATGAAATCTATGAAATACAAATTAAGACCTAAACTCAATAGAAGGGGAATGTTGTGGTACACATTTATGATACTAAAAAACCTTTAAAAAAGGGGTGAAAAGGAAAAAAGAGAAAGGGAGATAGAACATTTTAACCACTTCCTCACAATGGGACTTACAATCTGAAATAAATAGTTTCAGCTTCTAATGGGAGGGTGTCATCAAATATGACACTTAAAACAGAAAAGGAAACTCCTGCTCTTCAAAGTTTGTTCATATTTTAGGTTCACATTAAGTCTTGAGGTGAGGTTTAGAACTATGTGACAGAAGACAGGAGAGAGTTCTTACAACACTGGAGGCATCTTTTTCTACAGGGATCTGATGAAAGACTTC
The DNA here is from genome assembly GCA_019059645.1 of Caranx melampygus. NCBI lineage: Eukaryota > Metazoa > Chordata > Actinopteri > Carangiformes > Carangidae > Caranx > Caranx melampygus. The sequence continues at coordinate 308,742 of JAFELL010001427.1, forward strand.
TTTCTGTGACTGAGCAGATGATTGATTTATCTGCCTGTCATTATGACTAATTGTGAGTGCAAATGAGTAGCACAGGTCTCTCTTTCTTTTGCTCTTTATTTTCAAATGAGACATCACAGAACACTCTGTGTGCTGTGCTGTTAGAATGACAGCTGACTCACAGCTCACTCTTTAGTTTATTTGCACTTTATATATCCTACATAAAAAAGCCGTTAAAATAATCAAGTTAAACATATGCACAATATCAGCAAAATGTCTGATGTGTGATGACACGCTACTGTGCAGTATCCGAGGGACCTGATCAAAGTCAGCTGTTGTTGTTGCGTTACATTACATGTCTCATGGTGTAACTCAGGTTACAGGTATGAGGTGCACCTGTAAATAAAACGTACTCATTGCGTTTCAGGCAACCTTTACAACAGTGATATAATCCAGTCAGTGGGTATAATGTCATACTCACCCATCCCAGAGCAATGCATCTCAGAACAACACCCATCTCAAAACAACACCTAATAAGCGTCATCACATTCACTAATAGCCTACATGGAAATCACTGACCTTTTCTAGTGAGTATAGGGTAGGGGTAGGCCATTCAATTAAAATTCAGTGTGGTCCAGTTACTAAAATTTTGTCCAAGAGGTCCAAACCTCATAAATTCCAAATTGTGTGTTATAGCCTACCCCATGTCCATTTAGTAAAATCAACAATGTACATTTCATATGTACAATACAATATGAACAATACAACAGTGCTGTCAATTTTCAACGCAGGGAATGTTTAACATAGTGCACTTGTATGGCACATGGAGAGTAAACAATTCGCTATTGTACCATAAATAAATGTAGTTCCAGCAGACTGAATTTAAGGCCTCTCAAGTTTGAGAAAACAAGACAGAAACTTCAGAATAAAATAAATAAAAAGATGCTTCTTTTAGGCAAAAGTGCAAACAGACCAGACCAGTATGAAAGAAAATACCAGTGGTAAGAGGAATGGACATGTCACTGCCCTGCCAACCAGTGCCATATATTTAAGTCCTATTTTGAGCATCAGCTTTCCTTATTGATGAGCCATGCTGTCATCTCTCCGTCTCTTTTCTATTCCTCTCTCTGCAGCACTGGCTGCACATGGTTAACAAACAATGTCTATAGCCGTGACAGTCAGAAAACAATAATCAGGGCTTTCCACAAGCGCTGGCTGCCAGCCTTATAGCTGTCTGCACAATTTAATCCAGCTGGCTACTTTAATGGCTATTGCCAATAGGCTATAAATATTATTTTTTCTTTGCTCTGCTTGTACTGATAATAACCACAAATTACTTTTACTATTACTATTAGTTTTTACTACTATTTTTTTTCTTGTGTATTAGCTCACAAATTATGTACATTATTAGGGGCCAGGCAGCCTAGGCTGCATTCACATGGAATGTCTAAAAACGTTTTCCAAAACGTTTGAACGGTCGCGCCCATGGTCGCATCTGCCATGACTAAGCAACCCTAACTGCCTGTCACATTTTAGTAGTGTGCTTCACTGTCACTTAACCAGGAACTAAGTCGAAAAGGAGGTGAAGAGATTTCCAGCACGGTATCCTCTTAGCAGCTTGACTGCTTGACCTCTGTGTCAGTTTCGTTCAGTATAGCGGAGGACTCAAGGATTGTATATAACCATACTTTTCATGTTTCACACAAAAATAGAAGATGCAAAAGGAAGATATATATATATATATATATATACACACACACACACATACACACAGGCTGAAAGGCATCCACTCTCTCCACTATACTAGTGCTGTGGAATATTGATTAATCTGCTATATCTTCTTTACTTCCGGAGTGGCTACCCTCCGGAATTTCGGAATGACAGACCTTGGGAAATTTGCGGAATGGCGGTCCTTTGGAATGGCACTTGCCCCCATCCAGTCCACTGGAAGCGACAGGGAGGAAAACTAAAAAACCGGGCCGACTGTGCAAAGCGAGCAGCTTGTACAAGGAGCAGCTTGTACAAGGCCTCAGGTCACGTGGCACCTCTCTGAATGTATTGGGCCAGCCTGCAGCAACAACCTCAAGAGGCTGGCAGATAGGATCAGCCAACGTCTCACGCTTCAGTTCCTCAACCCTGAGTGAGGAGAGGACGTCCACCACCATGACCTCGTACTCCTCCATGTCCTCAGCCCGGTCGGTGGAGGGCAGATGTGCACGGGAGAGACCATCAGCGACATAGAGCTTCCTGCCCCTCTTGTAGATGACGTTAAGGTTGTAACGCTGTAGGCAGAGCATCATCAGTTGGATGCGTGCAGAGGCCGTGTGTAGTTTCTTAGTTTGATGATGAGCGGCTGATGGTCAGTCTCAACGGTCACAGCCCGTTCATATATGTAGTGATGGAATTTTGTGCAGGCAGAGACGAGGGCCAGGAGCTCCTTTTCAATCTGAGCGTAGCATGATTCAGTTTCTGTGAGGGCCCTCGAAGCAAATGCCACCGGCCTGCCATTTTGGAGGCAGACAGCGCCCAGTCCGTGTTGCGAAGTGTTAGCTGACAGGACAACAGGTTGGTGCAGATCAAAGTACCGCAGCACCTGGGGCCAGTGATAATTTCTTCGAGTTTGGTGAATGCCGCTGCGCGGAGCTCCAGCCAGCACCAGTCCACATCCTGGTGCAACAGCTCATGCAGGGGTGCCATGGTCTCACTGTAGTCTGGTATGAATTTGGCCAAGTAGTTGGTCATGCCTAGGAACCTTTGGAGGCTGCGCTTATCATCTGGGGGGGGGGGGGGGGTGTACGGCAGCAGTCTTCGCAGGGTCGGGTTTGACACCCTGGTTGGTGAGCAGGTGACTAAGAAACCTCCGCAACCCTGAGGCGGCACTTTTCAGGGTTCAGTCTGAGATTGATATAACATATTCTGTTCATGACTTGGCGGAGACGCAGATCATGCTCCTCTCAAAAGCGGCCCCACAGTAAGATGTCATCGATAACAATTGAACATGGCTGTCCTTCGAAAAGCTGCTCCATGCACCTCTGGAAAACCTCACTCCCTGTGGTGATGCCATAGGGCATTTGTAGGAAGGCACAGCGGCCCACAGGAGTCATGAAGGTGGTGAGTTTTGAGGACTCTTTGCTGAGCAGCACCTGCCAGAAGCCACACTTAGCATCCAGAATGCTGAACATTTTGGCATCTGGCATGTCAGTGATCACCTCTTCCACGGTTTTCAGTGGGTGGTGGGGTCTGAGGAGTGCTTTGTTGAGGTTGACGGGGTCGATGCATAGTCTTATGCTACCGTCTCTTTTGGTTGCAGCTACCATAGCTGAAACCCATTCAGTGGGCTCCTGAACCGGTGTGATGACTCCCAGCTCGGTTATTCTGTGCAGTACTGCCACAGTCTTGTCCTCCATGGCCAGTGGCACTCATCTTGGAGCACATATAGTGGGGTGCACAGTGTTATCCAGGCGCATGTGGTACACCACAGGCAACTTGCCAATGGTGCTTGTGTCAAATAGGTCCTTGTACTCTGTTAGCTCTGGCACCTCTTACTGGATGACAGCATGCACCTCTGGTCCAAAAGTCACATAGCCGAGTCTGACACTGTCTCTGAGACCCAGCAGCGGCTTGACATTTCTGTCCACAACTTGGAATCGCAGCAAACCACAACTAAGGTTCACATCTGCTGCACCAAGAGGCTGGATTATGTGACCTCCACAGGCTACGAGATTTGCTCGTTTGTTGAAATTGATGTGAGCAGTAGGATCAATGTGCTGTAGCAAAACTTTGGATATTACGTTGCATTAGGCCCCAGTGTCTTCACAGTCAGTTGTTTGCTAGTGTGGCATGCCGACAGCTCAGCAAAGCTTTCATCTTGCTCACGCACATCCTCTGGCTTGTCTATGCTCTCACAGTAAAACATTTCTATAGTCTCGCAGTGAAACACATCAGTTGGCTCTTGTGTTGGCTGCGTGTCAAGCTCACTCACTTGTATCTGCCCCTGCGTGCAGTGGGGTGCGGAACCTGTCCTGGTCTGTTGGCGGCAAACGGTTTGCCTGATCTGCAGCATCTCGACAAGTGGTTCATTGTTCCACATGTGTTACAGTGCTTGTTGAAAGCTGGACACCTGTTACGGTCAGGTGCATGTTGGCCACCACAGTTTGTGCATGGGTTGAATTGCACTGTGCACACCTCTGCTTCCTTTTTTAGTTCTCTGTTGCCCTTTTCACATTGTTCATGTAGCATGCAGATCTCAGTGGCCAAATTTAGAGTCAGTTTCTTCTCCTTCAAAAGCTGTGCACGGACAGTGTCACTGTGAATACCACAGACCAAACGGTTAATCATGTAGTGCGCCAAACTCACATCGCTTGGCCATTACTTTCAACGTGGAAACATAGGACTGGATTGACTCGTGCTGTTTCTGGTTAGTTGTGTTAAATGCATGTCTGTCCATAATTACGTTCTTTACTGGCAGGCATATTTCTTCAAATTTCTTTAAAGGATGGTAGGGTCCTTATGATCTTCGTCATCAGCAAAATCAAACGTGTCAAGTTTATCCAGTGCCTCCCAACCGGCGAGGCTGAGAAATGTGTAAGCTTTCACTTTCTTACTAGCCACCAATAGCCCTGCGTTGCTATAGACGTGCCATTCCTGCTTGAACTTCTCCCAATTGTGAGCGATATCCCCGTTAAAGACGAGTGGGTCGATCTGGCGGAGTCCTTGTGCCATCTTGGGTTAAATCCGGCTCACTTCTGACACATGTAGATGTGCGTGGATGAGGAAGAGTGCAGACAGTTACGGTGTAATACAACATAGCTTTTATTAGCCATAGAAAACCAACAACAACCTACAGTTCACTTGATGTACCCCGCATTCCCCGCGCCCCCTGACGTCATCACGCTGTAGCCGTAACTACAGAGACTGTCAACACAGTCTACATCCACATAGGCCACATTCAATCATATTTTAAAGATATTTTCCCGTTATTCACAACAGGGGTCTGGATCCCATTTCAAAACACTGCTTTTCAGAAGCTTATGTAGCTAAAGCATATTGCACTGGGAGGAAAACCCCAAAACAGAGACTACAGTGCATTAAAAAATATCTACTGTATCAGAATGAAACAATCACAACATTTCAAAGACTTGGGCAATCCCTGAACGCTATGAGTGACAGACAAACAGCTGTGTAGTTGGGTTGCAGCGTCATCTCCAGGTGTGTTTATTGACAAGAGAACAGCTGTAGTGAGAACGTGAGGAGGAGCGGAGATTATAATCTAAAAAGGACTCGTCAACTCATCGCCATGGTAACGGTAAAAGGTGACAGTGGTTACTGTGGTTACTCTGTCTGCCCCAACTCTGAAGCAGCGACGATAATAATGAAGCCGCGGCCACTCACCGTCCCTGAAACGCTCGATGAAATTTCCAATTAAACACAGTGAGCTGCGAGCCTCGGTAGAGCATGCCCGCTTTGATTCCACCTGGCAGTGCCTTTGCTGCGTGTCAACCCCCCCTTTCACTTTCTCTCCCCTCCCTGTCTCTCTCCAGCTGTCCTTTCAAAATAAACGCGCAAAAAGCCAGAGAAAAACCCCCACTGACTCGTGAGCTAGTGGCGCTGAGAAATTTAGCGGTGGAGGTGCCAGCGTGCCAATGATTATGCTACAACGTGCCAACCGTGGCACCAGTGCCAAAGGTTGCCGACCCCTGGTCTACAACATAAAAAGCTGAACACTGCTTATACAGGGCTCTACACTAACATTTGTTAGTTTATTTTAGGAGCACAATGAAAAATGTTTAAGTAGCACGTTATTTAACCCTTGAATAATGTTAAGGGACCAGTGTGACACATTTTTACATTTGAGAACAGTAAAAACACCTTAAACATTATTCCTTTGACTTTAAGTTGCCTTTTAATGTGACCCAAAGTGGACCATACATGAAAATATTTCTACTTAAATCAAAGTAGCATATACTGATTTGTTGAACTCAGCCTGATGTAAAAAAAGAAATTAAAGGGGACATATTATGGAAATATCACTTTTTGAAGGCTCTTTAACATTTTTAAACATTTCTTTAACATTTTTTTCTTTAACATATTTGTTTGTCTTGCCTTCCAGCCCCCAAAATGTGAGACTTGACAAAGACTTGCATAATACCACCCCTACCTGGTACTGGTAGAAGGGGTGGGGCAGGGCTAGTAGTGGTTCATTTGCATTTAAAGGGACAGGGCACTGAAAGAGACCGTCCTGAATGGGGCTGTTTTGAGCAGATGAAAAGAGTGCTGTGATGTTTGATCCTGGGGGTATTTGACCGATGCATGTCACAGACATGACTTTAAGACACCTGGGAACTATTTTAATTTATGGAAAGGGGGCATAATATGTCTCCTTTAATAAAACTCAATAACCTGTCACACAGGCTGCTCCATGTTGTCGCTGTGTGATGTTCAGGGACAGGTCAGGACAGTCTGAGGACAGAGAGCTTTGAGCTTCAAGTTTATATTAATGAAGGGTGCACTGTGAGACTGTGACCTGAGCACATGTCAGCTGTAGTAGAGGAAAACTCCACTGTCCGGTGTATTTATCAGAGCTTGGTCGCCGTGCTGAGGCAGCGGATCAGTTTGAGCTGCGTTCATATGAAGTCAGATTTTCAAACTCTTCAGCTAGTGATCAGTGTTGGCGGTTGTTTGACTCACTGGTCGTGGGCATTTTAGCGATCGTACCCGCCTAGGCCAGTGCACAACAGGCAACAGTGTTGTTGTTGCCTCTTTTCACCGACAGCTCCTCTCTCCCTTGTGTGATTTGTGCACTGCGCACACACTGAAGCTGTTTTAAACAGAGATCCTGCTATATTATGTTGGCTTTGCTCATTTACATTTCGCGGAAAAACTCCCGTGGAAAAGGATCGATTAATTAAGACAATTAATTTAATTTAATCGAGTATTTAATCAATAGTTGACCAATTGTTTACATCCCTAACTGGGACTGTAGTGCAAGGAGAACAAGTTTGTTTAATATTCAGCCATTACTGAGAAAATACTCATGCCACGAAAACACTGTGCCTCCGAGTTGATGTTAGAGCGCTTCAGAGTACCTGTAAACATACTGAGTGGGTCAACTTGACTTGCGTGAGACATTGTATTACAGCTACATTTACAAATGTGTCCATTTTCTTTAAGTACAACAACAAACCCCTCCGCGTATGTTTGAATAGCTATCTGACACTGTGAAAAAAATGCATATATGCATTAATAATGTGGAACAACAAGTAATTTTTCTTTAATTTGGCTCACCTGGCAAACTAACTGCCAAACCTGTCTGTGAGAGTGATGTCAGTGATCTAGAGAAACAGCACAATTTAAAAAGTACTGAGCATAGGTGGCGCCAGGGTAGGGCTTGGTTGGGCTATAGCCCCATCAAGAATTGTGTTAGCCCTACCATTAGCCCTACCATAAAACAACCAAAAAAAAAAAAAAAAACAAGAAAAGTGTGGAGTCCAACAGCAACACCACGTTGTAACAGCATTCAGGCAGCTGCGATGACAACTGTCACTGATTGGGATCCTGAGATCAGTGAGGTCCTGTCAGTCCATATGTCACATACGTCACTCATGTGAGCGCGCTTTTAGTGTATGCTCAACACAGAGACAGTATGCTACTAGTTTGTAAACTATCTTGTTTAGTAGTTAGTGTTAGCGGCTTATTGTCACTCATGTTATTAAGTTAACGTTAGTTAAGCTGGTCAAAATTTATCACCTGCAGGTGAAAACGACCACTCGGGTCCCACGTCTTGCGCAAGGCTTGGTTGGACAAAGCAAGAAAAAGAGGAGATGGAGCAGCATCAGGAGCAGGACCAGCAGCAGGAGGAAGAGGATGGGGAAAGGGGCTGGCATGGCCAGCCACAGCCAACCACTGCGGGCATGGACACTGGCCGTGATGCTAATGCTACCACTGACATTAGCCAATGACCCGGGGATGGACCACAGCGCCCCATCAGGAAAAACATTATGCATTATACTGCATGCCAAGGCATTGCACAGCAAGGTCACAGAGAGGATGAGCAGTCAGAAAATAAGGGCAACCTTGTGGAGCTGCTAAACGTAATTGGTGAATTTGATGAGACAGTAGCAAAAAAAATGAAGGATAATCCCAGAAATGCCACAAATCCCAGAAATGCTAAATCCACACATAAGACATTCAAAACGAGATTTCTGAGCGAAAAAAGTGCAGAAATCAGAGATGCAGAACATTTTGCCCTTCTGGTTGACGAAAGCAAAGATATCCGTAAAGTGAATAGATTTCCAGTGTTGTGCGGTATTTAGAAGGAGACGAGGTGTGTGAGGAATTCCTGCACTTCACGCATGCAGATGGCCTGGACACCAACCTGTTCCTGAGAAGCATACAAAACACTCTATCACAGTGCAATATTGACAAAAACATGTGTTGGACAGTGGCGTTCAACAGAAATTCAAAAAGAATGTGTCACAAGCACTGTGCACTCACTGTCATGCGCACAGTTTAAACCTCGCTTTGGTTGAAGTGGTCTGCAACGTTGAAGCAGCAGCAGAGTTTTTTGAAATGTACAAATGTTGTACAACTTTTTCTCCAACTCTGTCACCCATGATCTGTTCATCAAGAAACAGAGAGAGATTGAATCAGCAACACAGCCCATTGAACATACGGGCCTTTCTGACACACGCTGGGCATGTCAATATGCAGCGTTGGTGGTGATCAAAAAATCACTGCCTGCAATATGGGCGACACTTCTGGACATCATGTCTCAGCTCAATGTGTGGAGGAAAACTGAGGTCAGGGCTGTGAGTGGACTTATTGATGAACAGTATTTACTGCTTCTCACCCTTTTCGAGGAGCTATTCCCAAAAATCACAAAGTCACAAAAATGTATGTCTGACCAGCTCCAATCTCCCACTCTTGAGCTTTCGTCCACAATAAACTTATCAGAGATACAGAAGATCTTTTATACCCACAGCCATCAGACTCTTTAATTCTTCTCCAAATGGTAGATGAGCTAATAGACAAATGGATTTCCCATTTGGGGATCAATAAATTATTTCCTATCCTATTTCCTATCCCTATTCCTATTTCTATCAGAGTCAGTCAAAGCGACATTGTCAGACAAATGTGCAGAAAAGTCGTGGGTTGACATTCTGGACAGAGCAGCGGACCTGTGCACCAAAGCCGGTGTGAGCCAGGACGGGAGACGCGAAAAAAGACAGGCACAGCCTCCTTGAATCCTTCAGGAGTTTGTTGTCAAGGCCCCAGTTGAGCACACACCTGTTACAACTCGAGATGCGCTGTGCACACATTGTTATTACCCAGTAATTGACAGAATTGTGGATGGAATGAGAAGACGTTACTCTACCGAGGCCAGAGGTGTTTTAACTGGAGTCTCGGTACTCAGCCCCAAACATGCGTCTTTCCTAGACAAGAAATGTCTGCAGCCCATGGCTCAGTTCTATGGAGTGACTGAGGAACTCTGCAGTCTTTTTGCCTAATTAGCATATTTAATTTGTTGGAGATGTGTTTTGACTCTTGGCTGTTGTGTGGTAGACTATATAAGGCTTTAGGACAACTTGAGAAAATGTGCGGTGTTGAATTGGGTGATCTGTGTGTCAAAGTTTCCCTTATTGGCCCCTCTGATTTTATATTGGTCTCATCGCCTTCTATATCTGCCGTATTTTCACTCAGATCCACCTGCTGTGCTGTTACTAGCATTTCTCTGTCTCTGTCTCTCTCACGCTGTGTGTGTCCATGTGTTTGTGTGTGTGCATGTGTGTGTGTGTGCATGTTTCTAGCTGTGGGAGGGTGTTGTTTTATTGAATATATATTCACATTGAAATTCTGGCATTTATTTGAGCGCCGCTGCCATATGGGTTAGCCCCACCGTAGCTGAACCAGAAAAAATACTCTGTACCACCACTGGTACTGAGTACAACATCTCGTTTCTCATGTTTAATGGTGTGAATGACAATTTATCTATCTTACTCATATCAGCAGTAAAGTGACATCCGTGTCTGCCCTCAGTCTGATTTCTGCTCTCAGTGCTCTCAACCAAGGAAAAACAACACCAATGTGAATGTCTTCTTCGTCAGTCACTTTCTTTCTTTGATTGTTTTCCTTCTGTTGAATGATCAGGCTTTTCCTGTGTTGTACAAACCACTACTAAACTGTGTCTTGGGCGCTTGTTTCTATCTGTTGCTAGCAGACTTACTGCTGATGCCCTCCTTGGCCCGGTCTGTTCTAAGGTAAAATGTATCATTTCCTGTGTGTCAGCATGGGAAATGTTGCCAGTTGCCATGAAATTCAAAACAAAATTACTGAAAAATACCACGAGAGACTTATGGAGCTGATCGGAAAAAGTTATGCACCAAAGGTTGAAACATTTTTTGTCTTTCCTAAAAAAGTATTTTTTAAAACACGTTAGCCAGTTGATTTATAATGGGTCACATGACTATGTAGATAGGATAAGGTTGTCATTTCTTACAGGTGGGAACATGATCAAGGTTGTAGATAACATTGACTTCTACCAGGAAATCAGAAACAATCTAGATTTCACAGGAATTGAAAACACAATGACAGTATATCACACAGTTGATAAGGACTAACTGAGCAGCTGTGTTGTACAAACAGTATAGAACTGTAAATACACCAGCATTAAAGACAGAGCACAGGTGTTATTGGCTTTAGGGCATGGGTGAAAGTAAGCTGGTACGGTCCGGTACTGCATACCACTAAAAGATTAAGTGGCGGTACTGGAAGTACAGGAAGAGGGGAGGGTGGCTCCCTGCCATAAACCCCTCATTCAGAATAGAGTTATTCTGATTCTGATACCAGGATCAGGAATGCCTCCAATACTGCCGAAAATGCCAGCATCGGTATCGGCGAGTACTGGAGTCCAGCCACTGATCCAATACCACATGTATTAGAAGCAGGAATGTGTTTACCAGTTAGCTCCATTAGTGCGGCTACAGTCAAACTCTGGAGCGGTCCATTTATAAAACAAAATGACCAGCACTTGAAAGACATCACATCCTGGATGTCTCCTAACTTCTTACTACTGAACTCTGACAAAACAGAGGTTATTGTGTTTGGACCTAAGCATCTCAGGGACACATTCTCCGATCAAATTGCTACTCTGGATGGCATCACCCTGAACTCAAGTACCACTGTGAGGAACCTTGGAGTAATTTTTGACCAAGATCTTTCCTTCAGCATGTGACTAGGACTGCCTTCTTTCACCTGCGCAGTATAACTAAGATCAGGAATATCCTCTCTCAAAATGATGCTGAGAAACTGGTCCATGCATTTATCACCTCTAGACTGGACTACTGTAACTCTCTCTTGTCAGGATGTCCAAAAAACTCTCTAAAGAGTCTCCAGCTGGTCCAGAACGCTGCAGAAAAAAACAAAAAAACAGACTGGGGGGTAGAGCCTTTAGTTATTGGGCTCGTCTACTGTGGAACCAGCTCTCTCCATTGGTCAGAGAGGCAGACACTCTTTCTACATTTAAGCCCAGGCTTAAGACCTTCCTCTATGACAGAGCTTTTAGTTAGGGCTGGCTCAGGTAGTCCTGGTCAATTTTATAGCTACGCTGCTGTAGGCTTAGACTGCTGGGGGACACATCAGGTTACATGGAGCCCTCTCCTCTCCTCTCCTCTTGCACATTTTGAGTTGTCATTATTTGTTGCACCTGTAGTTTGGCCTTGGTTTCTTGCACTCTCTCTGTGTTTTCCACAGATTTCTCCAGAGCTCCATCCCTCCGCACCAACCACCGCCGCCATCACCTCCTTTCTCCTGCTGTTAAACTGGTCTGCACTCCCTGCCCACCAGGAGATTCCTTCGTCATTTTTCGTTAACTGACTGGTTCCATTTCCCATATTCCATGTTGTAAATTGTTTTCTTGTCTTTATACAACTATTGCACATCTGCCCGTACTGGGTGAGGGATCCCTCCTCTGTTGCTCACTCTGAGGTTTCTCCATTTTTTCCCTGTTAAAAGGGTTTTCTTGGGAGTTTTGCCTCAGTTGATGTGAGGGTCTAAGGGCAGAGGATGTTGTCATGATGCTGTGTAAATCCCTTTGAGACAAACTGTTAGTAAAAACGGGCTATACAAATAAAATCGCCTTGCCTAATAAATAACTTGTGTACTGCATATTATACTGCATAATATATTAATATTTAGTGTTACTTCTCATGACTTCAACATGATGTACCGCTCTGGTAAGTCATCATGGAAACACGACTCCCTGCCAGTGGTGCGGCGTTTGGACCCAAGCCAAAACAAACTTGTGTATGAGCTGAAAAATGTAGCTACCACTGTATACTACCAGTGTGTGTGAAAACACCCGCACTGCATTTTTAAAGGAACTGTTATTAGGGCCCGAGCGGACGACAGCGTCGTCCTCGACGAGGACCCTATTGTTATTCGTTTGGAAGGATTTTTAGGGCCCGAGCGGACGACAGCGTTGTCCTCGATGAGGACCATATTGTTATTCGTTTGGAAGGATTTTTTTTATTTTTCCGCGTTTTTAAACCCCAATTTGGCCCCTTTCCCATGCTCAAAAACTCACAGATTTTTCTATGTTCAAGCGTTCACTGAAAAAATTCGATATTTTGGTGGTCTTGCACATGGGCGTGGCAAAATGGCGAAATAGCGCCCCCTAGAATATTTTGAAAAAGTCCATAGGAAAGTTGGCGTAAATGGACGAAAATTGGTACATGTATGTATATCATAGAGATCTAAAAAAATTACATTCAAGACCCGTCCAAAACCCGACAGGAAGTCGGCCATTTTGATTTGAATTTTTCACGCTCAAAACTCCTCCTAGGGATTTCACCCGGTTGACTTCAAATTTGGTACAGGTCATCGGCTAAGTATCAACATTAAAAGTTATTCGCAGAATTTCTGTAGGTCAAACGGTGTGGCCGCTAGGGGGCAACAAATTTAGCTTATTCGCTAAAATATTTCAAACTGCTCTCACGCCCACATTCTTGATCCTAGCAGCTTCAAACTTGGTACACATGTGTACGTGAGTAAGACGCACAAAAAAGTCGGCCTATGTCATGGTGAAATGTCAACAGGAAGTCCACCATTTTGAATTGAATTTTTTTCGTATTTGAAGTCCTACTCCTACAGATTTCGCTTGATTGACTTCAAATTTACTACAGATCATGTACTCTCCATCCTAATGAAGAGGTATTAAAAGAATGTCGATAGGTCAAAGGGCGTGGCTGCTAGGGGGTGACAAAATTTGGCGAATTTCGATTTCTCGCTATCAAACTTCGAACGGCTCTCACGTGCAGATACTTGGTCCTAGCAGCTTCAAACTTGCTGGACATGATGAGGGCTTTGCCCTGAACGTCCTGATATATTGACTTCCCACCTTACTCATAGCGCCCCCTGTTGGCAACAGGAAATGTGCAGCTTTTACTCAAACATCTATAAATACTACATAGTTAAGCCCATCGACTCCATTCCACTTCCAGTACATGCAGAACAAGTTGGTGAAGCTACATTGTGAATGACGTGAAGCTACAACCAATGGCGTCCGTGTGGCGGTACGACGACTATCGACCCTTCGTCGTAAAATTACGTTTGGCTTTTTGATGGCTTTAACGAACTCATACCCACATGAAATTTGACACGCAGGTCGACACTGACGAGCTCTTTCATCTGATATGCAGCTCGCCCATGGGCGGGGCCAAACGCCTGAACAGCGCCACCTTGAAAATTTCAAAAACCCCTCCCCATAGGGCTTTTTATGGAGTAGGAAGTTCAAACTTGGTACACATGTCTATCGTGTCCAGACGCACAAAAAAGTCTCTTGCACCAATGGTCAGAACCAAACAGGAAGTCCACCATTTTGATTTCATTGGTCACGTTTTGTCGATTTCCACCATTGGTATTTGAACGAACTCCTCCTAGGGATTTCGCCCGATCAGCTTCATATTGTATGACCATCACCTCAACACCTTTGTGATCAAAAGTTATTCGCAGATTTTCTCTATCTCAAGGGGCGTGGCTGTAATTGCGATTATTCAACAACAAAATGTTTGGTGTTTGTTCATGCCTTTAATACGCTCATAGCTCATAGCTTCATAGCTGAAAATTGGCACACAGGTGAGGAATGGCAAGTACTCCCGGTGATAGAAATCTGGTACATGGGCGGGGCGGAATGCCTCAACTGCGCCACCTTGAAATTTTCAAAAACCCCTCCCCATAGGGGTTTTTTTGGAGTAGCAACATGAAAATTGGTACACGTGTGTAATGTGTCTAGACGCACAAAAAAGTCTCTGGCACCAATGGTCAGAACCAAACAGGAAGTCCGCCATTTTGATTTTAATGGTCTATTTTTTTTGGCCATTTCATCATGTTTGAAACGTGAATAACTTTGCGTGTGTTTCACCTACGAGCATGAAAATCGGTAGGCTGATAGAACTCATCAAGACGCACAAAAAAAGGTCAGGGGTCCAAGCTCTAAAGTCAACAGGAAGTCCGCCATTTGACCTCAAAGGTCAAGTTTTGGTGATTTTCCGCCGTTTTGATTTTAATGGTCTACTTTTTTGGCCATTTCATCATGTTTGAAACGTGAATAACTTTGCGTGTGTTTCACCTACGAGCATGAAAATCGGTAGGCTGATAGAACTCATCAAGACGCACAAAAAAGGTCAGGGGGTCCAAGCTCTAAAGTCAACAGGAATTTGACATTTGACCTCAAAGGTCAAGTTTTGGTGATTTCCACACAACATACTTAAACAAAATTCTCCTAGGGATTTCATCGGATCGACTTCATACTTCATGAACATCATCTCAAGACCTTTGTGATCAAAAGTTATTAAAAGCTTTGCTCTACGTTAAGGGGCGTGGCCGCTATGGTGCCGTCATTTCTCATGCGTCGCCATGGAACATCAAGTCCTTCTAACTCCCTCATGCATTGTCCCATTGGCTTCAAATTTCACATGTGTGATGAAGGTCTGCCCCTCAATGCACCTGACCAGCTCTGGCAACGCTCGGAGCGCCACCCAGTGGATGAGCCGAACATTGCGTTTTTTCCTCTTTCTCCAGGTTTCTCCTCTCTTCCTGCTTTGGCCCGCAGGGGCCTCCCCGAGCCACAGGGGCGTCCCCGAGCCGCAGGGGCCCACGGTTGCATGTGGCGAGGGCCCGTTCACAGCCGCTTGCGGCTTTAATTTATTCCTAGATATTTGTTCATTTTCAGTTGTGGGTTAGTTAAATGGTTAAATGGTTTTCTTATGCTGTATTCATTCATGTTTTCATGAATATACACAGTGTGTATATATACAGCACAAGTAGGCCTATCAGAATCAGTATCGGAAGAGAACATCTAGCAATATGCAGTCTTGAACACTAGTTTGTCTGTTTATGAATTGCTTTTAATGCATTCCGTGCTGTGTTTTGGTCCATGCTGGATGGAGCCTTGGCCAGGGGTCTCCTCTGTGCCCAGCCTTTGAAATGTGTACCACTATGTTTAATGTTTTTCCATTCGTTGCAAAATGTCTCAATTAAAATCAATAGGAGAGTAATTAGTTGTTTCATGTTAATTTGTTCAATTTCAATGACACAGAACACCTCGAAAAAAAAGGCTCATGAGCTAACAAAGATTTCATTCACTAGTACGTGAGTGTGCATGCCTGTCTACCATATTGTCAAGTGTTTCTAATTTCTGCCTACTCCATACAGGTAGCCTACAGTAAAATATTTAAATGTTTTTTTTTGTTTGGGTTTGGACTTTGCTTTTTTAAAGCACATGAAGCAAGAGAGAGAACAATTTGAAGCAATGAAAGTTTTGGTAATAGTACCAGCAAAAATTTTAAACTACGTGCAACCCTGCTAAAAGGGATATTCCGGCGTAAATGTAACCCATGGTCTATCGCACCATGAAACTGAGTAGAACACCTCCTCAAGAGATGAGGCAAAGTTGTAGCGACTTAAGCAAAGACCAAACAAGAGCAAAATACTGCTGTCTGTGGGGCCATAAACCAACTTCAGTCAAAAAAGCCACTTATAGCAACAAATAATGCTCAGAACAGCACCAAACTTCTACCTTTAACAGGTATTTAGTCATGAACTACAGCCCTGGACAAAGTGACAACATAAATGTCTTTGTCTGGATCATCACTTTGTGTCATCACTTGCACTAAAGGAACATATACTCACGCATTCACCTGACTGTGGAACTTACAGACAGGTTGTAGACACAGAGACTGAGACAGACAATGATGGGTCGGTAAATAGGGTTGTCATGATTCTCGATACTTCGGTACCAAGTCGATGCCAACATGCAAAAAATATGTCATAACCTGCTTTTTTCCGGTACTGTTAGTACCGTATATAATTTTGCAGTTCGTGTCAATTCCTGTCGGGACTGACGCAGGCAGTATATGCGTGTAAGAGCACATGCGTGATCTCGGTACGGCTACAGTCGAACTCGCAGTTGTTGTTGTAAATCTTTATTGTCCCCAAAGGACAATTCAAATGCCGCCAAAAAAAAAAAAAACATTTTATTTATAAAGGTGCCTTTCATGACACTCAAGGTCACCGTACAGAATAAAGACAGTCTACAACAGTGCAACACAACAATTGCGACAGAGAAAAAAGTGCAACTGTGTGGCAGTGCGGTCATTCCAGTCCAAGGTTAAAGTGCATATGCCAGTCTGAAGGGGTGAGTTTTTAATCTGATTTTAAAGGAGTTGATTGTGTTGGAGTTTCTATTGTCATGTGGCAGAGAGTTGCAGAGGTGGGGGGCCAAGCGGCTTAATGCTCTTGACCTCATAGTGGAGAAGTGAGCAGGTGGGAGGGTGAGTTGAATGGAGGACCTGAGAGTATGGGTGGGTGTGTTAGTATGGAGGAGCTCAGAAAGATACTGAGGGGTGAGGTTGTTGATGGCCTTGAAGGTGAGGAGTAAGATTTTATAGATGATGCAATATTGATCAGAAGCCAGTGGAGTTGCTGCAGGATGACTGTAATATGACTGGATTCTGGGTTGTGGAAATGATTCGAGCAGCACCAGTTGCAATTTATGGATGGACTTGTCAGGCAGACCAAAAAGAGGAGAGTTACAATAGTCAAGATGGGATATAAACTGGGTGTGGACCAGGATAGCAGTCCTGTACCCTGTATTTTCAGGGAAATCATATTTAATATTAAGTGATATTTTTGTATAAAGGCATAGACAGTATGAGTAAAGAAGGAGAGACCAAAGCTGAAGACAGTTGATGCCATCATAACTGTATATCTGATATTTGACAAATCTTTCCCCTTAAATGTAATAATTCATTAGTAGTAGTATTAAATCAATATGATGGTTGCAACGTGTGCACACACAAACACATGCACGTGCATGCACACACAATGAAGCAATGCTTGTTTAGTGTAGAAGCTGCACTTTAAAGGGCAGAGTCAAGAGCTGAGAAGTCATTTCGTTTAGAACTTTCATACAGAGATGCATCTTTTGTGATGGTAAGTATGTTTTTAACAGAGTGTCATTTCTTTCTGTTATCACTAAGGTTATCCATGAAAGAAAGGAAGAGGGGCACACACTGATTTTGTGGTCAGTCTCCTTTTTTCTCTGTCCCTCTGTAACATAATCTAATGCAACACAACACAACAAAACACAATGCAATTCCTTGGAGGAATCTCCTCATGACGTGTGCAGATAGTGTGCAGATAGATAGATACAGCAGCAGCAGATCAAGTGACATGGGGATTACAGCGAGGACAGATGGCAGCCATGGCACTGCCAAGCAGAGGGCTGCAGGGTTTATGAGCAAGTGAGGAATGCAGCAGGTGACCAGAGCAATATGGTGAACAGGATCTGCCGAAAGCTGACCCTGAGTCAGTATGTCTCATGTTTCAGATTTGATTAATAGCTCAGCTCTAATAGATTTAGAAAATTCAACCTCTCTTTTACAGTGTTCACTCTGAATGTGTTTATATTACACGCTGAACTAAAAACCTGTGTCACACCACCTGTTCCTTATCCTAGGAAAAGCTATAGGCTGCTGGTAAGTAATTATCCATAGGCAGCATCTATGTCATGTGTCACTGACAGTCTGATGAAATGTGATTTGTTACTGCATCTCTGCAAAACACTGGCAGCTTTGAACATCTGAAAGCTGCATTCTATGACAATGTGGTCTCAGGTTCAGGCCATAATCTGAAGACACATCCCATTTCTGTCTCTGTCATGTTTTTGCCCTCAGTATAAGGCATATAAGGCAGACACAACATCTCTTTACAATAAGGTTTTAACTGAATGTCACTGTCCCACTGTCCAAAACATCTAAACTGTTAAATCTATCAATCACATAATGGATTTTATTTTACTAACTTTTAGTAAGTGGTAAAAGAAGTGGCTGACTCACCTGCAGCATACATGACTGCAAGCATGATGGAGGAGATCCATGCGATCTGACTGTAGGAGGCATTGAAGATGATCTGGATGTCCTTAAAGAAAACTGTGATGGCCTTGGGGAAGGCATAAGAGAACCCAATGGAGATGAAAGAGCCCAACACAACAGCCCATCCCCAACCGCCGTCTGGTGGGGGCAGTGCGGGGGCGCCTGTGGCAGGGGGGGCATCACTGGCCTTGCTCAACACTGGCTGTTCACTGCAGAGAGATAGAAGAGAGGAAGAAGAGAGGATGGTAACTCCCAGAGCATGGAAAACTTAAAACATTTTGTCCAGGGACTGATTATTGATTAGTCCGATCTCAAAAGTCTGTCAGCGGCAGGTGCTAGCTGTGATTGGCTGCTACTCCTGCTCCCTCTGCCTAACTGGAGAAAACAGCACCGTGAGTGTTGGATTTTTGCAAATATGGTTACAGGCTATAGGTGGAGCCAGAGGAGTTGGATTTGGTCCTAAATTACCCATTTCATGTACTACTATCAGAATATAGTTACAGTTCTAGCAAATATGACTGAATATGAGCTTTAATGTTACAGATCATTACTCCAGCATAGAGATAAATGAAACAAGCAGCAGCTCATATTGACAGTACACAGATTGCCAAGGTCACAGGCTGCTTCCTATCTATATAATGTGCATGAACAGCATGACAGGACAAAGAAGGACATACCAGAGCTCGGTATCCTGGAGGAGACGTGTGCAAACACACACACGCTGTTTTAGGGGGCGTGCACTGACTTAGGACTAGAACTGACCCGCCTTATGCTAACCTTGAGGCCACCTACACCTCCCCCCACCCCCAGCCCCCAGGGAGTAATGGAAACAAGGTGTTGGCTGATGAAAACAGACGGTTTAGAATCAGCTGCTGCTGCTGCTGCTGTGTACAAAGCAAATACACCATAATTATGTGTGATAAAGCAACAGCAGGAATTGAGCCACTCTTCACTCTTGAATTTTACAAGCTAACTGAGCAAAGTAACAACACGCACAAACACCAACTGAATCAAGCTGTGAGATGGCAAGTAAATGTATACTATAAAGTGAGATGGAGCTTCCTCATAATCTTTGTATATGTTAACCTCTATTACTCCTGTAGTGGGGGTCGCCTCCACTGATAAGATCTTCCTCAGGGTAGTTAAAGGCTCACACTAGATTGCTGTCTGTGCACAATCATCTGCAGACCTACAAACCTCACCCTCGGCTGTTCCAGAGAAGGTACCAGAGAATATTGTAACGATACCACTTCTCATCACGGTGGTATTATTCAATTAAGTGTTCAATTAGATCCTCCTCGCTGAATGAGAGCGAAGTCTCCTTTCACGGCGTAAAACTACGTAAATATTCTCCGGTACCACTTCTCATCAAAGTCTGCAACATGCAGAGTTTGTACTAGTTTCACTTGTTTGTTATTTGACAGAGTTTCACACAGAGCTTTCTGATTGTTGTAGGAGTCTTTACATGTTTCGCCTTCTGCGACAGCAAAAAGGGAACATTTTTTTTAGACAAGATGATAGTCTCATAAACTACTAAATTTTTTTTTAACTGAATGACTATACAAATACCGTAAAACTTCAAATAAAAGCCATAGCTCAAATAGACGCTGGTCTCATATACTGGCCGTGTCTGGCTACAGGTTTGAGCAAATAAAAGCCGGTCTCAATTAGAGGCCAGGTCTATTTCTATTTTCAGTTCAAGTTCTTGTGAACGTACAAAGCCTCTCAAAGCCCACAGTCGCCCGTTAGAGCAGTTTCTAAGATGCTTCATTCGTGCTAGAGTTCTCAACGGAACACCTAAAAATTAAAACACGACAGTCCAACCCGCAGGTGTTGGTGCTCAAACCATAGCGGCCAGACTCGCAAGCAGTAATTCTCAGCCTGAATGTGACCCCCTCCCCCCCAAAAAAGCCAGAGTTATTTGTGTATGTTTTCTACCCAGACCTGGTGCATCTGGTTGTTTTGCTCGGGATGGTACATTGGGAACTTGGGAGCTGGTTTCCAGTCTATGGCCGGAGCGCTCATTTATTTAGAATAAGTTTAATTGGTGCAGACTAAACTTCAAAATGAATGCGTGCTCCAGATATGGCTCTTTCCTTCAATTCTTACTCTATCAAACCGTAAGAGCAGAATGATTTGAGAGTATTTTCCATCTTTGCTGAGCATAAGATTTGTTCAAAATTAAATAAAAGCCTGTCCCATATAGAGGCCTGTCTCTAATATAAGCCGGGTCAGTTCGGCAGTTGAAGCAAATAAACGTATGGGCCTTTATTTGGTGTTTTATGGTATTCGAAAATCATTGCCAATCCCTAATATCCACTGGTCAATCTCCTCCATATCATTGTCCCACAAATAAAAAACGGCCCCGCCTGGACCTGCCCAAAATAAGTAAATTTGCCAGCACCAGTTAGCATTTTGGCTGCAGGCCTGACTTAATACTATAGGTGGAGAGCATCCTTCAGTCTGCAGATTGTCTGTAGTTGGGCTGGTGAACATTAGCCACCAATATCAATATATGCTGCTCTTTTCAGATGAGGTGACAGTGCTTTAGGGAATCACTCTGAGTCACTATTTTGTTTCTAATTCATAATACATTTGAAAATAATTTATCATATACATCAGTAATCACCTGCTTTGTCCAGGTGCAAAGGTGAGTCCCAGTTTTGAGAAGATACACTTTATCTGTCAAGAAAAAAATCACATTATTTCATGAGAAGAGTAAAAAAAAAAAAAAATTGTTCCAACTTTATGGCTAACCGTGTATATTTGCTTTTCAAATGATTCAATTGCTTAATTTGTAATTCTGGATTATGACTACATTTATCAGTTTATAACATAATGTTCTATATATTTCCAGGTTTTTTCTTGAGTTCTCTCATAGTTGTTGGTAACCAATAAATTAAATAATCAATAAAATAAGTCCACACAACATCAACAAGTTTCTAGAGAGTAAGAATAAATTCAAACCCTGCTTAGCCATCTGAATATTCTAATATATACTATATATACACTATTATTATTTCAAATGAGTGATATCACATGATTATTTAATTGAGGCTGGTTTTGACATTGGACCACTATTTGTAAACAGTCAGTCAGTATTATTTTGAGGCATAACCACAAGCCTGACATTGTATCATCTTATAAAGTCATCACAGCAAAATTAATTTATGTTTCCGCCTGCCTGAAAAATATGCAACCTCTGTGTTTGGTGCCCACCAGCTCCTGAGTGTCTCTAATGTTGTGGACTGTTAAGTAGAGAACAGCCATGAAAGTGAAACCTGAACATGAAATTTTCTGAAGAGCTGATGGGTGCTGCTCATGCCCAGTGGGCAGTCAGCATATTTTGGGCCGGTACCAGGGGCGGACTGGCCATCTGTGTGTTCTGGAGAATCACAGAACAGCCGGTAGTCGGCCACCATACACGTCATGTTTTTTTTAATGCCCGACAGCCGAGTTTATCTGTGATCATTCAGTTATGCTTACAGAGGCCTATGGTTGAGCTCATGTGCAATGTTTATAACCATATTGATTAAAACCATTTGCGACCGGTGCTGAAGCCCGGACTTGATGCGGCTTGACTCACTAGCATTAATTCTCGGCCTGAACCTGCGCATCAAGAAAGAGGCGTGTTTGTGTGCTCCCCCCCGGCAACAGAATCTCACTGGGCCAGGCCGAGTCAAAGTCCAGGGCTGTGTTTTAGTCCCAGTCCGTCCCTGATGCTGTTCACTCCACATGGGAGGGACCGCAGAGGTTTGTGATCATTCCCTGTAATGTTCACTATTAACATGATTTACATTTCATCAGTTGATCCACTATAAAAATGATTGGTGTAGCTTTGTATAATTGTATATGTATTACAAAGTATCATAATTTAATATTCAGCCAATTATACACACTTGATGTAAGAACAGCAATGTGACCTGAAATGATAATGAGAAGACGACAAAAAAAGAAAGTTTGGTTCATTTGAACAAAAATAATATGGGCTAAACATGATTCATTCACTTCTTCAATTTAAAGAACAAATGAGGAGCAGAAATGAGACAAACATTTGACAAAATAAACACACTGAACTAAAGTGATGACTTCATTTTAGAATAAACTTAAGCCAAGTCTTAAGATTTCTAGTGGTGGGTAACTAACCATTATAGTAACCACTGTATCACTAGTATTCATAATGACCCTGGAATGAATGGTTCAACTCCGCTGAGTGGACATATAATCCTGCGTATCACTCTCAGACTGGCGCTTTCATCAAAGTTAGACATTATGCCTTTTTTTCCCAAGTTTTATATACTTGCTGTAATCTGTGCTAATCAGATTATAGGATGGCCACAGTAGCACTGGCTGTGGACACTGATTTTGATTGATTGAACGTGACAACAATATATTGAGAAGTCTCAGAGCCCATAAGCTGCTTAAAGTGATGGAGGAGGGAGCTGTGAACAGACTGTAAGACAGCAGCTGTGGAGGGGAAAAGTCTGATGGATTTATCAATTTTATGATGACAAAATTTAGTCACAACAGTGTCAAAGACAACGTCTTCTCTGCTGTGTCCTTCACCCGACACTGACACCATCTCACAGAATAATGATTGATGGGCTGCAAATCTATATATGCTTGGTTGGAACCCTGCTGAGTCCATAGGGAGGAGGAGTGATTATGCTCTGCTCTCAGTCTAAACCATAGACTGTATAAAGAGGTCTAAACCGAGGTCTAAACATCATGATGAGTTTTTATAATTACTAAAAAAGCTCTGTAAAAAGGTCATTTGTAATTTTTATGACCAAAAAGGAAACGTGTTTTTCTCTTCTATAAGACCTGCCTCTCTCTCGCACCCATCCACATATAGACAACAAATTAATGCTATATGAAAATAATAACTAGTGAGGTAAAAAAAAAAAAAAAAACAGACACATGAAAACCATGAAATAGAAACATTGTAATAATTCCTGTAACCACAGCTGGCCAAAGTGGTCTATAACAGCTGTTTGTATGAAGCCATTCATGTGATTGGATTGTTATGGTGGTGTAGGCAGGGGATGACCGGGTCGAGAGTAACACGGGACGAAGGTAACGAAGCGATTTTCTCCGAGCCCATACAAGTCTGATATGTCTAACTTTGTCAGCATGTGTAGCATGCCTAACAGAACTGCAAAAGCTCTTGAGGATGCGTCTTACTTTGACCGAGTTACATTCAAGAACCTGTTTTCAATGACGTAAAATAAATTCACTTGAGTTGTATTTTTTTTTTCGATCGCTCGGCTGCGTTTACCGTTTCAGGTGTTATGATGGTTAGACAGATGAATTAGTCCTCTAAAGGCAGGCTTCCATTGTACGATTTTGCCACGATTTTGTAGTCCCAGATGAGTCACAGCCTAATTTGCATAATCATAGAGGGTTCGCGGGGTTGTGAGCTTTCATCCGGATGCATAGTTAGTGAGGCTCTGCGTCACGTTCCGATGTCCTAAAGACGAGTCGCCGACCTCCCGACAAATTTCTGGCATGCTAGAAAATTTCTCGTCGTGACGGACAATATATGGGATCCTGCACATACAACAAGTTTTTGCCCCCAAAAGTCTCCACACGGTTCAAAATCAAAAACAGCTCAAAATGACAACCAGAGGTTGAGGTTGAGCTCCCACTTCACGCACCCAGTGGTCCGAAGAGAAAGAGGAGAGACTGGTGGAGCTATGGAGGGAGCACGAATGTCTCTTTGATGTGTCGGCTGCTTCCTACCATGACAGAAATATGAGGGACAATAGCTGGAGAGCGATAGTGTCAGCTGTTGATCTACCTGGTAGGATATGACTAGCTACATTCACGTGGCGGCTTTTTCCTTTTCAGCGCACAGAAAAGCACAAACAAAAAGCGCGACTTGCCGTTTGTCAGCCATTATCTATAGGAACCAACATCAGGAACCAATGTCAATTTGAGTTTTACAATTGAGCAATTACAGAGCAGCACAAATCTCAGCGGCATCACAAGGGTAATTGTGGTGGAGGGCAATCGTAGAACGACATGCAATTAGTGGGGGTCTGAGACTGATCTGAGACATACGACTGAAGAGGGAAGCTCACGCAGTTTGAGACGTGAACAGACGAATAGTCATTTCGTCCCTCTGCAGATAATGAGCATTTCTGTCACCCTGCCGCTACCGCAGTCACACAGGACTGATTAAAACACACAATGTAAACAATGTGACTGTAGATAGTGCAGGAGCAGGGTAGAGACCAGTGGATCACGGTGGACCAGGAGAAGAGGCCGTCATCATAGGAGGGCGACAGAGATCTCTTTTGGCCCAGATCCCAAGGGAGTGAGCGTAGTATAAAAAAAAAAGTAAATACATTTCTGTAACAACAATTCACACAGTAACTAATTTATAGAAAATAGCAGGAAAAAGCAGCATGTTGATGAGCTGATGAGTTGTGCATTCTAAAAATGAAATTTAATACATTTTTAATGAAGATAAAAAGGGGCCATCGGACTGGAGCCGAACCCGGTGGTGGTGCTGCAGAGAGGACTACAGCCTCTAGTCTCTCCAGTTTAAAGGGCGCCTGTTCCAGGTACACAAGGCTCGAGGTTCAGTGTTTTTAATCAGAGTGTCCATCGAGCGTTTCACTGATGGTGATGCAGAGCGAACTGCCGCTGCTTCATTATTGCTGCTGAATCAGAACTGGGGCAGATGTACAACAGTCTCAGTTACCGTTACCATACCGACAGCTAGCTGTCCACATGTTCTCACTACAGGTTGTTCTGCTGTAAACAAACACACATGGCGATGACGCTGAAACAGAACTACATAACTGTTAAATGATTGGCTAGCATCGAAGGATATGATAGGCTGTTTCAATGAGCCAGGCAGGGAGCACAAGTGGGACTGTCTGTTGGATGATTGGCTGTTCGCAAGGAACTAGTACTGTAATTTGTAATCTAACAAATCACTTTTGAAATCAGAACAGTAACATGATTACTTTAACCATCATTGCTGCTGTCCATGAAATGATAACAGAGGATAGCTTAGGAGCATGTGTGGCCCACAAGCCAGAGCTTTCCAACAAAACTGGTCCCCTCAAAGTTGAACAGCCCTGCGCTAGAGTCACACCAGCTGCATTTTTGGCTCTGTACTTGATTTGTGTGACAATGGGAGACCAAAAAGCCCATTATGTGAAAACAAAAGGTTGAAATGCTAATGAGGTGCCTTCCAACTCTAACCGCGGGATTCCCGTGATTCAGGAGTCAATTTAACTAGTCACGTGATGGGGACGTGACAGGAAAAATTCAAAACTCAAAAATTAACAGGTCTTTTTTACTTTCGTTTTTCTATATTTAATCAAACAAAAATGTGTGTTTTTAATGATAAATGAACTTTTTCTAATCGAAAATGATGCAGCCAACTCTGACCAGTGTGTCTTTGTTTGCAGAAACAGGCAACCAATTGCTGACCAGAGTAGAACCCAGCTCCGCCTCCTCCACGACAGTTGAGGCTAAACTCATAGTGATAATTTGACAGCTGGTGGTGTTTTTATCTTTGAATTGAGTGAATGTTGGCCTGTGCCTGTATTTGTTTTGGTAACCAATGACTGACGATCGCCCAATAGGCAGCTGGCTAACAGTTAGACTGGTTAGCCTATTACAGTAGCCTACGTTATGTCGCTAGTTCCAAATTCTGATTCACTTTGCAAAGTAGATCTGAGTACACGTTGTGATATTATGAAATTTGACTCTGTCAAGCTGTTATTCAGAGGCAGACAGAATCCGTTTGTCATCACAATCATTTACATGACGACTATGACGACCACTGTGTGTTCTAAAATAGAAAAACGGTAACGAGACAGGACAGGATTATTTTTTGACTTTGTCATGGGACCAGGACGGGACAGGATTGGAAAAACACTCCTGTCAGCCTCTAAACGCTATTACAGGAAATTTAACCCACACATCGCTCTGGTCTCATGGGGCTTCAGGTTATACAGGTTGAAAATGAGATTTAAGGTAATCTCTGAGATAATAATAATAATTCAAATTCATCATTAACCCAATCAAATAGTACCTATCAACAGCAAATCCGGTCTCCCCACAGTGGTCAAGTAAGCACTTTGTACCTTGGTCTTTGTCTTAGTCTTTATAGAAAAACAAAGAAACAATGGCTCTCCCACTACAGTATATGATCTGACACTTACTGGGCAGGGGTTCCACGAAACTAAAAAAAACATTAAATAAACCTTTCTCTTTCATTCTCAATGCAGGGACTTCGTAGGAATTCTTTGAGCTGGAGTTCTGGAGACTGAGAGTTGATCTAAAAGGTTAAGTCGTGCCACAATTCTCCCTCTACACCTAGGAACCACTGACTGATGTGAAAACCACACCATCACACCAGGACATTAAAGACTCAATCCTTTACCCTTAACACCTGCACACACCCCCACCTATGTGGACACAAAGCATGTTAGAAAGTCAAACCACTTCACTTTCCATGTGGGCTGCCAACACCCACATCAACCGCCCAATCTGCAGTTCCAGCTCTGCTGTATGCTTACTTGTGAAGGTCAAGCATACAGATTCAGATTCTTGTTCTTGCATTAGCATGTTTCAGGACTTCAGGGAAAATTCACAGATATAAGCTGCAGATTGTACTGACAAAGCCAGCTTCTAAACAAAAATAATAATAATAATACTTAATAATTGTATATATTCAATTATAGTTTGTTTATCTGTGTAAGCGTTATTATCATAATTTTGCAGCTTTATCAATGTCCACTTTTCTGCTGAAATCCCCACTGTAGGACTAATGAAGGGCAATATCTTATCTTAACAACAGCAATAAAACAGAAAAGGGAAAAGGACACACCTGACCAGACCTTTCAGCCTGGGTCACCATGAACATTACTAACAGTTTGACTGGAGGGCATCACAGATAAAACAAAGAATTCTGCTCTTCCCACAAGTAACAAATTGTCTCTGTGTGAGGCATATTTTTACAAAGATATAGAAAAGTTTACTTTTGGACAATCACTTTCACTGAGGGACTTAACTGTCACCTTCACTTAGCTAGGAGGCAGATGTGAAATTGATCCTTCAAACTGCAACGTGCTACAAGTATTGTGAAGCAGTAAACCTGTTACGCAGGCCTGTTCCTACTGGTATTTTTTTTTTACGTTAAGGTTCTCGGTTTGGTGACAGGTCTGACTACTGTCTAATGGCTAGTGTGTTACGGTTTCTACAGGAAGGTCGCAGGAATCACATATCCTCAACTTGTTCAAGTCTGCTCAGGAATAATCCTCGCATCACATCACTGACTAATAATAGACTCTAACCTTTAAAACCTGGACCTCCATCGGGGAAAATAGACCTGAGAGGGTGATGCAACAGCAGAATGACTCCTAAGAACTGCAGCTTAATCATATGATGCTGCCGATGTAGGGACAGGGACCGGATGAAGCCAGTCTTAATGCCCAGGGCCTACACGAGTTAACCCGGTCGCTCACAGTAAATGCACGCTGACTTTACACAAGAAACAGACTGACAGTTTCCTGAACGCCTCGTGAGACTCAAACATCCTCTGTCAGCCCGTTTCCTGACGTGTTTTTCATTCACCACAGCACATGCTCATCTTCAGCAGCCCACGAGAGACTGGGCTAATCCTCTCGATCAACGATAAGCAGGCGCTCTAAACGATACTTTACCTTCGGTATTCTGTGTGTTTGTGTCCTGTGCTGGCTGTCGAGCTCGGTGACCTTAGAGCCGAGAGATATCCGTGTGTGTCCCGTCGTGGCCGACACTGGCTGACGTGAAGCTGCTAAGACTGCAAAATGCGGTGCTGCCTCCTTCCTATTTTAAACCAGAGCCGCTCTATAGGATTGACCCAGTCCTCCAGTCTGTGTAACACGTTACAATTCTGCTCCACCCGACTCCACCCAGCTCCTCCCGGGTAGGTTACTGTGTGCTCTGCATCGGGTAAATAACCCTGTTACAGCATAAACCAACCACCATTTTCTAAAACAAAGAGGCTCAAAAAAAAAAAAAAAAAAAAAAAATATATATATATATATATATATATATTCAGATTCAGTGTAGACATAGTGGAAGGTGTGTGTTTCATGTCATGTTTCTGCTGTGATGTCACTTTGAGATGGCTTGTGTCATGTGTGTCACATGAAAATAAGTGGGAGGTGGAACAGCTGGATTATGAGACATGAAAATGCAGCTCTAAAAATGTAGGTTGTGATTCTCAAGCAGAAATAAACCGCAGTAAAACACAGCAAGTCATCTCTATGGTGAAATTAAATCGAAAATTCACACTGTTCACACTGAAATTTAATATGAGTTTGAGCACTGAATGAAGCATAGCATA
This sequence comes from Caranx melampygus, assembly GCA_019059645.1. Classification (NCBI taxonomy): domain Eukaryota; kingdom Metazoa; phylum Chordata; class Actinopteri; order Carangiformes; family Carangidae; genus Caranx; species Caranx melampygus. The sequence continues at coordinate 337,506 of JAFELL010001427.1, forward strand.
AGTTAAACTGTTGAAAGCAGTTGGAATATGAGTTGATGTTTAAACCTTGAAAGCAGTCAAACTGTCACTTAAAGTGGTAAAATATAATATGTGATTTGAGATATCAGGTTCCATAAAAACAACTACATGAAAGCAGATTATTTCAGAATTGTGTTGAAACAGTTTACAGCTGAATGTCAACTTGCTGTGGATAGACATCTGATGCATCTGGACTCATTCCCTTAAATGTTTGCGTGCATAAAGCTGCTGGATTCACAAATTCGATCTAGGTCATTTGAACTCAATCCCTGGGATTAATTTAAAAGGGTCAGAGTGAAGCTGTGATACTGACTCAGCAGTGTAAATAGGAAATTTGAGGCTCTGTATGAAGACCAACAGTAGAACACTAGGCCAACACAATGACATCAGCAGAACAAAAAGTTCAATAGTAGTCCATGAGTAGACTGTCAGTGGCAACAGTAAAACAGTGGTAGAACAATAGCAGGACAACAATACAGCAGAACAGTACCACAGCCTTATACTTACACATACTACATAAAACATGTTTCAAAAACAGATTGGATTGCTAGACACCCATGGCATCTGATTAGGCCACAGCTAAATTTGTGGACACAGCAAAATATAGGTCATGAGGTCAAAACATTTAGATGAAAGACAGTGTTCCGTAGAGCTGATAGATGTCCTTGTCATTGTGAGTTGAACTGAAGATTTCATGAGGATTTTTTTTTCGTGAAATTAAATGAAATTCCGCACTCTCACTCTCACTATGTGAATGACAATGTCAGTTCATTTTTATTTCACCAAGTTAGGTTGTTTCTTCATGAAAAAAAACAAGAAGTAAAATTCATGATGTTGATTTTCAGTACGCCCCCCATATGCTTCATATTAAATACCCCAAAACCATAAGACATCAGAAAAACACGTGAGATATCCAGAATCCAGAATTTTACATGTGATAACCACATGTGCACTGAACGCTTCAACGTGTGAAACATCTGAAAGCCAGCAATTTATCTTCAACATTGTGGCCTTCGGTACTGTTTTTCCATGAGTATTTTGAGTCATCAGTTTTTCAACACTTGCTATGTAGGCTATTTAGAGCCTGTCCACACAGATGTGGGATGAAGTGAATCCGCATACATTTTTTACCCTAATCCTAACCCTCAGACACTAACCCAAGGTGCATCAATCATCATATTTGCACTGACACGACTTCCCGTCAACACGACAATGTTTAGACTTTCCACCTTCTTCTCTGTTTTTTGTGTATATGTGTGGCAGCGTTATAGCTCCACACATATACACACAGGCCTGGCATATGTACTACAGCATTTTGAAGCGTTTTCAGTTTTCCAAAACGAACAAGAAAAAAATAATCTCGGGTGAAACTACTTTTCTGTATGGACAAGGCCTTACTTTCTTCAGATTAAGTCTAGGTGTGACTTAATTGATTGTTAGCATAGCCATAACCTTAGCTAACCAGCTTTGTCATTTATTGCATAGTCATGTCAGTGAAATGAGTGTCTGACTTGCATTTGCATTTTGTGCTTTGTTGCACTTTTACAGTTGAATTGTGGCGCTTTATTAAATAATTCAGAAAGATGTTTGTATGAGAGGAATGCTAGCTAACTGTTAGCCAACTGTCTAGCATTGCAACAGCAAAGAGAAGATCAGTAACACCCTGAAACATGTGCCAGTCCTCCAGAAATAAAACTGCTGTGATCACACCACACATTGCCATTTGTGCCAGAATGCCTTTACCACCTCAGTCCAGTGCTCAATGCGCAGCACCACTGAGTTCAGTCTCGGTGCTGGTTATAAGATTTCTTAACTAAACCATTTCTACCCAGTAAATGTAATGTCTACGACTCATCAAACTGAAAGATATAGTAAAGAATGGCCTGATGATTTATTGAAGGTGGGAGAGAACATGATGCAATTGCCAATGACCACTATAACTATGGGGGAGATTTGCTGCAAGAATATTGTTATATTTGGACATCAACCCCATCATGAGCAGGTGGTTAAGGCTGGCTTATTGTGACCTGACGCAGCTGGGGACCCAGGGAGGAAGTGGAGGTTGCCGTGGTAATGATGAGGTGCGGTTTCCAGGTGGTTTCTCCTGGAATCAGTATCCTGTTATCACAATGCTGCTGTCTTAGCAGCTCAGCCTTTGTGGAGTTTGTCAGTGGATGTTCTGTCATGGGCTTTCTCCACGTCTGCAGATGGTTGGGGGAGATCGGCCAGCCTGTTTTTTGGGTTGATGCAATAATGCACTGTTGATTTCAATCTGTAGCACTTTGAGATTTGTTTTTATGAAAAGTATGTTAGCAATAAAAAAATGCAATTACACCATCGACTCAAGCATTTACACGCCTGTGACAGGCATTTACCACCACCCCCACCCCACCCCCAGGCCACTACTCCAAGTGGAAGGTTTCTTTGGTGGAAGACTGATGGCCCTCTGTCCCAGTGGATCTGTTCGTCTGATGAGGGATCAGTGCCTCAGAGCCTTGTGTGATTTTTGAAAAAACAAAAGAACAAAGAGAACACAACCCGACAAAACCACACTGGAGTGCCTGAAATGCACCAGCCATCCAGGAAGGAGAGCCATCTCTCTCTCTCTTTTTTTTAAGTACATTTTTGGGGCTTTTTGCCTTTAATTCACAGGATAGTTGAGAAAGACAGGAAATGGGGAGGCAAAGAGAAGAGGAATGACATGCAGCAAAGGGCCACCAGCTAGCTGCAGCGAGGAGTATAGCCTCTGCATATGGGGCACCTACTCAACCCAGCAACCCAAGAGAGCCATCTTTGACAGGGCCCAGCCTATACAGAGGAGGACACAAGTGAGGTGATTGAAATGGGAGGGGTCGGACAGGAAGAACCTGGGGAGGGATGAGCACAGGCAGGCCAAACAAGAACTCATTTCGCTCCTAGAATGCAGGTCTGTTAGTGACTCCCAGTATCTCTAAAAACAGACTGAGAGGCAAAGCCTTACTGGGCTCTCTACTGTGGAACCAGTTCTTTCCATGGGTCAGAGAGGCAGACACTCTCTCTACGTTTAAGTCTAGGCTTAAGACCTTCCTCTATGACAGAGCTTTTAGTTAGGGCTGGCTCAGGTAGCCCTGATCCATTTTATACCTACGCAGCTGTAGGCTTATATGCTTCTATAGACTGCTGGGGGAAACATCAGGTTACATGGAGCCTTCTCCTCTCCTCTCCTCTCCTCTCCTCTCCTCCTTTTGAACTGTTATTATCTGTTGCACCTTGTAGTTTGGCCTTGGTGTCTCACACTCTCTGTGTTTCCACAGATCTCTCCAGAGCTACATCCCTCTGCACCAACCGCCGGCTCCATCACTTCCTTTCCCCTGCTATTAAACTGGTGTGTACTCCCTGCTCATGACCCGGTCTGTAATCCAGTATTCCCATTAAACTGCTCTCCCTGCCTTTCCTGCCCACCAGAAGCTGCCTTCATCAGCTTGTTAACCATTTCCATGTTTTCCCTAATTCCATGTTGTTAACTGTTTTATTTACTGTATACAACATCTATTGCATGTCTGTCTGTCCTGGGTGAGGGATCCTTCCTCTGTTGCTCACCCTGAGGTTTCTCCATTTTTTCCCTGTTAAAAGGGTTTTCTTGGGAGTTTTTTCTCAGTCGATGTGAGTATCTAAGGGCAGAGGACGTTGTAATGATGCTGTGTAAAGCCGTTTGAAACAAACTGTTTGTAAAAATGGGCTATACAAATAAAATTGATTTGCCTTGCCTTGCCTTACCACTTGCCACTAGACTCCATAGGCAAATAGAAATCAGAAGGAGGATTTGATGTAAATCAAATTTGTCCTAATGTAATGGATACTGTATGATCTTTACTGTTATTTGTCTTACCTACTCACCTACTCACTCAACTACAGACTACTCAGACGAATCTCTACTCACAGTCAAACAGGAACAAAAACATCTTCAAGTTCCATTTAGTGGCTATTCTGAAGCTTTAAACACAATATCTCCAAAATTTACAGGTGTAAGGCATTTTTCTGTTGGATGAATCCACTAATAAAAGCCAATGGATCCTTTTTCATTGCCTGTTGATTTTGCTTTGGATGTGAGTTGAGTCCTCAGTCACTCATAACTGGAGCACATGCACTTACAGTGCACACGTAGTGTGAAGTGTGGGAGAGTGAGCTGCTGTGCTGGTAAACTGGTAAAACAGACCTTTCAGATTCCAATCCCTGATTGGGGCTCCTGACAAAATCTGATGCATCCATCATATGAGATGTTTTAATTTGTGATTTAATTGAATATATATGATATAATTTATTTATATGTATGTGCTCACCCTGCTATCCCTATGGACCGTGTAGCCATGGTGTTTCTGGTTAAACAGTACCAGGGTGGGTGATTGGTCTGTGCTCTGTCAGTCTTGACAATGGTGTAGCAGTGTAGACCAAGGATTGGCTGTCCTTGGTCTACAGACCAGTGCACAACCTCTCTGCAAAACCTCCACACATATAACACATATCCTGCAAGGCAAGCACAGTGAAATGAAGCCTCAAAGCACTTAGGTGAATATAGCAGCACACATTCAGGTGTTTTTATTGTTTATGTGCAAATCAATGCTTCATTCAAAGCTGGAATAACTGAACTGTCACCATACGTGTACAACATACATAAAGGTAAGCAAAAATAATGGAATCTGTTTATACACAATTTACAAAATATAATAAACTTTATATACTTTTTGTAACTTTATATAAAAATGTATGCAGTTTTCTATATTATTAAACTGAAGCTGAGCTTTTAAAGAACTTGTCCTACTTTCTGCAGGAACATCAATCATCAGTTACTTTTGCTTGTTGCGCAAGACGTGTCTGTTACTGCCAAAGTGTTATTCAGGGAGGTAGAAGTTTTAGTCTTTGGTACTCAGTCTCTCCACTAAGTGCTTGTTCTGCACTGTGGCAGAGGATCAGTCCTGCTATCAGATGGCTGCTCATAAATACTGCTGCTCTGCTCTAATGCTGAGCTCCTTGTGCAACCATTCACATCATGGTCACAATCCATGTCTGGGGCGGTGTATGGATTTTCGTGCGTTATTTCATTTTGTGTCACTGGTGGTGGGCCAAAGCTTGTGTACAGGCCCTGCTGAGGCCTCCAGACAGCTTTCTCAAATGTCCCTAAATTGAGACAGGTGAGACCAGAAATCAGACTAGAACATGGATAATACCTAGATAGTTCACAAAACCAGTTAACTTGGTTAATTAACCTACCCATGCAGGTGTTGCAGCTGTTGCACTCGTGTGGTTGGCTATAGTCATTGATGGCTGCCTCCTCAAAAGACAGTTGGTGATCACTCTGCTGATGGGAGAAGCCATGATCAAAAGTCACTTTGGGGAACCGCATCAGGACCGTGGAAGAGCAGAGGTCAAAATGCTCAGATGGGCAGCAGTCTCTCCTTTTGGAGTTAGTCAGGGGGCCACTGTAGAAGTCTGGGCAGATGACCCTTTGGTCGATGGAACAGCCTGAAATTAAGACGATTAGCTCTCTGACAGAGGAACTGTACACAGCAATGACAAATGGAGTAGCCCCTTAATGAACCAGATACAGACCTTGGAAGACCTCTGCTGGCTCACTGGGATACATGTGGTCTCGGCACAGCGGTGAGTCTATTGGACCTTGGTAATGGCAGAGCAGAGGATCGATGGACACCTCCATCTCAGCATCACTCTCAATGTCCAGGTGACATAGACCTGCGGTAGTTAACAGGATCATGTGTCAGCATGAAGCATCAACCTCCAAGGCTGAAAAATGAGGATGACACTAAAGGACGAAAAAGTGCAGCACCTCTAAAGATCACTAGAGTCTGACTCCAAAGCTGTGTCAATCCCCACAGTCTCCCATATTTAAATATGTAACAGAAATAAACCTGTTTACAACCTAGTACAAAAACTGTTTTGGTCCGTGTAGCCAACTCTTCCTACATGGCAACTATGCAGGATTTTCCTGCGGCTATGCTACATTTTTCCCTTATTTAAACAGCTTTGGAGTAATTGTGATGGTTACATACATGACTTGTAATGTGTTACAAGGGAGAATGGAGGCTCGCTGCCCTCCAGCTGAGGTCTCTGGGCTGAAAACCAACCTTGCAACATCTGTGCAGTACTCTGCCTCCACCACAGCGCCCCAGCTCTCGTCTCTGTGCACCGTGACACAAACACTCTCCGTAACCCATAATCTTTTGTTTATGACAGTTAAGACTACACAAATATACACGTTGTATCATTGTATATTTTATATAACATTATCCAGCGCTCCATGGATTACTTTTTTCGCTGGCTTTGTCAAAAACAAATGCACGTGGCTTGGAGCGACCGCACTTGCATAGTTCCTCTTTAACAGGGAGTGAATTTTCATCTACCCCTCTGTTTAAATTTTAGTAAGGCTTAATGTTTCGTATAATTGGGTCAATTGCCTCTTTGAGTCAAAGATGGATAAGTGTGTATGTATGCTTGGCACAAACCAAAATCTTAGCTCAACACTTGCCACTTCTCTTTGCCCATCTTTTGATTAGCAGGGAGTTGGGTGCAGATCAGACAGTGTCTGACAGTGGAGCAGTTCACTCTAAGCTTCACAAACTTGGGCTAGTCTATGGTTGGACTGTGAGGCTGCAGGATAAGTTTAGGACTGAAACACAAAGCAGATGTTTTACTGTTCATGTCTTTAGGCTGCAGATAGTAGCCAGTGAACGACGATGGTATATACTGATGGCTGCTGCCACTCTCTGATGGAATGTATCCTTCCTGATGGTCTGCCAGAGTGCCCTGAGAGGAGAGGTAGCTGGGAATGTCTGCTGGCAGGGTGGTCTCATCTGGAGCACAGGAAAACAGGTTACATCACTGACTCTCAGTTGAGTAGTTACCAACTCCAATCAACAGAAGCATCATAGCCTCACCTGTGTTAGTGACGCTGCAGTCCTCATTGTGTCGTCGGGTGTGGTAAATAATGACTACCCACACCAGTGAAGTGCCCACCACGCAGCACACCACAGCTATGATCACGATCCCCACTGTAGTCCATCCATCGTCGTCTGACCGTGCCCCACCTACCATGCTGACACCCATGCCTCCCTGCATGCCAGGATCACAGTTGAGATTGGATATAACCACCAGCTGGATGTTGCCCCTCTCTGTCCCCAGCGTGTTTGACATTTCACAGGTGTACTTCCCTGTGTCAGCCTCAGTCACATCAACAATGATGAGAAGCTGGTTGGCAGCTGCAAAGAAGTGGCGCTCAGTCACTACCAGGGGGCTGTCATCTTTAGTCCAATTCAGCCTCGGAGGAGGGCTACCACCAGCAATACACTGGAGAACAGCAGTTTCACCCTTGGTCACAGAGCGATCCATGAGGGGTCGCATGAAGGAGGGTGTTTCTGTGAGAGGGAGGAGGCCAAAAACATACATGAGTGAGAGAAGAAATTAGTTTTATTATTCTTCATTCAGTCCTCTCTACTAGTGTCAATCTTACCTAGAACAGTTAGTGTAGCATTAGCAGAGATAGCTCCCGCTGTGTTTTGAGCTGTGCAACTGTAAATACCAATGTCATCAGTCTTCACATCCACTATGAAGAAGACATCGTCCTCTGGCATGACATGCATGCGGCGTTCACGGGCAGCAGGAAAATCGGTACCTCCGTCTTTCTGCCAGGCAATCTGGGGGGAGGGATGACCCATGGCAGCACACTCCAGCCTGGCTGTGGCCCCAACGCGGACACTCAAGTCCATGGGCATCTTGGTGAAGGAGGGGAGCACTGGAGACAGGAGACAGAGAGTGTTCTTAGACTGTTGAAAATATTTGGACCTTGTGGATACAGATTTATCCCATACGCACTGTTGACTGTGAGTCTGGCCTTAGTGGAGTAGGATGACCCAAAATGGTTGGAGATGACACACTGGTATTTTCCCTCACTGAAAAACTGTACGTTACGGAGGTGTAGGGTAGTTGTATACTCTGTCACCTCCGTTTCACTTCCCACCCCTCCTTGCACCCTCAGGTGGGCTTGGTTGTGGATCTCAGCGTCGTGCAGGACCTCATTGTCTTTCTTCCAGGCGAAGGTCATGGGTGAGTCACTGGAACTGGCTGCTGAGCAGACAAACGTCACATTGGTTCCTTTGAGGGCTGACTGGGTCTCTGGCTGGACGGTGATCTGAGGCTTTGGGAAATCATCTGATTAAAAATAAGAGGGACATTTGAATTCACGTATGATGTGAAAGTCTGTTCTCTACTGCAGGAAAACAATGACAGATCAGTAACAATGCAGTTGTCTTTGATGTTCCTCCTGGGTATTTACTGTAACCAATAAACTACAGAGAAAAAAACTTCCTGTTTACACCTGTTTGTACATGCGCAGTGAAGAAAAAAAAATTGTCACTGAAATAACTTGAACCTGAGAAAAGTAAGTCAGTTTCAAGTTACTTCAGTGACAGTTGTGGGGTTTTCTTTCTTTAACGAAAGGGTACCAACAATTGTGTATACATCTGTAATTTTTAATATAGAGCTAAAAAACAAAAAACAAAAGTGCAGATGTAGCCAAAGTAACTGAAATATTTCCTGCTCCTCTGTCAGTATACAAGACAGCTGAAAATTGACATTGTTTTACCTCCACCACACTCTTCACTGGGTGTGAACGCATTACTTACCACACACAAACTCCTCCTGGCTGACAGCAAACATGCTCCTGCCCTTCACCATCAGTGGGTGGGCGCAGCTGGCATTGACACTGGGCAGGAAGTTTTGTTCTGCCACCCAGACAGGAAGCCACTTCAGCTGGCAGTCACACAGCAGGCTGGAAGTGTTCAATCGGCTTGGGGGTGGGGGGTGGGGTGGGGGGTCGACAACAGTGGAATTCATACTGGTTTTATCCAGGCATCAGCCTCTAAGGCTGAAAAATTAAGCCAACATACAAGTTCCAAAAATATATTTGAATGGCTTGCTCCAAAAGTGACACCCAATAAACTCCCATGTTAAAATGTCCAATGACTGCAGAAACAAACTTGGTCTCTAATCTGTAACCTGTATGACAGCTGTACAAGGATGACTCTTTGTATGGCCTCTGCTTAAATTCTCAAGAATACATCCTAATCTCAACCCCAACATATTGTTGAGGTGCCGCATAGAAAACCTATGGGAGATTATCTGTGTGATAATAAAGGTGATTTGTTGTGTTGGCCAGCAGGTGCAGCTCACTGTAATGAGCAGGTAACTGGGATCTCTGGAGAAGATGCATGGCCTGTGTAACATAGCCTTTAGGACTTGGGACACCACACCTGAAGACCGAATTTTGGAGACTCCAACAGAAACAGCTGCAGTCATGTGAATATTCCAGATGTGAGAAAATGTAGAGATGCAAGAACTTTTTGCATGCCAGGTATTAACTAACTCATTCATGTGACTGGCTTCAAATCAGCCTTTAGTTCATCCAACAGCTCCAAAATGACATGGATGATAGATGATATTTCTGAATATTTTTTTTTCTGTCAAAAATGTAAATACACGTGAGGAAAAACCTGTTCTCTCTACTTACACTTTCATTGTGCTCTTATCTTCGTCTCGCTGCAGTAACAGCAGGCATTGTGTCATTGTGTCATGCTGGGCTCATTTGAAAAACTAAATTCATACACAGTTACAATCACTGCAATTCGCTTCCAGCCTCTGTAAATCACACTGCATGTCCTCCCAGTATTTTTCACACATGGGCAGAAACGCCCCAGACTGCATATTAATTATCCAATTAATATGCAGTATGGGGCATATGCAATTGATGTACCTTATAATTAAGGCAAAGGTGCTAAATGGATGGCATGGGTTGTTTTGCTTATTTGAAAAACTCAGTCCTCATTGTGCACTAGTAGCAGATCAGCTTCCACATTTGTTAGCGGGTCATATCAAGTTTGTACATGTTTTTACACATGCAAACCTTTAGTAAATCAAACGCTTAGTGTGTATGCAGCTCATCCCACACCAACATTAAGACACAAAAACTTACAGCTCCTGCAGGTTCCTCATCTGACAGAAGGCATTGGCCTGAATGGACATGATGGCATTGTTACTCAGATCTCTGCAGTGCAAAGAAAGAATACATTAAGGGGAGTACAGTCTTCAGAGAAAGACACAGCTCCACACACACACACATACACCACTCTGATTCAGTCTGGCTCAGATGTAAGGGCACTAATTGCAGAGTGTTTTTTCCGGACTCCACATCAGAGTGGAGACATGATGCTCTAACAATTAACACCCCTTGCGAAAATCATTCTGCTTAGTTTACAGCTCAAACTGAAACAATCAGAAAAATGACGCTGACTCACAGGTGCTGTAGCATGTCTAGACCAAAGAAGGACTTCTTGGTTACAGAGCGGATCTGGTTTCTCTGCAGGAACCTGAAAGAATGACAAATGTCTGGTCAGTATAACTTTGATAGATTTCCATGAACAGTAGAGTGGATGGGAACTCACATTTTCTTCAGCTTGTTCAAAGCAGAGAATGGTCCATTCATGTCCTCAATGGTCCAGGAGATCTCATTATTCTGCAGATCCCTGTTGAAGGAAACAGAGACAGCCCACAGAGGCAAAGCCCATGGTCAGGTGCTCTGTAACTACATGATAAAGCTGAGATGTTTGGCCAATATTGGTAGAGTACACTGTATCCATTGCTTCTCTGCTATGAAAACCTGTGGATTTTACTTATAACATGCTCTCAATGACTTCTCAACTCAACAGAGATTTGTTCAGATATTCATTAATATAAATCTGGTTATGTCAAATTCACCAACAATTAAGGTAATACTTAATCATCACAGTCAGTTCAAATCCAGGAATTTCAATCTGTCAATCTAAGGGGCACTAGCAACCAAAATCCAATTGAGAATGTTATGTATTGGTGCATCCAATGTTGTCAAGTGCCACTACAGACTGTCACTGATGCACGGATACAGGTGTAGGAGGATATCCTCCTGGATACCATCCGCTGTCTCATCAGGATGATGTGGGCCTTACACACTTTTGAGTTACCTTATGAGTTGCTGTAATATTGAAATCGAACTCAAATTGTAGCTGCTTCAAAACTATTGGGACATTTATCCTTCTGTAATCACATAAAACAGATAAACCAAATTACTAAATAACCAAATAATTAAAACACCTTACTGTACACCAAACACACTAAACAACAAAACCACAAGACTAACTGTTAAGTTCACGTGACTACTTCCTCAGACTGCACTGACATCTCACAGCACTCTTCCCTCCACTTGTGCCCCCTGCTGGTCACATTTGATTTCCCCAAAACAGTCAACTACCAACTCTCTTTTTCTCCCACATCCACTGTGCACTCAGTATTAAAGGAATATGATGATATTTTATCAGATCTCTTAATAATATATCTGATCCTGAACTACTCAATTTATCAGTCAGGGGAGGGTGGTTTGCTGCTATTTACAAAAAATATCTTAAAAGTAATCCTATTAATTTTATTTTTTTTAATACATTCAAACATTTTTTTTCTCAGGGGTGCCTGGAGGTGCTTGTGCTCTCAAGTGGTTAGAGAGAATGTTCCATGTCATCCCTGAAGCGCTGATTGCCGATATGACTCCTGACCGAGTTTATCTTTAGCGTATATCATTCTCCCAGTCTCTCTCCCTGCTTTCCTGCCTCTCTACATGTCCCATCAAATAAAGGCAAAAAACACCTCCAATATATATATATATATATATATATATATATATATATATACATATATACACACACACACACATATATATATATATATATATATATATTAGTGGTGGGCATAGATTATTTTTTTTAATCTAGATTAAAATGGCTCATTCAGAATATGTGTGCTACCTAAGTAATGACTAAAAGTAAGTCTTTGAGAATGGGTTTCTTAAGCCAGGTGGCGCATTAGACCAGGGGCTCATCTCCTTTTTCCAAAATGCATCACTGACTGCTTGAGAAAGCTGTTCTACTTTGATACTTGGTGATGAAAATAAATCATGTTCAATAAGATGTACTTGTGTTTACAAACTGTTTATTCAGTTAAACATGAATTTTGAACTGTAAGCCTACATAAGAGGTCGTGATGAACGGTTTACAGTCAGTAGCTCTGTGTCAATCAGTCCAAGCTCTATTTCTCCTTCCTCCACCAGTCACTCAGGCAGACCAGCTTGTTCACATTTTCACATTGTCTGATAGAGCTGCGCTGACGGGCTTGCCTCGGTTGCACTCAAACAAAGTAGTTTGACGACGATTCTTCCCCTGCGTTACATCAGTGCTTGAGCCGGAATCTGCAGCGTTAGCTAAGGGATGCTTTACGTTTAGGTTGTACTTGAGACTGGAAGAACTCCTACAGTAAACTAATTCCGCATTGCATAAGGTGCGAACAACCTTAGTCTTGTCCAGGTTTCCATTGGGAAGCTTCTTAAAAATGAATTTCCCCTGAAGCAAACCCAGCGGCTTCGTAGCTGCATCCATGTTAGCACGTCACGTTTTATGTGGTAATTCACAGTAGGCATACAGGTTCGAAGACTCGTTCTCGCCCCCTACAGTGCAATTCGGCTAGATATACATCCGCACTAAAATATCAAGGTGAAAGTCATCATAGTTTGTGTAGTATAGACCCAGCTCCCAACCCAACTTTGAGAATAGATTAATGGCAATATTTTTTTTATCGCCCGATAAGAGTCTCATGTTAACGCAGCACGTTAACGCCGATAACGGCCCACCACTAATATATATATATATATATATATATATATATATATATATACATATATATATATATATATAGGAGGACTATATATAGTGCTCCTCCTGCCGCTTCTCATTTTCGCGCGGTGCACGTTCCAGTTTGTGGGGGCGTGGCTTGGACGTACACACTGACGGGAGGGGGAGGAGGGGGGAGGAACTCAGAGGAGGTGCAATTTTCAAATCGCTCTCCAGGATTAGAAACCCCAGCTCTAACACCCTGGCGAATGGGCGCTGCACAGCACACCGAGGGGTGGATGAGAGGGCGTGGACAGGCTGGCTGTCTCAGTGTGCGTTCTTTGTAAATAAAACATCAATCAGATGCTTGCATTATTATCAACTACAGCTCTTCTACAGTTGTTCAGCTGAAAATGATAAGCGGTTTCCAAACATTTTGGGCCGTGCCCCCCCCCCCGCCCTTGCTTTGCAGACTGATAGGTAGAGCAACTCAACTCCATTCATTTCCCTGTCAACACTTAGTTATTGTTAGGAACAGATAGGGAAGACAGATAGGAACATTGATGCATTCGGTAGTCGACTCATCAGGGCTTTCCTTCACCTAGCAAGCCGCTGGAGGCGAGTGGGTGAGTTCTGTTTTTGTCTCTTTTCAGTAGAAACCAGGCAAAGCTTTTGTTGATGCCTCATCTTATGTGCTGGGACCTATTTGTACTGTTGATGAAGTTTGGTGCTGTTCTGAGCATTATTTGTGGCTATGAGTGGTTTTTTTGATCATGGTTAGCTCATGGCCCCATAAATGGTGCTGTCCTGACATTTAAGAGCACTTTATTACACAACCAGATAAAGACAGCTGTAGATAGAATGAGGAGGTCGGAAATTCTGTCACAGCCTATGAAAGTAACAAGTTGCCACAGGCAGAATCACAAACATCAGAAAAACACAGCTTACAAAACTGCAAGCAAAGTACAGAAACAAAAAGAGATGTACAAAACAATTAACCTGTGAGGAACACAAGACTAACAGCAAAGAATTGGCAAAGGGCATATGTAGGCTACCATGCATTATTTATACCAAGGATAAGTATCTGGTACATCAAATACTAGACTTTGTTTACCTAAGATCCCAACACAGAGGAGTCATATCCACCTTGATTACTGCCTCTAGTAGTGAGGAAAGGATGAAAAAACTAAGCAATAAAACAACCAAAAGACTACTAAAAAAAAACCTAAACAACTAAAATACTGTAGTGAGGACTATAGCCTCTGTTCATGGGGCCTGCTCTTCCAAGTAAGCTATACAACACCCCGCAGAATTTTTCTTTAATATGATTTCTGAACACACTTCATCTATGTCGCACCCACAAAACGAATCAGGAGCCCTTCAAAGTTTAAACTCTATGTAATAACATCCACATTAGGCCGATCTGGACCAAATCTTTTGAGCAGCATTTGGATGTCATTTATAGTCAATGTATCAAGTTTCGTGTCTCTAGGTTCTTTCAGCTAGCCATAAATGAACAATACGTAAAAAATGGCAGTTAATGACGAATAGGTGATGCCCACATTCACCTATAAACAAGATATTATTTAATACTCACCCCTAGAGCATGCACACCAAATTTGGTGAAATTCCGTCCAATGGTCTTTGAGAAATGCATGTATGGCATTTATGACATCCCCTATTGGTTGAGCTCAAAATGCTTTGGTGGGTGGTTTCCCAGCCTCATTCTGAACCTACCCACCATGTTATATGATGATAGGACAAAGGGTGTGGGAGTTATGGCCAATCATTCCTGAGCCCTGCCCATTGCGAAGACATTTTAGGGTTAGGGGTTAGTGGTCTGTGGTCTGTAGATGCCATGTTTTTTGACCAATCTGGCTCATTTCTAATAGAAATTTGTACTTTCGCCCTTTGAAGCTGTATACCAAATCTGGTGTTGATAGAGTCAATCTTTCAAAAGTTCTGTTCATTTTTACTGTATTTCATATTATGCAAATTAGCAAAAAATCCATCATGGCGGACTTTTATGGTCCCATTGGCTTTTTGTAGAGCACACTGAGCTGGACTTATGTGTCAAATTTCAAGTCAATCAGACTCACAGTGCGAGGGGCTTGGCCTTCCAAAAAACGCTTTTTAAAACCTTAATTACAGCACCACTACCTGGTTGATTGGGCTCATATTTTAGGGCAAGTTGATGCACATCATATGCAATCGTTGGGCCAAATTTCATGATTCTGGCCCATTCCAGCTCACAGGAACTTCATCTTAAGCGACAAAAAACAATTAAAAATTAAAGCCGCAAGTGGCGATAACGGGCCCTCACGGTATTGCCAGCCCACTGTGCCCACACCTCACCGTGCCCACACCCCACTGTACCCACGGCCCATTGCGTAACAGCCCCTGTGGCTGCAGAGGCACCTGCAGCTTTCGAGGCACCCGCAGTATTCGCTGCTCCCCTGCTGCTGTAAGTTCTGTAGCACTTGCAGGCCTTGAGACAGAGAGGCTGAATTACTTCAAATATGAAGACGTAAGAAAAATCTGTCTGTGGGTCAGTACTGAAAAGGGAAATGTCACTGAAATGAAAAATCTGTCAGTTACTTCCTGTTTTCAGTAGGTGGCGCTATGAGTGTAAGCAAATAGGTGCATGCACATGTGTTCAGGGGAGGACCATCATCACACGTTTAAAATTTGGGCCAATTTGGACAAAGCATGAAGGACTTATAACAAGTTGATGGTTTGTCCACCAGGTGGCTCTATGAAGGTAACCTGATGTGGGCAGGTGCGTTCAGGGGTTGACTTTCATCATACACGTCACGTTTCGGCCAAATTGGGCAATGCATGAATGAGGTATGACAAGGTGAAGGTTCATCCACCAGGTGGCACTAGGAGCATGACCAAACGTAGGCAGGTGCGTTCAGGGGCCATCCCTCATCACACACATCAAGTTCCATCCAAATCAGGCAATGCACGATGGAGTAATGACAAGGTGAAGGTTCATCCACCAGGTGGCGCTAGGAGCATAACCAAATGTGTGCAGGTACGTTCAGGAGCTGTCCCTCATCACACAGGTCAAGTTTTGGTTAAATCAGGCAATGCATGATGGAGTTATGACAAGGTGAAGGTTCATCCACCAGGTGGTGCTAGGAGTGCAGCTGGACGTGGGCAGTTGCGTTCAGGGGCTAACCCCCATCACACATGAAAAGTTTCAAGCAAATCAGACAATGCATGATGGATTTGTAAGGAGTTGATGTTCAATGGCGAGGGATCCAAAGCCGCCACTGCTGCCATGGGCAGCTTGTCCCATGACACAACGCTTGTGTCACTGTGGTGATTCATCAACCTGATTGTAACATGGCCACAAAATACAGAAGATCAGTTCATGAGGTTGGGGTTGGTGTTTGTCAATTTAAAATATGGCATTTCCTGTTTCCACAAGGTGGCGCCATGAGTGAGATGGCCTATGAGCACGTGGAGGTGGTCAGGGTGAGGCTCTTATCATGTCCATAAATTTTGAAGTAGTTTGGATCAAGTATGTGGGAGAGAGAGCTGCTGGAACATGCATGGTGAGGCACCAGAAATGGTGGCGCCATAGTGGCCACGCCCCTTGACATAGAGAAAAGCTTTTGATAACTTTCGAGGAGGAGGGGTTTGTTTAAATATGATGTGTTGAAATCACCAGAACTTGATCATTGAAATCAAAATGGCCGACTTCCTGTTGACTTTAGAGCTTGGAACCCTGACCTTTTTTGTGCGTCTTGAGTTCTATCAGCCCACCAATTTTCATGCTTGTAGTTGAAACACAAGCAAAGTTATCCACCTTTTAAGCAAATTGGACAGTGCATGGGTTGCATGGCAAGGCATCAGAAATGGCGGCACCATAGTGGCCACACTCCTTGACCTACAGAAAAGCTTTTAATAACTTTTGATCACCATGGTGTCTCGATGCCATGTACCAAATTTGAAATCGATCGGATTAAACCCCTAGGAGGAGTTCATTCAAATACCAATGGTGACCAATCACCAAAACTTGATAATTGAAATCAAAATGGCCGACTTCCTGTTTGGTTCTGACCATTGGCGCAAGAGACATTTTTGAGTGGCTGGAGAAGTTACACATATGTACCAGCTTTCATCTTGCTACTCCAAACAAAAAACCCCATGGGGAAGGTTTTTTGAAAATTTCAAGGTGGCGCTATTGAGGCCGCCCATGGGAGACGCCCCTATCAGATGTAAGAGTTCGCCATTCTTGACCTGTGTATGAAATTTCTTGTCGATATAACTTACTTAAAGCCATCAAAAAGCCAAATGTAATTTCATGACGACAGATCGATAGTCGCCGCGCCGCCACACGGACACCATTAGTTGTAGCTTCACAGTGTTAATAATGTAGTTTCACCAACTTGTTTTGCATGCACTGCAAGTGTAATGAAGTTGATGGGGTCAACTATGTAGTATATATACATTTGAGAGTAAAATCTGGACACTTCCTGTTACCAGTGGGGGGCGCTATGAATAAGGTAGAAAGTTAATATATCAGGCCGTTCAGGGCGGAGCCATCATCACGTCCAGCAAGTTTGAAACTGCTAGGACCAAGTATGTGTGTGTGAGAGCCGTTTGAAATTTGATAGCGAGGAAACAAAATTTGCCAAATTTTGTCACCCCGTAGCAGCCACGCCCTTTGACCTACTGACATTCTTTTAATAACTTTAATACATTTTTGATCAGCATCGTCTCTATATGATCTGTGCCAAATTTGAAGTTGACTGGGCAAAATCCCTAGGAGGAGGAGTTCGCAGCATAAAAATTTCAAATCAAAATGGCTGACTTCCTGTTGGGTTTAGGGGGTTTGTTCTATAGACTTTTTTGCTCACCTGAGTATGATAAACATGTGTACCGATTTTTGTCCACCTACGCCAACTCGCCTATGGACTTTTTGAAAATGTTCAAGGGGGCGCTGTTTGCCCCACCCATGTGCGACGCCCCCAAAATATCAAAATTTTCAGCGGAGCGCTTGGAATTACAAAATTCCGTGAGTTTTCGAGCATGGGAAAGGCTCCAAAAATGTGTTTATTCATCCAGACAAATAATCATTACGATTTCAATAGGTCCCTCAGGACGACTTCGTCATTCCACTCGGGCCCTAATAAACACCACGATTACAATAGGTCCCTCGGGATGACTCCGTTGTACTGCTCAGGCCCTAATAAACATCACGGTTACAATCGGGTCCTCAGACGACTTCGTCGTCGCTTGGGCCCTAATAATAATAAACGCTGCAATTACAATAGGTCCCTCATGATGACTTCGTTGTACCGTTCGGGCCCTAATAAGCATTACGATTACAAAAGGGTCCTCGGACGACTTTGTCATCGCTCAGGCCCTAATTATAGGCGCAAGCGGCAATTAGCGGGTTCTAACCTTTTTTGCTCAAACCAGCCACCCTCAACCTCACCTACCCCCTAACGACATCACCCACTCCATCCCTGAAAGTTCCATGCAATACAAGCCCATTAGAAGCCCCAGATTTCTCCAAACCTGGTTTTCAGCTGCACATTTATGATGTTTGCGGCGCCCCCTATGGGCTGAACTCAAAATGTTTTGGTGGCTGTACTTTTACTCCCCTTCCGAAGATATCGACAGAGTTTTATGACAATCGTAAAAACGGGTAACTATTTGGGGCCAATATTTGCTAAGCCCCACCATTTGCAAGGATATTTTTCTTGACAGCGGCCATGTTTTTTGACCGATCTTGCTCATTTATAAGAGAAATGACCGTCTCGGTCTCTTGATGCCATATACCAAGTTTGGTGTTGATAGCATATATATTTCAAAAGTTCTATTCATTTTACTGTTTTTAACATTATGCAAATAAGAAGAAAATCAGTAATAGTGGCATTCATGGTGCATGAGGCTTTTTTGTGGAAGCCTATCAGGTGGACATGTGTGTAAAATTTCAAATCAATAGCCCTTGTGGTGTGGAGGGGAGAGCCCTTCAGAGTTTACACTCTCATGTTATAGTGCCCCCATTAGGCCGATCGGGATAACATTTTTTGAGCAGCATTTGGACATCATTTATAGTCAATGTATCAAGTTTCGTGTCTCTAGGTCCTTCCAGCTCACGATAAATGAACAAAACATAAAAAATGGCAGTTAATGATGAATAGGCCATGCCCACTTTCATCTATCAACATGGAACTCAAGATATTACTTAATACTCACTCCCAGAGCATGCACACCAAATTTTGTGAAATTCTGTCGAGTAGTATCGGAGAAACACGTGTGTGGCATTTATAGCCCCCCCCTATTGTTTGATCTCAGTATGCTTTGGTGGGTTGATTCCCAGTCTCGTTCTGTATATACCCACCAAGTTTGTGATGTCTCTGTGATGCACAGATTTTCTCATCTTCATTTCTGGCCGAGTGTGTTGTTAATAATTTTCAGTCTGTCCAGTTAAAGGCCCAAACTGGTCCAAGTGAGGCCATAGAACAGCTGGCTCCCACACAGGAAATAAATAATGAAGAACAGTACTGTAATGAAAAGTATTGTGTAAGTGTAACTTACAGCAGCTGCAGGCTGGAGAGACCACGGAAAGCTCTGTCTGCAATGAAGCTCACACTGTTGTTCCCCATGTGGAGCTGGTCCAACACACTAAGGCCGACAAAATTGGACTCCTCTAGTCTGGACAGGTGGTTGGATGAGAGGTCACTGTAGGAGAGACCAGAAACAACATTTAATGGTGTCATAGAAACCACACAGACACTGCATATCACAAGCTTGCAGCATCTTCCTGTTAATGTGTATAGGGGTTATGTGGAACAAAAAGAAATTCTAATATTTCACTGCAAATTGTGATTGTGATGTCATTCCATTATAATCTTTATTCTGAGGGTGGGAAGGGACTCACAGTTCACTGAGCTTCTGGCAGGACTCCCAGGCATCAGGTCTGATCTTGCTGATTGTGTTGTGGCTGAGGTGGAGCTGTTGCAGAGTCAGCAGGCCATAAAGCCAGCCCTTACTAACCTCTGTCAAGTTGTTGTAGTCCAGCTGCCTGCAGGCCCACATGCACATACAAAGACTTAAAACATGTATAGAAGAAAACCTGATGCACATGGTTTGTCAAGGTGCTTACAGGACTTCCATGTTGCTCAGGCCCCAGAAGGCTCCATCCATCAGGCGATTAAGTCCGTTTCTCTGCATCCTGAGGGAGTGGAGTGCATGCAGACCTTGGAACGTCAGACCCTCCACCCTGCGAACACGATTCCTGCTCAGGTCTCTGAAACACACACAACATACACAGCATCAGAGCAACAAAAGGAAAATCAAATGGAGGAAAGAGAAATTCAGAAACTGATTCAACAGTGATGAAAATGCTATTCAGATTTTAAAATGCAACTCTTTTATGTTAAGTCCAAAAATGTACAAGATGAATAAACCTGAAAAAACTTTTTTTTATTTGAGTATATTACTGTTTGGTGTAGATGTTCTTTCTTCTAACTTTTAATTTAATTCAGATGTTTCTTCTGGAGAATTCACAAGATACTAGATTGAAGTATCAATGTGTGATGCAGAGAACATACAGATGCTGCAGGTTGGGCAGCTGCAAGATCTTGGGGGGGATGGTAGAGAGGCGGTTGCGGTTGAGTCGGAGAACCTGCAGACTGTGTGACAGGTTGGTAAAGCAACCTGTCTCCAGAGATGAGATCCGGTTGTTGCTGAGGAACCTGGAACAGATTAAAAGTTTTAGAATATAAACTGACTTCATCCCAAATTCCACAGAAAGGAGGTTTCCTTCTATGAGGGACAAGAAATGAATGCAAAAATAAAATAATGCAAAAATAAATATATTTCAGTAATGAAATATTGTATTAATTATGTATTTATACATTTCTGCTTTCTGCACATTAATCTAAAGCATAACAGGTTAGCTGTGTGAGCCAGACTTAAGGAAATAATTCCTTTGAAATCTACACACTACGAGCTAGCTAGCAAACATTAACCTAACTCCATACAACAGCCTCCCAGTGGGAGACTGCTGACAGACTGTAGGGTGTGCAGCAGTGCCAACAACACAAAGTGGTAAAAAAAAAATGACCAGGCCCCTAGCCTGGTCATTTTTTAGAGGATGCACCAGCAGCATTGTCTCTGTCTGCTGTATGGCAGCATGCTGGATTTAGTGTGACCTAATGATCATGACATTGGTAAGAAAGTAGTGGAAAAAGCTGCTGCTATGTGCAAACAATGTGCAACTCACGTTGTGCAGGCTTGCAGCAACACATCCAATATAGTGGTTCATCTACAGAGTGCCATACATGCACTAAGGGTACCATAGCTGCAGGGTTGCAGGGATATGAACCAGAGCATGGATTCTGTGTATCGTTACTTCCCTAGTCAATCCCCAAAGTCAATTAAGTTTACCTCTCATACTAACAGATCTTCCTTCTCATACTCACTGTTTCATTTTGGCTGTCTTGTGATTGGTGTTGCCCTTATTCCTGATTCTGATTAGACTGGTAGCCAGGGCATTTCTACTAATAACATCATACATTTCAGGTGGAGAGGGGATAGAGTGTGGTTTCCCGCTTTGTGTGTACCCCCCTTTTAACTATGAATTCTACACTTCTGGCTTTGTACACAAGCACCCTGGTTTGCTGTGGGGTCACATGATCATATATGGTTCAATATCCTCCTGCAGGTTCATAGTGAAACAACCAAACAGAGAAGGTAGACACTCACAGATTCTTGAGGGGGAGGGTCGGGAAGGAGTCACTCTTTAGGTCCACAAGGTTGTTGTTACTGAGGTCGAGTGTTTCCAGAGTGAGAAAGGGTCTGAGCTGGTCCACAGAGATCCGACTGATCTTGTTGTTTGCTCTAAAAACACAGACAGCAGATGACAGAAACACTGTGTATTCCACTCAGCTTCATGTTTCCACATACACAGTCTAGGCTCTCAATTAGCCCAACTATAAAAACAACAAACTCTCATGAGCTCAAACCACCCAGTGCAAAACTCTCAGTGTTCACACTTAAAATAGGTCAGTCTGATCAATGATCAGTGCTTTCCATGGCCCATCCAAACAGATTTTCTCTTGAGATACGTTATTCCGTAGGTAATTACTGACAAGGTATTTAAAAAGTAAACCACCACTTACTGATGAATACCACTGCCTCAGTGAAAGCATGCCTCAGCAGAGCCCAGCAATTTCCTGAGCTGCACACGTCCTAAATTGTAGAGCAGGGACTGTTCAGTTGTAGAGACTGTACAGTGCCCTCTTTGTGTAAGAGACTCTATGGTTGAGTGGGAGAGGTGGGGGTTGGGGGTTCCCTCCAATGCACCAGACTACAGAGATGGTTTTCAGTATTCATGGTTACAACTGCACCTTACTGAGTGGAGAAAAAACTATAAGGACAGTTTAATACAACAGGTATCTGCACTTTTTTTTAAAATTTAACCTCTTTATGGAAAAAAACAATACCTTTGCTGCTGCAAAAGAATATGACAAATTCTTCCTTTTGCAAATAAACATATAAAATAAAATACACTAACAGTGTACCTGTAACTGTCAAGTTACGATATATTATATATAATATAATAAATGACAAAAAATGTGTTGCTGTGCATTTTTTAGAATGTAACTAAAACATTGATGCAAATTAAATAACATTAAAATAAATTATACAATAAACAGGTGGGGGAAAACAGTAGAGGTCTCTTGAATGACACAAATATTTTGCACTATGAATTTTGAGCTCTTATTCTGTTGCACCTGGAACATAAATAGACCATAAAAAGCTGAAAGACCGCCAACATAGGTTATACAATAAAACAAAATTAGCACAAGTCTAATCTTCATGTCTGATAATACAATAATACAAATATTGCTGTGCATTTATGAGCAGCTCAGTTAAAGTCAATCATCAGCCAGCAATATGCTTCCATTTCTTCTTTGATACTGTTGCTGTCTTTTATTTTTTCACATTGTCTGTGTGACTCATGGACTTCATGGAGGTTGGTTTGCCATCTGTGATCCCTTTCCAGTAATGTGTTGTGTCACATATGGTAATCATATGCACCTGTGCATGTGTGACTTATATGGTAATGCCTCAGTACCGGCAGAGTATTGCAGAAAGTTAGTGGACGTGCTGTGTTGTTGTGCTGCTCCAGCTGATACATTAGGCAAGGCAAGGCAAGGCAAGGCAAGGCAAGGCAAGGCAAGGCAAGGCAAGGCAAGGCAAGGCAAGGCAAGGCAAGGCAATTTTATTTGTATAGCCCGTTTTTACAGTTTCTCTCAAAAGGCTTTACATAGCATTATGACAACATCCTCTGCCCTGAGACCCTCACATCGACTGAGGAAAAACTCCCAAGAAAACCCTTTTAACAGGGAAAAAATGGAGAAACCTCAGGGTGAGCAACAAAGGAGGGATCCCTCACCCAGGACAGGCAGACATGCAATAGATGTTGTATACAGACAAGAAAACAATTTAGAACACGAATATGGAAAACATGGAAATGGAATCAGTCAGTTGACAAGACATGATGAAGGCAGCTTCTGGTGGGTCAGGAGAGAAGGCCAGCTTAATGGGACTACTGGATGGCAGGCTGGGTTGTGAGCAGGGAGTGCAGACCGGTTTAACAGCAGGAGAAAGGAGGTGATGGAGGCAGTGGTTGGTGCGGAGGGATGGAGCTCTGGAGAAATCTGTGGAAACACAGAGAGAGTGCAAGACACCAAGGCCAAACTACAGGTGCAACAAATAATGACAGCTCAAAATGTGCGAGAGGAGAGGGATCCATGTAACCTGATGTGTCCCCCAGCAGTCTAAGCCTACAGCAGCGTAGCTATAAAATTGACAAGGACTACCTGAGCCAGACCTAACTAAAAGCTCTGTCATAGAGGAAGGTCTTAAGCCTGGGCTTAAATGTAGAAAGAGTGTCTGCCTCTCTGACCAATGGAGAGAGCTGGTTCCACAGTAGAGGAGCCCAATAACTAATTACCCCCCAGTCTGTTTTTAGAGATACTGGGAATCACTAACAGACCTGCATTCTGGGAGCTAAGTGCTCTGGTAGGACAGTATGGAATAATAAGGTCCTTCAGATAAGATGGAGCTTTGTCATTAAGAGCCTTATAAGTCAGTAGAAGGGTTTTGAAGTCTATTCTGTATCCTACAGGAAGCCAATGGAGAGAAGCTAGAATGGGAGAGATGTACTCTCTCTTACTAACTCTTGTCAATACACTCGCTGGACCAGCTTAGAGAGTTTTTTGGACATCCTGACATGAGAGAGTTACAGTAGTCCAGCCTAGAGGTGATAAATGCATGGACTAGTTTCTCAGCATCACTCTGACAGGATATTCCTGATCTTAGTTATACTGTGCGGGTGAAAGAAGGCAGCCCTAGTCACATGCTTTGTGTGGGAGCTGAAGGATCCGGGTCAAAAATGACTCCAAGGTTCCTCACAGTTGTACTTGAGTTCAGGGTGATGCCATCCAGAATAGAAATCTGATCTGGAAAATGTGTCCCTGAGATGTTCTGGTCCAAACACAATAACCTCTGTTTTGTCAGGGTTTAGTAGCAGGAAGTTAGAGGACATCCAGGATCTGATGTCTTTCAAGCAATCTTGCAGATTGATGATGCGGCCTCTGTCATCTGGCTCTATCGATAAGTAGAGCTGAGTATCATCAGCATAACAATGGAAATTGCTTCCGGATTATATCGCCTAATGGAAGCATGTAAAAAGTGAAGAGAACTGGCCCTAAAACTGAAACTGAATGTGGTACACTATATGTAAATCTGCTGTACTCAGAATGGTCATTATTAACATTAACAAATTGAAACCTGTCAGATAGGTATGAGTCAAACCATTTTAGGGCAGATCCTTTAATCCCAATTTCATGTTCTAGTCTCTGCAGCAAGATGCTGTGGATCAATGGTATCAAATGCAGCACTGAGGTCCAGAAGTACAAGTACAGAGACAAGACCTCTGTCGGAAGCTATAAGAAGATCATTGGAGACTTTGACCAGTGCTGTTTGAGTGCTATGGTGCTTTCTAAATCCAGATTGGAAAGCTTCAAAAAGCTTGTTACTATGCAGATGTTCATGTAGCTGCACCAGGACAACCTTTTCAAGGATCTTGGAGATGTAGGGAAGCCTGTTTATGATATTTGCCTCCTTGCCATCAACATGTCCCACAAATCTCGCACACATGCGGAAACGCATACCGCATACGCGTACCATGGTGCGGTCTTTGTATACTTACAGAAATGCAAACAGTGTCCTCTGGGGTTAAACAGAAATGTCAGGGTTTTGGACTGCAAGACACCTCACAGCTCACATCACTGGAGGAATTTACTCAACAGGAGGTTGATGAACAAGGCAACTTGAACTGGTACTGAACATTGCCTGTGGACCATCTGACTCAAATCAATTGTTAAATCAAATGTAAGTTTCAGTCGCGGCTCACGTTGATGTGACGTTCAGCTTCCAAGAGATCTCGTCTTCTTCTTCACATCCTTTTGAGCAGACTCAACTCCGCGAGACTTCCTTGTGAGTGAACATTTCACAAGTAAAGGGACAGCCGTACAACAAAGTTCAGAAGGCAAACATATTATACCCGGATGTACAAAAAAATTCTCTTGGTGTCATACCCTAGAGTCAGCTATTTTACTTAGGGCCCAGCACACTGGAGGGAGCAAGAAACAGAAGAAAATTGAAATAGTGCTCTTTACCAAGGTCCGATCACATACCAATGGGTGCAGTGACCCTGCTGAATTTGGTTTGAATGCACCATAGGGAGCAAGGATTCTATTGAAATTGGAGCGCTTATTATTATTTTTCATGTCAAAAGTAAATCATCTTTTTCTAGGACTTTCCTGTGCTCCAAAGTGCCTTGGTTTGCCTCCTCAAAATCTTCCCCCTCAGTACTTGGGTTACTTTGTAGTTGGTGAACAAAAGTTGCTAGGCAGATAAAACATGTCACAATGCACAAAAAAGCATCTGCCCCAAACTTTATATGTTTGATAAGGGTTTTGGCCTTAACACATCAACATGCTCATATTTAGTTATAGTCACTACCTAATGGCAAGTCAGACATTTTGTCAGAAAACACTTGAAGAACAACCTGGACCTTATTTCTGGCATAAAATTCAGTTGTTTGCTCATCCATATAACTTTGGTGTCATTAGGAGTCCTTGAATGATATTTAGATCCATTTGAGAGCCGCATATATGTATAACCCCCAACCCTCTCTAAATATCGAGATATATATATCTCATTTCACCAGTATTTCGTTATGATTCGCTGGTGCTATTCCGCTATTCCCTGAGTTTGGAGTTGCCTATTATCGTCATCCAAGGTCTGTAGATTGACCTAACTTCTGAACTGGATGATGATGTCATCTCTGAGTGCCCGCGCAGCCGCAGCACGGCTCATTCACTCTGTGACGGTTGGCTTGTTTACCTGGAATTTGCTACTGTTGGTTCGTTTTTGCGTATTTCCACATTGTTCCCACAAAATGACCAGTTGGATGAAGTACAGCTTCTACAGGCTTATTATTTAGAGGCTGCATTCTACTGGTGTCTACTCACACCTCCACCTATTGACTTATATGACATTTTCCTTGTGTGGTCTGATAAAGTCGCATATATGTCTATTGTTGAAATTGTTTATATGCCAAAGGTTCAAATCCTCTCATGTAGAGCCCTGTGCGGGACTGTTTTCTTTATCCCACTCCCGCTGAATTTCTGACCATTACTGCCCGCAATGTGTGTGTTACACTCCCGTCCACTCCCACAGTGTTTTCTGTCCACTCCAGCCCGTACCCGCAAAACTCGGAGAATTTATGCCTGCACAGGAATAGAGATGCATTGATTTTGTGTCTTCTCCTGTCCCGCAGGAGAAAACACGTCATTTTATAGACTATAATGGGGTTGTTTGTTTCGTTTCCCTGGCCTGCATGTCTTTTGACGCACTGGTCAAGGATAACACTCCTATATTGTTGTTTTCATTTAGTTTTTTTACTTCATTTGTTGATTCCATCATCCTGTCGCTCCCGCAGTGTTTTTTTGAGCTTCCCGTTCCCGCCCACAGCAAAGTTCAAACCTCCTGCTCCTGCGAGATTCCAATGCAGCCCTCTACTCTGATGCAAACACAGAAACCAGATCCACCAACAGCACCTGAACAAATGAACAGCAGCCTGTAGACTTTGTGTTGCCTGTGAGTAAAACTGGGGCACAGCATGCTTCAGTGAGTCCGGTTAGTGTCAAACTTGGAGCTGTGCCAAGGGCATACAGAAGGCTGTGGAGATGTAATAATATAAGAATTGACCTCACATGTTGTTTGGTGTGTGAGCATAGTCCAGTTAGCATGTGTATGCTAAAGATAAACTCGTGTTTTTTTCTTTCATTGTGAAAATATGAGAACAGCAAAGCAGTAAAGCATATAGGCACTTCTTTTGTGCGCAGATTTGCAGAAGGTTCTCCATGCTTCACAGTCCCCGTGCTCCAAACAAAAGCCCAGCGCAACGCCTGTATCTCACTTTTCATGTTCACCTGACTGAATGCTGAGAGATAGAGGGCTGTCCCAAGAGCCACAACCAGTATTTCCAGTTTCTTTCAGGGTTCCAATGTTCCACTATTGAGTGCTCTCCAATCAGTTCTTTCAGATTCATTATAGTTATCCCACAATAAGAAATACCCTCAGTGCACATTTAAAAGCTAACTGTACATAATTGCAAGGCCATACATCCCCTCAACTCAACATCTGCACTTGATGAGCCCTCCACTGTTCTCCACACACACATGCATGCACACATTTTAAATGCGTTTGTCAGCTGTCAGATAACACGATCATGGAGTCATTACAGCTGTGGTAACAGACTCCACTGCTGTTAGTGGAAGTCAATAACAGCTAGGAGCAGTGATGAAGTGCTTCACACTGAGCAGCAAGTACTGCTAACGAAACTTCTTTTTTGTTTCACTGATATGACAAAAGCTCGCACAGGAATAGACCTGTAGAACCTGACCTACACCTACCCCAGCACATCCAATATCCAATCACTGCGCTGTTATATTCATACAATGGGAATTAGGATGTTGTTATTGTTGTTATTATTGTCATCGTCCACTTAGCGAGAACTAATTATATATATGTATATATATATATATATACATACATATGTGTGTGTGTGTGTGTGTGTGTGCACGCACGCAATATATGAGAGGCTGTATGGGTATGTGTGCAACAGGGGGAGCATGTGCAGTGGTGCAAAGGGTGTGTGTGTCTGTGTTGGTGCAGGTTTGTGACAGACTTTTTTTTCCCCTCCTTGTGGGTGTTCTGTGTTGTGATGTGCTATATGTGAACAGGTGTCCAAAACAAATTTCTCCTTAGGGAGACAATAAAAGCAACTACCTAACTAAAATACAGTATTTAGCTGCGTTGTGATGGCTCATGTTTGCTAATGCTGTCAAAGTTAATCAAAAAATAAGCCATTGTTACTACCATTGTAACTTCATTGTAAATACTCCACTGTATCTTTTCTACCTTTACCTAAGTTAGACTATATTCTAATATTCATCAGTATCAGCTGTATTCAGTAAAGATGTCATCTTGTTAAACAGACTAGTGGGCTGGAGCTATCACAGCTCTAGTAAAAGGCTCTGATGACAGCACCTGAAATCGTTTTCGAATCGGTCGAAGTGTCTAAAGGTTGACTGAGGTGAAACATGCCCTGTGTCCAAAGAGTCACAGTTTCTCCACTGAGCCTCAAACGTTCTGACCACCACATGTGGATATGTGTAATTTTCTCTCTCAAACATCATGTCACTGGCTGGAGGGTAAAAAAGCACAGATGCAAATAATAATAATTTCTGTTGATGGCATTTGTTGTTGAACACATGATTCACCTGGGGCCTGCTGCCATCAGGCTGACCGCTTTGTGAGAGATACTTTGATCGGTCTTTTACCTCATTTTAAACCTCATTTTGAAGCTGCACTCATCCTCAACCATAGTGCTTCTCTTTTAATGGCAACTGGGCAGGTGATAGGTCTGTATGTCTGTCTGTCCTCTGAGGCATTACAGCAGGTAAGGGGCAAAAATCAGCCACTTCATCAAGGTGTTTCGTTTACACTGATGCCAAAAAAAAAACAAATCTACCGCAGACACATTGACCTGTGAGTCAATGCTGATTTAATGCTTTTCCCATGCCCACAAAAGCTTTGTTAACAGGTCTTAACAGGTTTTCTGACCAGTGGAAAAGAGATCTGAGATACTCAGTCCAGAGACCCCCAAGGTTCAGAGATAACAAAGGTTTACTTACAGAACAAGTATGGTGATGTTTGAAGCACAGGGACCCAGATCAGGTATGGCCTGCAGTTCATTGTTGTTCAGTTTTCTGTGGATAACAGAAGGGAGTGTAAGACAGTGGTGGAGGCTGTTGTCTAACATCCGAAGTAAAAACAAAAACTTACATTTCACTCAGATGTTGTAATTCAGAAAACAAAGAATGATCAAGTTCCTGCAGTCTGTTGTGGCTCAAGTTCCTGGGGGAGAAAACAAAAAGTAAATTATAAACCATTCAGTGGTATACTACACACTAATTCACACTGAACAGAGGAACTGGATCAAAGATCAGTACAGTATTGAAATGAAGCCTAAGGAAATCAAAATATTACATGGAGAAAAACACTTGAAAAACTTGTTCTCATTTTAGTTTCCACTTTCATACTGCATGTGACTCCAGGTTGAAGGTGGTACCCTGAACTAAAAAACAAAAAAAAAAACATCTAAAAAAACTGCAAAACAAGCTCCAACACTAATTGAAACTGTATTTTGATACTGTGTGTGTGTATATGTATATATTTCACATTATATATAATAACACAAACACTAACCTCAGACCTCATTGGTCATTACCAATGATGATGTTAAAAGTTCAGAAATCCTTCAAGCATTTGCTCATTTTTAAAATGAATCACTTGAACATTAAGAGGAAGTTGTATGTAGACTGGAGCCTCATGCTTCATAAAGCAGAGTTATTGACTCATTGTTGCTCACGAACAACACTATGGTTTCAGACATTTTCTTTACACCCTGCCCCTCCCTACCTCCCTCATCTGGAATCCATCAAGGAGCTGTGGGAGGAGGGGAAACTGAACAACTGGTAATGTACTAACAATGCTTGGAAACAAGAGGGACACCTTTCATATATCTAACACTCCCCAGTCAAATGTTCTGAGGCAGTTTTTGTTCTTTACATCACTCAACCTGAGTTTTACTAACCATCACCTGCCCTAACATACAGCTGTTTGTTGTTGTGGTTAGGAGCCATATGGGAGAGTCTCTAAGATAAACCCTAAATAGCCCTGACACTTCTACTTCCTTCACAAAGCACAGAGATAACACTCAGCACTGCACTGACTCTTACAGTCTCTCTAGGCTAGCATTCTTATTAATACTTTACAGTATGAAACCAGCATATTTCACATTTGTTTCTTACTGTTTGTCATTGAATTTAACCTTTGTGGGTGTGGGTGGTGCCAAAGATTTAAGACTGTAGATTTGTCAAACAGCAAAGATCAAAGTTTGGTAAAATGACCAAAATACATCACATATATTTATAAATATATGACATCTGATCACCATATATGTCTTTTAGGACTTTTAGAACTTCTTCATAAAATACAAGTACATGGTCACAATGTAAGAAATAATTGAAAGCTAACCAGCAATTTCATTAAGTAACATACAGTACATTAGCACTGGCTATAATCAAACTATATATCCTGCCTATTTCACCAAGCATTTATAACTTTAAATAATAGTACTCTGATAACAATTATGCAGTTAGTAAACCCCCATCTGAAAGCTGTTAAGTATCTAGAGTGAATCAAACATCTCACTGTGGTAAAAAAAAAAAAAAAAAAGGCTTTTCAGGCTGAATTTATATCCATGCCTTGTTGGAGAGAACATTAAAACTCTATAAAGCCTATAACACCTATTTCCCTGGTAACTGTGTCTTCATTCCTCTCCATCGTATTCCCTTTTTTCTTTTCCTCGTTCTTTTTGTTGTTTGAAACGTTTGAAACTAATCCTACATGTTTCTCCCTTATCGGGACCACCACTGGATCTGGAGTTGCTAATTCGGTAAAAATAATGGGGTGCTGGAAAACGAAGGCCCGGGAAGTTTAAGGGATTTAAGATGTGCTTGAGAGCCACTTTTAAATCAGCATGCCAGAGTGAAAAGAATTTTCCCCCATGTGGAACCCTTTTTTTGTCATTTTCCTTGGATGGCAGCCCCCACTCTGAGGCTCAGGCTGACTCTGTTTTCTCTGGCAGCATTAAGTTTCCAGAGCAGCACATTTTCAACGGACAAAAACTGAACTCAACAGCTACAACTAGACACTGAATAAAGCTTGATCCTCCAACGGACAATAAATACCAGGTTCTGCAGCTTGATGCAGGGCACTGAAGGCTCATGAGAATAATTATCTGTAGAATAGATCACATTAAGGAGCATATTATTAAAACTGTGTGTGGTGTTTCAGCTCCTTCAGGCCTCAGGCCAGCCTCAACCTCAAATCAGCTGCAGAGACATTATCTACATCTGATTTATGTTTTTATGGCTTTGAAAGCCCAGGCCTGTGAGGCTGAAACCCAAAGATTGAGGCAACTTCAGTCAATGGAAACTGACTGTAACCACTACCAGACCATCCATACATCATGGACAATGCTCATACCCAGGTCTGTAGGAAACCTGGCAGTTTACAAACCACTGATATTCTGTTACTCTTACAGCTAGTACCAGCACAAGCACAGACTATATTCTGAAACTTCTGAAAATTCTGAAACTCTAAACTTTAACACTATAACTGACTGAACAAGAAGAGGCAGTCAAATCAAATAAATGAACTTAGTTAAGCTCCAGTCTTCTTTTGTATTAGTCAGCACCAGGTTCTTTGTGGTTTACAGCTCTCCTCTAAGAAAAGGAATGTGGATCATCTGAGGGAAACCGTAAACTAAACTGAGGTGCGAAGTTACATTAAAATGATCTGATAAAATGAAACTACAGTATCACTGCAGAGGTGTGAACTTCACTAAACCAATATAATGGCAGTAATTAGGTAAACAAAGGCTCCTTAAATGGACTCACAGTTGGACTGTCCAATGTGGAATTGTGTCAGGAATTTTGACCCTTCTCAGCCGACTGCAGTCCACAAGCTCCCCAAAACACGCACAGGGAGGGGGGCATAACCCAGTGTTCGCAGCGGATCCAGTCAGAATCAGCATAAAAACCATCTCAAACGCTGCAGTGCCAAAAGGCTGCGAATGGGAGCACATTTTCCAAGTCCCACCACAAAGCCAATCCCGATTCAGTTTAATCTTCAATCCACACACAGGAACCAGTGAAAAAATCCAGAATCTGAGATCTATCCTTGCAGACGATGATTATACCCGGTCCCGTGAAGTACTAGACTTCGTGACACTCCGACAGGACATAAAATATTTCTTCTGAAACTTGTCCATTCCTGGGGGAAAGCACCGAAACTTTTCTACCAAGCGCAGCAAATGTTGCAACCAGGGCTGCAGGAACCCCACACACCGTGAGCGCACAATAGAGGTATGTGGGGGAGTGGCCACGATGGTGCCTGGGAAACGCAGTCCATCTGTGTGGTTCACATGTGTTGCATGCTGCAACTTTGGCCTTTTTTTTGTTTTTTGTTTGTTTGTTTTTTTGGCCTAATTTTTTTGACC
Source organism: Caranx melampygus (assembly GCA_019059645.1). NCBI lineage: Eukaryota > Metazoa > Chordata > Actinopteri > Carangiformes > Carangidae > Caranx > Caranx melampygus. The sequence goes on from JAFELL010001427.1 coordinate 369,999, forward strand.
AAAACTAGAAAATACATTCCCAAGAAGGAAATGCGTATGAATGCTGAAAGCAGCTGAATGCCATTGCTGAAGCCATGCTGAATTAGCACAAGAAATTGCAAAAGAGAGCAAGCAACATGCAACTGACATGGCTGAGGCAGGAGTTGAACCCATGACCTCAACAGCAGCAACCTGACTAACTGCTTAGCCACAAAGTGCCTAAAATCAGAGGAGTTTTATACTATGATAGCTGAATAGTTGAAAGCAGGCCATGGCTATAAATTTGCTGGCCACCCCACTCGCCTGTCACACAATTTGATATGATAGGTGTCAGATAAGCCGGGGATGCTGGGGACATGTCCCCACTACTTTTTGTCATGAGCAATTTTGTCCCCACCACCAAATAAACTTAACATGAGCCTAATGAAGAACAAGCATTGGTACATGTTAACCTATTATGACCAAATAGGCAGCTTGCTTCTGTTTGTATCTGTCAGTACCTGTGTTTTCTGTCCTGTAACTGTTTTGATTTACAATAAATGTGCACCTTGAAATTAAGCCATACATTAGTCTTTTTAAGGAAAAGGATAAATCGCCTATTTTAAAAACAATGAATCACCTAACACATAGCAAAATGAAACAGGATTGTTGTGGGACTCAAAATGTATACTGTACTGTTATTAGTCTATGTACACAAGATTAGTAACATTAGTAACCCATTAGTAACATTAAATGTAACACAATAAACATACTAAAAGTATATCAGTAGGCGTTTCCTTAAGTCTTTCTCATAGTTTTCTACTAGAATAGAATAGAAAATACTTTATTGATCCCCAAAGGGAAATTCATTTGTCTACTAGCTCATCTACCATTTGCAGAAGAATTAAAGAGTCTGATGGCTGTGGGTATAAAAAGATCTTCTGTATCTCTCTGTCCTGCAACGAAGAGAGAGGAGCCGTCCACCACCGCAGCTTCTTTGATTCTTCAAGGTGTTATGAAGTGGATGATCCGTGTTGTTCAGGATGGCCTCCATCATCCTCATTGTGTATCTCTCCACCACTTCCCCCAGAGAGTCCATCTTTATTCTGATGACAGAGCCAGCCTTCTTGACAAGCTTATCCAGCCTCTTTGCCTGCTTTTTTCCAAAACTTCCTCCCCAGCAGACTGCAGCATAAAATAAAACACTTGCTGATACAACATCTACAGCATCTTACTACAGATGTTTGGAGATCTGAGCTTTCTTAGGAAAAAGAGGCGACTCTGCCCCTTTTTGTAGAGTCTATCTGTGTTAACAGACCAGTCCAACTTGTTATCCAGGTGTACAGCTAGATATTTATAGGTTGTCACCACCTCGATGTCCACTCCACAAGTGTTGACTGGCTGAAGAGGGGGCTTGGACCTACAGAAATCCATGATCATTTGAGGTGTTCACCGTGAGGCAGTTTTTGTGACTCCAGTCACTGAAGGCTTTTATCAAATCCCTACATTCAGATTCCTGTCCATTCCTAATAAATGCCACAATAGCAGTGCCATCTGAGTATTTCTGGATGTGGCAGGACTCAGAGTTGTATTTAAAGTCTGCTGTATACAATGTGAACAGGAATGCAGCCTGTGGAGCCCCCGTGCTGCTCATTAATGTCCCAGAAAAACAGTTCCCCAACCTAACAAACTGTGACCTTTCTGTCAGGTAATCTGTGATCCAGGAGACAAAGGAAGAATCCACTCCCATCTTTTTGAGCTTGTTTTTGAGTATGTCGGGTTTGATGGTATTAAATGCACTTGAAAAATCAAAAAACACGACTCTTACATAAGTGCCACATTTCTCCAGATGAGAGAGGGCAGATTTCTCATATATTTTGAAGATAAGCAAGCAAAGTTATGTGGGTCAGGAAGTATCCCAACATGTTTTGGATGAATATGGAAAGTCATGTAGGATAAGTGGCCGAAGTAATAAATAGGTGGATCAGAGAAAGACTGACATGTCTTCCTGTCTCACTGTAATCTCAAACAGTTGTACTAGCTCATAACTAATAAGGTTGTAACAGTCAAATGTTGTCATGCAGCTGACTAAACTATAAAGTGTTGAGCTCTGTTAAGATTTATGCCACTTTAATTGAATAGGGCTCAATATTTTACAGCTAATTTGTGTGGAACGCTCAAAAAGTTTAGGAACCATACAGTAGCGTTACGACGTTAATGGCGTCACGACGTTCTAGTGGGCGGATCTTATCTCTCCCTCAGGAAAGCTGAGTCAGCCATGTTGAATTTGCCTGATGCGGAGTTGCGAATATGAAGTCTCCGCCAGCCGCTGGGGATGTAGAACACAGTTTAATTTCTTTTTATTTGTCTGCAATGCATACTTTTATTCCCCGCTTCAAACCACCACCACCTCAGTTTTTTTTCATTAGTCTTATTGCCCTCGTTTTCTTAAGCGCCGTCTTATCATCATTCCTGATTTAGTAAGTAACGTTAACGGTTTTGTTTTTAATTGAATTTCGACAATTAGTCTAAATTTGGAACTGGGAGTGTAGTTGTACAATGTGTGCAGTGAATATTTGTTGTAAAATGTTTTACACATCCAAGTAATTGTAACTTTGGAAGTTGCTGAATGTGACAAATTTACGTTACTTCATCTTACAACGGTGTAACCTGGTTGTAACGTTGTGGGTTGGTAACGTGGCGGGTTACCTGTGTGAACTACATTTCCCATAATGCATGTTTGCCCGGGATATTGACGGTTAGATCTATGAGTCAGATCTCTCTGGCGGAGGCCGAAAGCATAACGTTATCCCTGCTTTCCGATGTCTGCCGGTTGTTGTTTTCGCTGGCCGCCGGTTATCCACGTGCGTACTGTGAGTATACTTAATTTGCGTTACGTTATGTTGTCGACTCGAGTAACCAAGATAACCAACCTGCTGTGTGTATGTGTGTGCTAGCGTGAAACAAACAATTAATAAATCATCTTTGTGCTCACGTTGTGTACAGATATCGGAATACAAAGAGTGCGACAGAGTCAGCGTTTCACTATCAGACAGGTGCCAATAGGTGAGTTATGTAAATTGTGTACTAATTTGAATAAAATATAAAAAAAAAAAAAAAAAAAAGGATTTTTCACCCTGAATTATTCACAATGTTTAGATTTATTGCAGCAGAAGAACAGACTTAATCAAATTACTGATGTGTCAACTGGTTGGCATAATAATTTTCCCTTTCATTCAAATTTTACGCACATTTTAACTTGTTCAAATTCAATTTTTGTCTTTTTAGGAACCAAAAGATGGCTGCTGCCCAGAAGCATGTGTTGCGTGAAACTTGCTCTACTTGAGCGACCAAAGTCAGTGGAGGAGTTGAAAGAAATAATGCAAGACAGGTTCAAGCCGAGACTGGATGGGGACTTTAGCCTGCATTATGAGAATCCGGACTTTGATGGTGATCTTTGTCTTCTTGTGGACATCCAAGAGTTACCAGACGACCAGAGTCGTCAGAGCTGAAGGTGACACATCTACTGCATCGTCTGACACAGTCATACTCCAACATGTACCTGCATTACAGCACCAGAAGAGTTGGCCTGATCACTTTGTTGTTCCTGGTTTTGGTTATGAAATGGAGCATATACTAGAAGAAGGAAATCGTCTTTATGAACAATCAGGAAAATTGCTTAAGTTAAAAAGGTCGCAGAAGAGTGAAATCCTTAGAAAAATGGCAGAAACTATCTACAGTTTTAAACCATACCCACATGAAAAGGAATTGGCAAAGGCTGCTCAAGCTTTAATTACAGCGCATCATATTATAAACATTTCTGTGTAATTCTGTCTATGTACAGGTGTTTGCAGAGTTCCACCGAATCAACAGTTTTAACCTGCACAATCAATTCTACAAGGAGCTGGATAGACACACACCTAAACTCATCACCTTGTTCAGAGAGAAGGCCACCAAGACTGGCAAAATAGCCAAGGAGCTAGGCAAGCTCATGAGGATTTATGACCTTTAGGTGAATTCTTAACTTTGCATGATTCAGAAACAGATTATTTGCAGACAACTGTAAGAAGCCATAGTATAAAATTACTGTAATGGATATTTTTTGTTCATCTAGGAACAACGTGATGTAAATATGAGATGGGCCCTTGTCCTTCGTGCACTTCCTCTGTACCTGCATGAAGATGCCTCCAAGTTCTTCAGGACCTATAATGTAAGTGTACTGGCCTCACTATCAATCCTAGCCTACCCTTGCCTAGCTATTCAGTCAGTTTAAACATATGGCATCACTCAAATAACTCTAGGAGAACGAGGACCTGTTTATGAAGTTTACTTGAGTTGTTATTCTGCAAACTGATATGTAAAAATTGCATAAATGAAAAGGTAAATATAAAGCATTCCACTAAACAAAAAGTATGTTAACAGGTAGGTGTGAAACTAACATAAGATATTAGCATATGTAAAGAAAATGGTTTAAACATGTAGCTTAGTTGCAGTCTAAGTGCAAAGTTATAAGTGACAGTAATGTCACTTCTAGACATCATTAGCATGATTTGTATCTTTGAGGGGCTGAACTCATTCTTGTATTATTTTTGTTTTGTAGTCAGCAGATGGTCCAGACCTCACAGACACTCCGGTGGCTCTCCTGACAGTCATCTCAGATGACACTACTGATGGGGCCTCTTCAGCCCTGAGAGCATCTGTATTGTCGTGGAGGATGAAATACTTGTGAGTGGCCCCGCAAATCTGGCTGACTTGTTTCTCCTGCTCTTTGGGTACATCTATGCACTAGACCTACAGTACCCAAAGAATCTCGAGCTTACATTCACATTTATCCAAAAAGTTGTCATGTGTCTTGAGGAACAAACCACTGAAAGGGTGTCGACTGACACTGGAGAATGATTTGTTCAATGGGTGAATCACTCAGAATGGACTGTTGGTTGAGCTGAGTATTGAGGAAGTCTTTTGTTTTTTTCACCCTCTTTACAAATGTAATCATTTGCCTCTTGTACCTCAGATTTAAGATGTGACACTGTTTGCCTTTTACCTCAGATTTAATACATTGATTGTTAATACATAAATATCACAACATTGGCATGTTGCCCAGCCCAAGTTTATGCACTGAATAACTTGTGGAAAATGACTGTTCAATTCATGCACTATACATGTTTAATGTTCTGTTGCCTAATGCCCACCTTGATGTTGCCAGTTGACGTACAGCCCAAGGCCAGTGATTTATTTGAATGTTTTATTTTAAAATAGTGAGTTGCAGCCTTCGAGGTACAGTGAGTGCCAAAACGTTTTTAAACAGTGTTAAGTGCCTCCACATTCTAATAGTTGTCATGTTGAGGATGAATTGATTTTATCCTGAATCCTTTGTGAGTTTTTATCATAATGTTTACTGAATAATGTGAGATGGAGACCCAAAATACTGAATCTACCTTCTGTAGCAATGACCACTATCAGAATATGGAACTAATACTTACTGTACTTTAAAACACATCTTGTTTTGCTGGAGTCATTTCATTTTCCTTTTGTTTTAATTTACGACAAGCACTTTGTTTTGCCTGAGCTCCTTTGATTCGTACCTTTTAAACGATTACGAATTACAAATTACTCTACTAATCCCCAAAGGGAAATTCATTTGTCTGTCAGCTCATCAGCCATTTGCAGAAGAATGAAGAAGCCTGATGGCTGAAGGTACAAAGGATCCTCTATATTTCTCCGTCCTGCAGTGAAGAGAGAGGAGCTGTGAATGAAAGGTATAAATTAACCACATAGGCACCCCCACTATATGTCACACACACAGCCAGTAGAAAAAAAACATGTTTTAGATATACAAAGACAAGCACAGAATTAATCTTAAATCCATTTAATGTATACTTCATATATTTTGAGGGCATTTGTTTTCCCATCAGAACAAAGTAAAGTTCAAGTGTGTTTGATTCAGTTGGATGACCTGTGACTGCTCAGCTCATCAGCCATTCGCAGAAGAATGAAGAAGCCTGATGGCTGAAGGTACAAAGGATCTTCTATATTTCTCCGTCCTGCAGTGAAGAGAGAGGAGCTGTCCACCACCGCTCTTTTCTTGGTCCATCAAGGTGTTATGAAGAGGATGATCTGAGTTGTTCAGAATGGCCTCCACCAGCGTGTATCTCTCCACCACATCCTCAGTGAGTCCATCAGGGAGACATGACTGAAGTCAAGTGCCTCAGGATGTTTAGTCTGTATCCTAGCAATGACTTCATAGAGAACTTCACATGGAACTTCAGCAGTAGCCATTGATGGGATGTACACAAGTACAGGTGCTGGTCATATAATTAGAATATCATGAAAAAGTTGATTTATTTCAGTAATTCCATTCAAAAAGTGAAACTTGTATATTCATTCATTACACACAGACTGATATATTTCAAATGTTTATTTCTTTTAATTTTGATGATTATAACTAAGAACTAATGAAAATCCCAAATTCAGTATCTCAGAAAATTCGAATATTACTTAAGACTGATACAAAAAAAGATTTCTAGAAATGTTGGCCAACTGAAAGGTTGCTTTGATAGTGGCCTTCAGCTCTTCTGCATTTTTGAGTCTGGCGTCTCGCATCTTCCTCTTCACAATACCCCATAGATTTTCTTTGGGGTTAAGGTCAGGCGAGTTTGCTGGCCAATTAAGAACAGGGATACCATGGTCCTTAAACCAGGTACTGGTAGCTTTGGCACTGTGTGCAGGTGCCAAGTCCTGTTGGAAAATGAAATCTGCATCTCCATAAAGTTGGTCAGCAGCAGGAAGCATGAAGTGCTCTAAAACTTCCTGGTAGACGGCTGCATTGACCTTGGGCCCAAGGAAACACAGTGGACCAATACCAGCAGATGACATGCCACCCCAAACCATCACTGACTGTGGAAACTTTACACTCGACCTCAAGCAACGTGGATTCTGTGCCTCTCCTCTCTTCCTCCAGACTCTGGGGCCTTGATTACCACAGGACATGCAAAATTTACTTTCATCAGAGAACATAACTTTGGACCACTCAGCAGCAGTCCAGTTCTTTTTGTCTTTAGCCCAGGTGAGATGCTTCTGACGCTGTCTCTTGTTCAAGAGTGGCTTGACACAAGGAATGCGACAGCTGAAACCCATGTCTTGCATACATTTGTGCGTGGTGGTTCTTGAAGCACTGACTCCAGCTGCAGTCCACTCTTTGAGAATCTCCCCCATATTTTTGAATGGGTTTGTATACAACATCTATTGCACGTCTGCCCGTGCGTCCCCCCGAGGGATCCCTCCTCTGTTGCTCACCCTGAGGTTTCTCCATTTTTTTTTTCCCTGTTAAAGGGTTTTCTTGGGAGTTTTTCCTCAGTCGATGTGAGGGTCTAAGGGCAGAGAATGTTGTCATAATGCTGTGTAAAGCCCTTTGAAACAAACTGTTTGTAAAAACAGGCTATACAAATAAAATTGCCTTGCCTTTTGTTTCACAATCCTCTCCAGGGTGCGGTTATCCCTATTGCTTGTACACTTTTTTCTACCACGTCTTTTCCTTCCCTTCGCCTCTCTATTAATGTGCTTGGACACAGAGCTCTGTGAACAGCCAGCCTCTTTACCAATGACCTTTTGTGTCTTGCCCTCCTTGTGCAAGGTGTCAGTGGTCGTCTTTTGGACAACTGTCAGGTCAGCAGTCTTCCCCATGATTGTGTAGCCTACAGAACTAGACTGAGAGACCATTTAAAGGCCTTTGTAGGTGTTTCCAGTTAATTAGCTGATTAGAGTGTGGCACCAGGTGTCTTCAATATTGAACCTTTCCACAATATTATAATTTTCTGATACTCAATTGGGGGTTTTCATTAGTTGTCAGTTATAATCATCAATATTAAAAGAAATAAACACTTGAAATATGTCAGTCTGTGAGAAATGAATGTATACATTATATTACAATATATACATTATATACAAGTTTAACTTTTTGAATGGAATTACTGAAATAAATCAACTTTTCCATGATATTCTAATTGTATGACCAGCACCTGTATTGTTTTGATTTAAAAAAAATGTCTGCTTCCTGAGTCTTCAACCCTCGAAATTCTTAAAATAAATTGTATTTTAACGAACACAAATGCACTGGGGACACTGCACATTCTATTTCAAAGCAAGAAAATTGGAAACAGTAATTGAATTTGATAATATTTTACAGAAAGTCAAGTAATATAATGTTCAAAAAAATAGCAGTGTTGACATCTTTCTTTACAAACTAAAAAATGTACTGTATAAACTAAGAAATGCTTGAAGACTGAACTTTCCTGAGAATCATAAACTAATATTTAGTTGCATAACCACGGTTTCTGATAACTGCTTCACATCTGTGGTACATGGAGTCGACCAACTTCTGGCACCGGTCAACAGGTATTGCAGCCCAGGACAATTGTACAACGTTCCACAATTCCTCTGCATTTCTTGGTTTTGCCTCACGAACAGCATTTTTTATGTCAGCCCACAAGTTTTCTATGGGATTAAGGTCCGGGGATTGTGCTGGCCACTCCATTACTTGAATTCTGTTTGTCTGGAACCATGATTTTGCTCACTTGCTGGTGTGTTTGGGGTCATTGTCTTGTTGAAACACACATTTCAAGGGCATTTCCTCTTCAGCATATGGCAACATGACTTCTTCCAGTATTCTGATGTACGCAAACTGATCCATGATCCCTGGTATGCGATAAATAGGACCAACACCATAGTACAAGAAACATCCCCATATCATGATGCTTGCACCACCATGCTTCACCGTCTTCACTGTGGCTTAAATTCAGTGTTTGCAGGACATCTGACAAACTGTCTGTGGCCCTTAGACCCCAAAAGAACAATCTTACTCTCATCAGTCCACAAAATATTACGCCATTTCTTTTTAGGCCAGTCAATGTGTTCTTTGGCAAATTGTAACCACTTCAGCACATTTTTTTAACGATGGGACTTTGCAGGGGCTTCTTGCTGGTAGCTTGGCTTCACATAGACGTTGTCTGATTGTCACTACCTGTACTCACAGGCAATCTTAGATCTTCTTTGATCCTCCTGGAGCTGATCATTGGCTGAGCCTTTGCCCTTTTGGTTATTCTCCGATCCATTCGAATAGTCGTTTTTCTTTCTCACCTTTCTGGTTTTGGCTGCCATTTTAAAGCGTTTGATATCATTTTAGCTGAACAGCCTATCATTTTCTGCACTTCTTTATAGGTTTTCCCCTCTTTCATTAATTTCTTAAGCAAAGAACGCTCTTCATCTGAAGAGTGTCTTGAATGACCCATTTTACTCTGTTTTTCAAGGACAAATGCACAGCCAGCATATGCAGCATCAGCTGCCTTGATCCTTAAATAAGGGCCACCTGTTCAACACCTATTTTTTTACATAATCAATGACCTAAATAATTTAACTCGGCACTGCTATTTTTTTGAACACGCCCCTTTCAGTAAATGATTCAGTTTCACAGAATCAGCAGCATGCACATCATGCCTGTTGGGTCTGTTTTCTATACCTTTACTAAACCTTCTAGAAACGTAATTGCAGTGTAGAAGCTGAAATTCTAACAAAAACAGTGATTTATCTTGCTGGTGATGTGGGACTGCTTTTATTTTGAACACAACTGTCTCCAGCTCCTCATCACTCTTGTTGGTCAGAGAGTTGATATTTTGCATGATGACTGACAGCAGAAAGGACCTACAGTACATCTCCATTTCCAAGCCTTTAACCTCTGCACCACCTGCACAGCAACCACGAAAGCACCTCTTCATCCCAGCTGGAACAGGGTGGCATCCTCCAGACTTGCTCCATTTTCAATGACAGAAGCTCCTCTCCTGAAGAATCTCCTCTCCCCACAGAATATCCATCAGTACTTGACAAAATATGACAAAAACATACAAAAACACAACAAAATAAAGCAAAGGGTGAGTAAAAACTCAGAGCTACCAGACTTTGCTGCTCCCAGTTGAAGCGCATGTTCTGGAATCATACACCATGCACTGTAGGTGCCCTTGTGCATAGGAATTATATACTACTATTTGGTACGAGTTAAGTAGTTTAGAAAAATGAATTAGGACCCAACAAAAGTACCATTTTGATAGGAAGATCATGCACTGTTCCATCTCATTTTCTGTATAGTGCATGTTTGGATGTTTGTCCTTTTAAAATATATTTTTGTAATGCATTTGTACTAGACAACTGATAAAACAAGGGCCAGAACATCCATCTTTAGCAATGTAATCTTGTCCTCAATCAGCAAGATGTGAATGTTGTCTTCAGGCTAAAGAACAACAGACTGTACTCTATATTTTCCTTTTTTCCCCAGAGACATGAAGAGGGGACAGAGAAAGACCATCTTGATCAGTAGATACCATGTGATCCAGCTTTTGCCCCAGGTCTCTGCCTCTCTCAGTCCTATTTTCTTCAAAGTCAGTTGAGACCTTGAGAAGCAAACGTCTGAAATACTCCCCCCCCCCTACACTACACAAAGTATGTGTCCTCACTCTGCATTGCCTCACTATGCTAAATCTAAATCTGGAATTATTCTAATTAATGAGATGAGTTCATTAGTGTTCTCAGGGTTAATGTGTTCTCCTACAGAAGATTAGCGGAGGGATGTCAGTGACGCTTTAGCATCCTAATTAGATCACAGTGGGGGCTACCTACTTCAAATGGTGGAATAATGAAAGTTGTCACTCCTCTCAGCAGCAACTTTATTTTCCTCTATATCTGATCATGATCCACTTACCTGGAACAGGATTCCATGAAATTAATCAATTATAGGCCACCTATCAATAGAATACTTGGCACTCTGCTCAAGTTTGGTCCTGATGATGAGGATTAGTGGGTCCAAACTCCCATCTAGTGGACAGAGATGGTACTTCAGCCATGACTGACAGCACAGCAGCTCTGGGACCTTGGAAGGGCATGAGTTTACTCACTGGCTATGAAGAGGAAAATGGCCAGGCTATCTGCCAGGGTAACAGGACAATCTATACCAGGGGTCGGCAAACTTTAGCACTCGTGCCACGGTTGGCACATCGCAGCATAATCATTCGCACGCTGGCACCTCCACCGCTAAATTTCTCACCGCCACTTGCTCACAATTCAGTGGGGGTTTTTCTCGGGCTTTTTGTGTATTTATTTTGAAAGGACAGCTGGAGAGAGACAGGGAGGGGAGAGAAATTGAGAAGGGGGATTGGCACGCTGCAAAGGCACTGCCAGGTGGAATCGAACCCAGGATCGCTGCAGCGGGCGTGCTTTACCGACGCTCGTGGCTCACTGTGTTTAATCAGAGATTTCATCGAGCGTTTCAGTGATGGTGAGCGGCCGCGGCTTCGTTATTACCGTCGCTGCTTCAGAGTTGGGGCAGACACACCGTAACAGTCACCTGTTACCGCTACCATACCGACGAACTAACGTGTCCTTTTTATCTTATCATCTCCGCTCCTCCAGCGCTCACGTTCTCACTTAAGCTGTTCTCTTGTCAATAAACACACCTGGAGATGACGCTGGAACCCAACTACACAGCTGTTAAATGATTGGCTGTTGGTGTCAGCTGGTGTCCAGGGATTGTCCATGTCTTTGAAATGTGGACTGTTGCATTCTGATATAATAGATATTTTTTAATGCATTGTAGTCTGTTTGGGGGGTTTCCTCCCAGTGTAATGTGTTTTAGCTAAGTTTCGAAGTTTTGAAATGGGATCCAGGCCCCTGTTCTGAATAATGGGAAAATATCTTCAAAATGATTGAATATGGCCTATATGAATAGAATAAAATCCCAGGTATGTTGGAAATATTTGTATATTTTGTGTCATAATTTAAGATTATGTTATTGTTGATAGTGGCACACTCATTGACAAGAACATTTCAAACTGGCACTCCATGTCATAAAGGTTGCCAACCCCTGATCTATACAGTCACACAAGTAATGGAGCTGTGAACTTTGTCCTGGGATTTGTTAAATCCTGGCTGCACTTGAACAAGATCACAAAATACTACTCTCCATGAAGGAAAAAAAAGATTCTATATGCTAATATCCAATAAATATCAACAGTAGCATTTTACTGTGGCAGCAGATGTGAACAAGCTTGGTGTTTGCATTGTAAAACCTTTTCTCATTTCATTTATTTTATCTTGCATGTTTATTTGGAGGATTTAGTTTTATTAGTTTCATAAATTCTAATTAAAAAACTCTTAGTCAAGGTTGATTGCAACTTTGAGGTCCAAAACATCAGACTTTTTCAGACAAAACATACTTTAATTCAAATACATTTGATTGTGTTTAAGCAGAATCTGCTCCATTTACAAGAAATGATTGACGGTCAACACAAGACATGCTTTCACAGCAAGCAGAAATGGACGAAAAGAAAATTATTTCATTAAAAGCACCGTTGATCCTCTAAAAACAAATAACAAAAGTCAAAGAATACTTCACACTCCTTACAATCCCTTTTTACAGAGTGAGGGTCCACCAAGTAGAAATGACATGTGCCCCTCTATGCCCTGGGGGTTTAATGTGAAAATACTAGAGGTTTGCGTAATATCTATCTCTGTTTTCATAATCTCTGTAGGCAAATTTGGCATCCTTCTTGCTGTGCGGGACTCGTCCAAAGGGTGCATGGTCGTTGAAACATGTGTCAAAGACCTCATCAACAATTTTCTCTGCGTCCTCTCGGTTGATTTTCCTCACAGCCAGGATGGAACGAAGGGCTCGGCCTCGGACACACTCCTGTACAAGGATACAGGGTGAGATAAGCATTGAAACAGAGAGACAGGGCTGAAACTGAATTATAATAAATTTCTGCTTGGGAATGAATCAAGTATGTATGTATGTATGTATTTATGTACCTATCCATTCGTTCATCCATCCATCCATCTGTGGTAGAATTAAATACTTTTACTTGGGTACTGTAATTATGCAAAGAACAGATATTGGAAAACCTCTACTCTTTGAGGAAATTTTTACTCCAGTATGTTTAAGGAGAGTGGTGAAATTAACTTTCTTTTATTTTGAAAATGTAAGAGCATATGCCAATTCCATGACAAGAAAAAAAAAACCAATCACAGCCAACTTCTACACCTTCAGATGTGATGTGGACTATCCACGTCTGATCCTAGAGCAGGTACCTGATGATGCTGCTTCAAGCCAAAGTTTAACCTGGAGACTTCGTTGTTAAAGGAGCAGTCTCCGCTGAGGTTAGCTGCTCGAACCTGAAACAGTGGCAAAGAAATTTTTAGGTTTGAACCAAACCAAAACATCCTGCCCTTTTCAGGTAAAACACCAGTATCTAGTTTGTGGAGGAAACATTTGACAGTGAAAAAAAAAATCATAATTTAAACTACTCCAACAGAATTTGAATTATTTAAATACAAATGCGTATCGATCCACTGCTAGAAATAGTCCCCTAACAATTTCTTTCTGTTTAAGTGATATTTAGGAAAGACTACAGTGCTCTGCTGTTTTTGGTAACTATTGAACATTTTAAGAAAAGCATATTTTCATGTTGTATTTTCAAGACTCAGATTCTCTTGTCAACATTCAAGCATCTACCAAACTGTAAATGCTATATGCCATCAAAATGTGAGCTCAACACACTGAAACTTAGAGCTGGGGTGGGCAGGATTTGTTTTAAAGGGATAGTTCAGTTTTTTTGAAGTGGGGTTGTATGAGGTACAAACGGCCACCAAGTATAATATCTGCAGTAGAAAAGTCTCTGCTCACCCCCACTGAGAAATACCAGTGCATCCGTACTCTGTGCTCCCAATTTGTTAAGACAGAGTAGGGCTGGCCCCAGACCAGAATAGATTTGACTGGTCAAAGATACCTGGAGCTGTAGGTTTGTTTTCAGAGAAAAAATCCTGCCTACCCCAGCTTTAATAAAACATGCAAATACACAAGTGTGCTGCAATTCAGAAATCTTTTCTCACATCATTGACTTGACGACACATTCTGTCCTCGCAATAACCTTGCCTTGCCATGGCTCTTTGCACCAAATCAGCCTCTTTCTCTTTTTTCCTCTTCCTCAGAAAGCAAAAAGTAACTGCTGGGATTCACTGCTTATTCACTACTTTTAACTTTTAGAATAAGTGCCAGCAGGGTTACCGGTAATAACTTTTTAGTGTACCCTGGAAACACTTGTATTGTGTTAATTTGCAGTGCATTTGTTTATTTGCATATTGTTTCCTTAAGTTGCAGTATGTTAAGCACTCAAGGCCACAGCCATATTATGCCACTATGCTGCAGTCAATTTTCATGTTTGTGTCTGTATCTGACCAGAGAGATAGGATATAACAGACATTATTTATAATCGGTACAAACAGGGACATAATGAAAAACTGGCATGATTTGAATCACAAATTCATCTAGTATTGAACACACACATTATACCTCAGAACAAGCAAGGTGTCTGAAGTTGTTGAACCAGTCTACATGAGCCCGGCAGTGATCAAAGGCGTGGATGAGCTCATGTGTGACCACTCTGTTCATGTGAGACTGCTGGTGGATGTTGTTCTGACACAAAACAATCTGCAAACCAAGGCAAATATCATGATCATAATCAGCTTAGTTTGTAGTTTTACTGCCTGAAGTTTTACTATAATGTCTCTTACCTGAGAGGAAGCAGCATCAAAGCCACCGCTGACTGTCCCATCACAGTCTTCACAGGAAAAATGTCGCTCTTTGAAAACTTGGCTGTATGGAAAGGGTAAGGTGAAGGCTTAAAGCATCAAGAAACATACATGTGAACTACATGGTATATTAAGAAACAGACATGTTAGGTTGAGCATGTGGTGTCCCACATTCATAATCAAGCTGTTTATTTTGGTGTTATGATTATGAAATCTATAATTATTGGTAATAACCGTAATTATAGTATAGTATAGTGGGGGGTGGTAATTAAATGAAACATATACTCACCATCCTGAACTTTTCATGGCACTGAGGAGGAGTTTAGCGTACGGACCTGAGGGGGAGAGACACAAGCAGTCAGCGTTCGCTGCTAGCCAACGCCTGATGATAGCCTGTTTAAACGTTATCGTCGCCCCATGTTGCAATCACATCTACAATTGAAATGAACTACTACATTGTACAACGCCTTGCTGTCGGCAAATAGGGGTAATTCTGCGGGTACTCACTCGTTTCCATTGCAAACTGCAACATGACCTGGCACTTGTGGTTAAACGTGAAAAGGCTTTCTGCGATTGATCCCTTCTTGTACTTCCCCCTGTTCCTCTCCGGAAATAAGTCGTATCCATATTCATCCTCTTGTTTAGTCTGATCCATTGTGCGAAAGACTGTGCACAATTTAAAATTGTTAGCATAAATCCCCCTGGTTAGCTAGCTAGCAAGAGAGGTCATCGCTGTGTTTTGTAGTAGATCACGTGATAGTTACAGGTCAAAGGCAATGAATAGGATTTTTTTTTTCCATTTTAGTGAGGTCACTGTTGAACATAGAAGTCAACAACAGCTTTAACTAATATAAATAAAATAAATAATAATATAGTATCTTCAGTTACGATTTGTCAGGATTAGTATAGATTGTCTATTCAGGACGAGTAAGCAAGCTGTCAATTTAAAGCGATGTGTGGAACTAGTTTGTGACCTAGCTTGTCTGCAACCAAATCGAACACCGACCCACCACACCGAGAGAGGACAAGTTCCCAGTGACCCTACTTTTGCTGCCTGTGTAACTGTTTTAACTGGACATAGAAAATAAGTCCAGTGAGAGAATTTGAGTTAGTTCTGGGTTTTCAGTGTAAGGACGGTGAATCACCATGGTAACTTACACTGCACAACAAACTAGCCCTAGCGCTTGTTAAAGTTAATCAGATGAAAACCCTTTCCCTGCCTTATCAGTCAGATCCCTGAAAAACCGGAATCATCATTTCTACAGAAACCTGACGTGGAAAATGAGTTTACAGTGAAGTGGTAAATAATAACGACAAGTAGTATATTAAAAGTAAATGTTTTCTATGCATCATATTATTATGTTCGAAAATACTATTCATGTTCGATAATTCATGTTATTATTTACATTTGTGGCCCGACCTTTATTCCAATCCAGCATATTTAGGATGGCCAATGTTAGGCTCAGTTAATCCATATACCCAAAAGTGGTCGATCTTTCTGTGTAAATATATATTTCTCATTTAATGGGCCAACTTAGTTATAGGGTCACCCGCACTCATGTACTTTTTATGTGTAAACTGCTATTTGTTTTTGCGAATCTCTCGCAGACTGACGAATTAAAAAGTGTTGGAGTAGGTCATCAATCATAACATACACGATCTTTGTTCACGCGCAGCGCAAAGGCTGCTGGGACTCGGCTGTCATGGCTTCGAACGTAAATAGATAGCGGTGAATTTGGTCACGTTTGGTTGTAGCACTTATCCAGACTGTCTTTTGCCTAACCTGAATTGTGTCTATGAAACGTGGACAGAGGAGGCATGTACACATTCATCGCACTGAGTCCATTTTATATACTGTATCCTTTACCTATGGCGTTTCTGCTGGCTAGCTAACTGCTAGCCGCTTAAATAACAGCGTGATTCTCATGTTTTCCTTTAGATACATGCGCTGCTGTTTAACAACGACGATAACCAAGGTAAATAATGTATCAAATAAAATGTCTTTGACAGGGAGTGGCATGTCTGGGGGAAACAAAGCAGTTGAGTTACAGCTTCAGATGCGGCAGAATACAGATGATCTGCACAACTTTATGAGGGAGTTGGAGAGCTGGGAGATCGACATGAAGAGGAAGGACGAGCAGCTGAGGGCAGGTGGACTCCACGAGGTTCAGGTTTGTTTCTGCTGTAAATGTTTGTCCACCTCAAGAGCAGCTAATGTCCTAAGTATTCCGTAGATGACAGTCTGTTGACAATATGTTGTAGAGAGAACTCCCACCTGTTCGCAACAGAGACTACAAAACAAAGATGAGGGAAAAGAGGAAGAAGGAAATGGAGGCTGTTGGAAATGGTGACACAAAAGCGGGAGAGTCCAAACAAGCATCAAGGCTAAAAGCATACAACTGTTGGTCGTGGGACAAGTGTGATATGGTAGCTAAGACTACTTACTTATTTACTTATTCATTCGTTAAAAAATATTCATCACTGACTTGCTTCCTTACACTTCCAGACTTGTAAGTTTTTGTACTTCTGTGCTTGCAGCTCAAGGCTAAGGCAGAGATCGATAAAGAGGAAAGTCCAGGAGAGTCTGAGTCTGACTCAGAGGAAGCTGTGGTTGATCAGGAGAGAGCACTGGCTGAGAAAGAAAAGGTAAGATGTAATCAAGTGAGGAAAAGTAGACATGGACATGAAAATGACTCTCTCTTAAAATATTTTTCTTTCATTTTTAGGGTAATACATTTTTCAAGGAAGGCAAGTACAGTGATGCCATTGAATGTTACACCAGAGGGATGTGTGCAGATCCCTACAACCCTGTGCTTCCCACTAACCGAGCCACATCCTTCTTCAAACTCAAAAAGTAAAGTATGGACTCATGTGGCTGCTGTGTCTGCTGGTGGTGTATTGGTGAAATATTTAAAAATGAATGAGTCATTGATCCTTCCAGGTTTGCTGTGGCAGAATCTGACTGCAATTTGGCGATCGCTCTGGACAGCAACTACTTAAAATCGTATGCACGGAGAGGAGCAGCGAGGTTTGAACTGAAGAAATATGAATCTGCACTGGGAGGTGACTAACTGATAGAAAAGAGTAAATTGTCTCTTAGTCTTAAATACACTTGGAATACAACAGTAATCAGTCTGTTTTGAATAGATTATATGATGGTTCTCAAGCTTGACCCGGGGAATATGGAAGCACAGACTCAAGTTACAAGAATCAAAGACGTGAGTGCGAAATTATTGTTTTAGCTCAAACAAATTTCTTAAGTCTCTTTTTTCTTGAGCCCTTTATTTGCTATTTTCAGGCCCTCAGACCTGAGGCACCAACTGTTAAATGTGAAGTCATACCACCACAGGAGGCTTCCACATTCAACCTTGAGCAGCAAGGACTCATGGAGGAGCAGCTGAGGAGGCAAGAGGCAGTGATACAAAAAGATAGAGTAAGCTTTGCGCACTTCAGTAGGCTTCAGTATGTGTATTGCATTGTGTATACAGAATTATATAAAGTACTGTTGCTCACTCATGCACAGATGAAGTTTCTAATTCTACATAGAGCAGCTCACTGCATTTCCACGTTGACTGTGTGGGACAAAGGCAAATGTTCAGATCCTTGTCATTTTCAAATAATGTATGTTTTTTTGTGTGTGTGGGTGGGGCAGTTTTGCCAGTGGTTCATATTTCATAAATGTGTCTTTCAGGGAAATGCTTATTTCAAAGAGGGTAAGTATGAAGCAGCCGTGGAGTGCTACAGCAGTGGCATGGAAGCTGACAGCATGAATGTCCTTCTTCCTGCCAACAGAGCCATGGCCTTCCTCAAGCTGGAGAAGTAGGCACAACATCAACCTCTTCCTTTTTACTAGAATATAACATTAACTCCATAGACCAGAATATTCCTTTGACACCATTTTACATAAATTAGTGAGCTAGTGCAAACACTGACATTTAGATTAATTTCAAACTTCATGTGTGTGTGTGTGTATATATATATACATATATCTCAATAGTTCATCTAACCTAGGCATCTCAACCCGAGCAGCACACCAGCAGCAGCACACCAGACTTGACTCAGTTAATCAACTGATCTCAGTCTTCAGACAGTTGATAGGTCAAACTGTGTCTTCTTGATTGGTTGGAACAAAAAACTGCAGCCACACTGGCCCTTTGTGGAACTGGTTTGAGATGCCTGATCTAACCTTTCAAAAATTTGTGTTCATCCATCCTTGTTAGCAAAACAAACCAAACATGTATTTTTTATATTGTCATGTCAGAGCTTCTCCTTCATTGTTTCCTTGTGCAGGTATAAAGAGGCAGAGCAGGACTGCACTAAAGCCATTTATCTAGACAGTAAATATTCCAAGGCTTTTGCCCGTCGAGGCACAGCCAGAGTGGCTTTAGGGAAGCTGGAGGAGGCTAAACAAGGTGCTGTGAAGAACATCTAAAGCCAAACTTCAACTACAAGTTTGTGTCTTTATTTTGAACTGTTAAAAGCTCAGAAAGCTGCAGCAGAGCTGTGTTGCTCTTTCTGCTAGTGGTTTCATTTTCATTCTCCTTCTTTTACAAAAATATGTTTGATCGAACCAGTTGCTTAAATAAAAACAGACAATTTCAACAGAAGTTAAGTTGACTCTAAAAAACCATCTGGGTTTGTGTTTCAGATTTCCGGGAGCTGCTAAAACTGGAGCCGGGAAACAAACAAGCCCTGAATGAACTCCAGAAACTGCTGATTGTAAGTTTCAAGAACATATATTAGTTAATTTCAGTTAAGTATATTAGTTTTCATTCATGTTAAAACATAGAGGAACAAAATGTGTTACTCAGATCTAGTGGTGTAAAGGATAATAACATAAAAAAAATAGACCCTGTAGTAAAAATTATTTTTATTTAATTAAGATAACACATAGTTAATCCAAGCAGCAGAGGACACATTTAAGGTACTGAGTTCATAAGCCTCACAGCCTCTGGGAAGAAGCTGCACTGAAGCCTTGTTCTGGTTTTGAGCCAGTTTGTGTGCCGGTGGGTGTTCTGCTTCTGCACCTCATGTAGCTAGCTTATGTAGTTCAGAGAAGTACTTTTTTACTCTAACATTTAAACGTTTGAAAGTTTATTCCTCGGCTGTGTTGCATCTCTGTGGTAACAAGAACCAACCTGGTAATATGTGGACAGTGAATCAATCTTCTACCCCCTCTTGTTGTCAGAAGGACTCATCTTCCTGTGCCCTTCAAACAGACGATGCCTCACAAAGGAGATTAGTCAGCCCCACTGACAAACCAACACATCTGCGCTCCACTGTGAGTGTCCTTTCATTTCTACTTTTCCCTTAGTGCAGAGTTCTGTACACATTGAGTTAACCTATGCATTGACAATCATTTAGACTGATTTAGTAAAACTATAACCATACAAAGGATTAGTTTAAGTTAAGTTTTAAGAGCTTCTCAAAAGCGTCAGTGTAGAGGCCTGTGCTATAAAGTAGGATTCAAGGTAACCTCAACTTTAACATTACATTTTCAATTGGCACGTCAGTTTTTATCGGGATAAATCACCATGATAACTCCTATATGAACTCCTGTATTTAAAATATATTAAGTATATCATACACATGTTTTAAGATGTAGATGAAACAGATCTGACAGAAGTTTACAGGTCTTGATGGAACAGATCAGGGCCCTGTTTGAGAAAGCAGATTCGGTGAAAACTCTGAGTTAGATGACTCAGAGTTAGAGGAAACTCGGGGTTTTCGGTTTCACAAAGCCAGTTCAGCTTGACTCTGAGTCAGCTACCATGTATGGCAACATACTCAGTGAACCTAACCTGCTCACACAGATAGGGTGTGTATACTCTGTCAGGAGACAATTATTAGACCTCTATTGGATGTTTTATCCTTGATGAGTATTTGTTTGAACGTTTCCGTTTTTCTGCACCATCAGTTTATCTGAGCAGCCCTCACATTGCTCACATTACACATTGTGGACACACGCACAGTTCAGAGCAAACTGCACTTTTTTTTGTCTCTCTATATATTTTTTCATATAAGGTAGGCAATGAGTCTATCAATAATCACTGTAGTATTCAACTCGATGCACTTATCAATTTATTTCCAGATGTGATTGATACATGATAGACGCACATACACTACTCACAAAAATTAAGGGATATTGGGCTTTCGGGTGAATTTTCAGAATGCACCTAAAACACACTATAACCTTTACAGGTGAACTTGAGTTGAAATAACACTAAATGCCTTATACTTTCATGATACAATATCACTGTAGCATGAACTTTTTGTGAGTAGTGTATAATGGAGACAAACTTGAACATATCCAGTAAACACACATTTGGAGACTATAGTGTAGTGACATTTAGATATTGCTTTTAAATAGACAGTATTAAATATTGGCAGGTTGGGACAGCTGAAAAGTTGACTTTTTTGCTGAGAAAATTTTATAACATTTATTTGGGAGCTTTGTAACAGAAGATGCATGTGGGGATCAATAAAGTCATTCTGATTCTGATATCACATATTGAATGCAGGGTAAACAACATCATGACCGCTTGTAATGAAATTATACACCACACCAAACTTTATTTTTATATTTCATCTTTTTTTGCTACCAAGTTTGAGTTGCACCTGCATGCTCAAACACATATAGGTTAGAATAAATGTTGATTTAGTGGAACACTCAAGATAAAACTTTTCTGGTTTGAACTCAGAGTTTGTTAACCCTGCTTTCTGAAACGGGGCCCAAGACAAGTTTATTGATCTACAGTTGTAACCTTAGATTGTGACTCAGTCACAGCTTCATGATTCTGTAAATTTTCATTACAAAAGTAAAAATTACCACTCAACTAGCCGTGCTATGCCTTACGCCAAGAGTAGACTAGGTTGGAACTGGCGAGCTTTCAGCACATTGTTGGCACGGCCTTTTAGCACAAAATTGTCACTGCACCAAGCTGAATCTGTCAACACCTTCCCCTACTGCGCCGCCACACCCATCTCGGCGCACCTCGGTCTACCAAATTGCTGTTCATCCTGACTTAACAGCTTAAGTTGTTAATGCGGTAAACACAATCACTTTCCTGGCTCTTGAAAAAAATTGGCTTGACTGTGTGTTTAGGTTAACACTTAGGACACATAACACATTGCCACAACAGTACAGTTAGTAAAGACAGGTCTTGGGGAACAAACTAATGTCTCATCTGGATTTTAATGATCTATTCTTTAAATTACTGTTTATAGTGACTTGTTCTTACTAACAAAAAAAAACAACAAAACGAACCTAAGCCACTGAGCGGCTGCTGAACTGGTTTACTAGTTGACGCGTCCGCCGTCCTTCCGGGTTCAATTAATGATCCACCACCAAAACATCCCGGGTAACAATAACTCACATTTTTATTGCGCTCTTGACCACAAGGGACCTTCGCCGACTGTGCGTACACTTACTTGAGAGTAACTTGTAGGCCAACAGCAAAAGGATCACATAACAGATCACAATGCAATAAAACAAAGGAACGGTGCGGGCGGTCAAAAACTGTGTGCTTCCCCCTGTCAGCAGCACACCTGCCCAGTGATTACCTGTTGTGGTATTTAACACCTCCCCCTTCCCACAGCACTAAGCGCCGCCCACTGCGGCCACCAGGTAATAAACAAAACCCAGCACAAAATGTACACATAGCCCAAAAAATGGCTATAACACTGTTTATGATTGCACTTTGACGTGGACAGTCTGCATGATGAAAGGAAGCACTTCACTGTCGGGACATTCTTCATCACAGCAGGTGGGCGTAGACAGGCAGAAACTCAGGTTGGCTTTAAGATAACTGAGGATGAAAGAGATCTCTCTTTTGCAATGGAAAACCCAGAGTTTCCCTTGTATCCTATAAAGAAACTTTTCAGTTAACCAACTTTCTGTAGTTTGTACCAGTCAGTTTGTACCAGTAAGCTACAAACTGGTCTTAGCTGAATTTGGGGCATCCACTCATATCCACTGCCATCATGTCTGATTCTGATTCCGGTGCTTGACAGAAACCTCTGAGGAGGATTCACATCCAGGAACTCAGTGGGTCCAAGTCCCTGATTCAGGAAGTGGTGAGGGAGACTAATGACACATCCTCGCCACTGTCAATGTCACCCTGTGCCAAGATGATAAAAATGGAGATTTCCGATGCCCCCTCACTCACATCAAACCAGTAAGTGACAATTTAAAAGATGGTTAATGAAGATATTGATGTTTGTTGTGTTGTAAGGTTGCCATTTGTAAACAGATGGTCTGCCTCTGTTCACCTGTGATCTTCCCAGCAGTCAGACTGGAGAACCAGCTCAGACCAATGCCACTCATCCACCTGAGCAGTCAACAAGCTGCCCCACCGCAGACCTGCCACCTCCCCCCAACACCAGCTTCAAATTGGAGGCTGACCTCCGTAAGATTGGAGCGCAGCCTGAGGTGATTTACAGATACCTGAGGGTGAGCCTTGTTTAATTCTTATTCCATCAGTTATTGCTATTGATCACATTAACATTGAGGGGAGTATATGAGCATAGTTTCCCTCCTGAATTCTGGATCTGTGTCACATATTTATTCCGCCTTGCAAACAAGAGTTGTTCAAGGTCTGCTGGTGAGCTCACAAAACACAGTTTTGGCCTTATGAACACAATATCTTCTTAATGCCGTTTTCATACTTTGTAGCCCTTAATTAAGACATCGAATATGTAAAAAATTTCACACTGACTTTGGATGAATAGGGATGTCACCTGAAACTTGTGGTAGTGGCAGTAATTTTTGTTTCTGGTTTAATTTTCATGATATTACATAAGGATGAAAAAAATCATCTGTAAATAAAAGTTTATGACTTAAACTGTCACATTGTCTGTTTCTAGAAATTTGTTGTTTTGTCTTGCAGCAAATCAAGCCAGAGGCATACTTAAAGATTTTCCAAAACTCCCTTGAACCTGACATCCTGAATCAGATCCTGAAGACACTGCATGAGTTCTACATGAAGTGAGTTGCTTAACATTGACTTTAGAGAAACATGCAGAGCTGAACAACTGTGTGGACATGACATTAAGATCAGTTGTTGTGTAGGAACGACCCACCAACTGTTACCATGGAGATCCTCAGGAGCCTAGCAAGTGTGCCACGCTTCAACATGGCCATCATGTTCCTGTCCCCCGCAGAGAAGAAAGGTGGAGTCTGTTTGATGTTCTGTCACATGACCCTCTATTTCAATGCATCTCATTTTGATCTGTTAATTATTGCTGCTTTTTTCCACAGTAATTCAAAATCTGTTTGACTTCCTTCACCGTGTTGAGCCTGAACAATCATCTATGGTGGCATTACAGAAGAAGTATGGCTTGTGACACAACAGAGTGCTGCTCTGTGTTGAAATTAAATTTTATAAAGCTCAGATACAGTTAAGTCTCTACCTGGCATGACTGTTCTTAAACCTGATCTACAAATAAATTGTGTTTTGTATTGGTTGTGTGTACTGTAACTTCAGAGGAACAAGTCATTTACATCCAACATTAATCAGATATCACGTAAGTGATTTGGCTGTGTAATCAGAAAAAGCACTTCAGTGCTTATTAAACATCATAGCGCAGCCTAATGATCATACATTATGGAGAATATGAGATTAACCTTGTGTTGTTTAAAGCCAGTAACATCTGACTCACTCAATCCATACCTTCTTTGGTTAGGGTCACAAAGAGGTTGGATCCTTTCCCAGCTTGCATTGTGCTGAAGGCACAGAAACAAAGTACACAGTAGTTGATTAAACAGCCTAATACATGCAGTATGTGATAGCCAGAGTATGAATGATGAATAGAGCTGCAGTTCTTCTCAACACACACCAGTGAGAATCTGCAGTAAAAAACAGGTAGCCACACACTGCCTACACATGCACAGTCTCCAGTCCACCTGAGATCCTCAGTGCCATGCTGATTGTCTCTGTCTTCCCAGTGAATGTGTTCTCAGCCTGGCAGCTGATCATTTCTTTGGAATTGTGGCCCTTCATAGAGATGTAGATCATGCTATCCATCAGGTTCTTCTTATACACTGTCCATGTGAAGGTGCAGTTAGGAGTACACTCAGCAGAGCATATGAACCTTACTGTGACCCCAATGTCAAGAGAGTCTGGTCCTGAGATCACCACAGTCTTTGGTCCATCTTTAAGAGAGAAGTCACATTCAGAAACAGGTGATAATCAGAGGTGGGTAAACTCCACAGCTCTATCTTTTTTGGAATATATTTCTGCATTTAAAGAACCTAATGACTGGGTGACATGCAGAAGAAGAAGCTTGTACATACAATATCTGATAGATGACCATAAAAACAATTGAAGGTAGGTAGGTGTTTTGGTCATGTTAAACACAGCAAACATTTAAAACAAAAGGAATTGAAACATGGACTTGAAGCAACTTCTGCCTTATAATTATCTAGTAGCCATCAGTTGGACGCTGTCAAGTTCAAACTGAAATGTTAAAACATGCAGCAGCACAGTGTGACAGTTGCAGGTTAAGTGTTCTCTGACCGTTTTTCACCTTCAATCAACAGTATATGGTATATCACATTCACAAAAAAACACTTACTTTTAAACAGCTTTTAGTAAGAGAAACAGAGTGGGGTGAGAAGTCAGAAGTTTCTAGAAAGTAATCTCAAAGTAAAGAACAGATACTGACAAAATATAGTTTTTTATTCTTCATCCCTGACTATACTTTTTCTGATTTATAAAATAAGCTAAGGACCTGAATATAATACCGTATTTTCCGCACTATAAGGCGCACTTAAAAGCCTTTAATTTTCTCAAAAAACGACAGTGCGCCTTATAATCCGGTGCGCCCTATATATGAAAAAAGTTCTAAAATAGGCCATTCATTGAAGGTGCGCTTTATAATCCGGTGCGCCTTATAGTGCGGAAAATACGGTACACTACACTTCTCAAGCATGTGCTAACAGGATAAAAGCTAGATCGTTTTGCTTACCAGGCACCACCACAACTGTCTCAGCTGTTCTTTTTGTCTGTGTCACAGAGTTGGTTGCCATACAGGAGAGAGCAGCTCTGTACAGAGGTGTTACAGGTGTGAAGAGGATGGAGGCATTTGTAGACAGAAGTGTGTCATGGTAAGACAACGTGATAGAGCAAACAGGGAAGCAGTCACTCACGCACTGCAGCTCCGATGTAGACCCACATACCTTGCTGGGTACAATGATCAGAACCTTGTCCGGTCCATCTGTACATATTTATAAACATTAAGTAAATAATATTAATCATTCATTTTGTTTTTTCACTGTCCTTTTTGAAGTGTGAAATAACATTTAAATGCTGTTGTTAAAACTTTCTACCTTCAAGCAAACTAAATTAAAATTGATTGAAAAATTGAAATTAAAATAAATACATTACAATTATTGATCTTTGTACAATCTTAGCACAATTAATCAATATTTTTATTATGATTTTCCAACTGACTGATCATAAATCATTAAAATATGTGTTCTGTGTTAAACGGAGCAGGAAGACATTGACTGTGTTGCATGTGGTAGTTGTACAGCATCTTGGTTTTCATTTGGGTGCACATTTTAAGAGGTTTGAGCCATGGACAGACAAAATTTTGTGTCTCACCTGTTTTCATGTGATAGTGATGACAGTAAAAACAGACAGAGAAAAGACCTGTTGATATCGTAGTGAAAGCAACATTACACCCCACAGCTGCATGTCGAGACAGTGACTTTTTAGTGATGCATGAAATATAAATCAGAAATTGTTTTATATGAAAATAAATCTATTATTTGTAGTAGTAGTAATGCAGCAGAGACAGAGCTGATGTATACACATGTCTGCCTCTGTGCAGCAGTTCAGCAATGTCAGCCGCCATACTCATGCAACAAAGACAGTGGGTCTGTGGGTGGGTTTGTTTGTGCCACACATGTTACTTACTATTAGTCATTATAGAAACTGACATTTGAACATAATAAAATTGAACAATATGGGCAAATGCGTACCAGGAAAATTAGTGTGTGTGTGCCAAGCATGCTTCTTACTGTTAGACATTATTTAACAGATATTTTAACATAATAAAACTGAACTAAATGTGCAAATGTGCACCATGAACATTTGTGTGTGTCTGTGTGTCAAGTTGTCAGTCGCCATCAGAGTCACAGTGGTGACAGATGTATGGCCCTCTTCCAGAGAGGCACCCCCTGGTCAGGCTTTCGCTTCCAACTCCTAGGCATACTGAAATTCAAAGAAAACATACACATGCACATTTAAAATGTTAGTTGGGGTAGGTTGTAACATTTTTCATTGTTCTTGTTGTTACAACTAACCCAGACCCCTGTAGTCATGAACTAGTTTACCTTCCAGCTAACAACTAAAACATTAGCACTGACAACTTGCATGAATAATAAATACATAGACACACATAAACATGATTTAAGTTAGTGTATTAGGGTGAATGCTGAAAGCTGAAAACATTCACACTATTGTTCTTCAAATCTTTATTATTATTATTAGGGTAAATGCTGAAAGCATTCACACTATTGTTCTTCAAATCTTTAATATTATTATTATTATTAGGGTGAATGCTGAAAGCATTCACGCTATTGTTCTTCAAATATTTATACTTATTAGGGTAAATGCTGAAAGCATTCACACTATTGTTCTTCAAATCTTTAATATTATTATTATTATTAGGGTGAATGCTGAAAGCATTCACACTATTGTTCTTCAAATCTTTTTTTAGGGTGAATGCTGAAAGCATGAACACTATTGTTCCTCAAATCTTTTTACTTATTAGGGTGAATGCTGAAAGCATGCACACTATTGTTCCTCAAATCTTTATACTTATTAGGGTGAATGCTGAAAGCATTCACACTATTGTTCTTCAAATCTTTATACTTATTATCAGGGTGAATGCTGAAAGCATTCACTCTATTGTTCTTCAAATCTTTATTCTTATTGTTATTAGGGTGAATGCTGAAACCATTCACACTATTGTTCTTCACATCTTTATTAGGGTGAATGTTGAAACCATTCACACTATTGTTCTTCAAATCTTTATTATTAGGATGAATGCTGAAAGCATTCACACTATTGTTCTTCAAATCTTTATACTTATTATTATTATTAGGGTGAATGCTGAAAGCATGCTGAAAGCATTCACACTATTGTTCTTCAAATCTTTATTAGGGTGAATGCTGAAAGTATTCACACTATTGTTCTTCAAATCTTTATACTTATTATGGTCACCGAGGCACTGGCCCTACAGCTATAAAATAGCTATAAAATAGGGCCAGTGCCCTAGAAAAATTTTACTTACATGGTTGCATTCAAGAAGGTCTTACGGTTCCAACCATATAAAGCTTTTGTTCATATTAGGTACAGATTTGTGTCACATTGGAGCAGTTTTAGGGGTTCATGGACCCCTTTCTCATCAAGTAGTTAAAGTCACCATGGCAACCTCTGAGCGCATGCACACACACACACACACACACACACACACACAAAGACTCTCTCTTTCCCTCTCTCACTGTCACACACACACACACACACACTCTGTCTCTTTCTCAGACACTTTCTCTCACACACAAACGCACAGACACACACTCTCTCTCTCACTCACTCACACACAAACACACACACTTTCTTTCTCTCTCTCTCTCTCTCACACACACACACACACACACACTATCTCTCTCTCACTCTCTTTCTCTCCCACACACATACACTCTCTCTCTCACACACACACACACACACACTTCTCTCTTTCACTCTCTCTCTCTCACACACACACATACACACACTAACTCTCTCTCTCTCACACACACACACACACACACGCCCACACACACACACACACACTCTCTCTCTCTCTCTTTCTAATCAGCCTCTCAATGATTTTTGTGGGGAGTGTTTAAACATCTCCAACAGTTTATTTCTCTTACTTACATTTCAGTTTGTTCTCCTAATGGAGATTTCAGGATTTGGAGCTTCTTCTTGTCCTTACTTTTGGCTTTTCCACCCTTCAACCCTTACATTTTACTTTGAAGGATTTAAACTTTTTCTCATTATTTCCAACAATTCAGCCCATTCCTCAACCATTTTAAGAGTTTCTTATTTTTTATTTATATGTAACGTATATATATTTTCTTACATTTTTTTACACTTATCTTTAACAATCCAGGCATTTCTGAGCCTCTTCATTTAGCCTCCTGCTTACAAGTTCTACTTTTACTCTTCAGATATCACTTCATCTCTATTAATATATGCTTCACAATGTTTTTTCATTTTTTCTTTATCCTCTATTCTCCTCTCTTCTTTCTCCTCCTTCTCCTCTCCTTCTCCTGTCCTCCTCTCTGCTGTTCTCCTCTCCTATCCTTTCCTCTCCTTCTCCTGTCCTCCTCTCCTCTCCTTCTCCTCTTCTCTATTCTCCTTCTCATCTTCTCTCGTCTCCTTTCTTCCCCTCTCCTCTATTCTCTCATTCATGTCTCTATTCTCCTCTCCTCTCCTTCTCCTGTCCTCCTCTTCGCTATTTTTCTCATTATTTCCAACAATTTCCTCAACCATTTTGAGGGTTTCACATTTTTCCACTTATATATGTTTATATACTTTCACACCTTATTTTACACTTACCTTAAACAATTAAGGTATTTTCCCACCATGTTATGTCATTCAACCTCCTGCTTACATGTTCTACTTTTACCTTTCAGATATTCCTTCACCTATATTAACAATGGTTCAACAATGTATTTAAGCTGTTACTTTTAAATATATTTCAGTTGATTTTAACTTTTCAATTTCTTTATACTAATCTTCAAAAATTCAACCTACTTCTAGCCATTTCATACACCATCAGCCTCCTTCTTACATGTTCTACTATTTGATCTTTTCTCAACCATTGCTTCAGCTGTGTTATTGCTAGTTCATCAGCTTTCCTTACTATCGGGTATAGCTGCAGATTTCAACTCTTCTCATACTAATCTTTAACAATTCAAGTAATTTCCAACAATCTCACACAAAACTCCCATTATAGGAGTTTCACATTTTTCATTCATATGTCTATATATTTTTACACTTTATTTTACACTTATCCTTAACAACAGGTATTTTCCACCTTTTCATGTCACTCAGCCTCCTGCTTACAGGTTCTACTTTTACTCCTTAGATATTGTTTCATCTTTATTAATATTTGCTCACCAATGATTTTGTGCTGTCAGTTTATTATATATATTCATATATTTGAATAGACTTCAATGTTTCATTTTTTCTTAATAATCTTCAACAATTCAAGTAATTGCCAACCATTTTTAATTCAAAATCAGCCTCCTTCTTACAAGTTCTACTTTTTAATCTATTCTCACCTATTGCTTCAGCTATATACATACATTATGCTTAGCACGGTGGTTGCCATAATGACGGTGACGCAGCGAACTGGCAGAGACTAGTTTCCGGTATCCAAATCATATTGCTTATTGGCATTTAATAAGGTCTGTATCTAACTGCTAAACCATCCCACTATTCATTACTTTGCTTAGAAACAACGTAAACTGTAACCTTAGCTGGTAGTGATCCAGGGACATGCACATGATTATAGAGGGGCAGGGGCTCAAAGTCAGAAAAGGGCAGCCAAATTTTTTTAAAGTCTTTAATGACACAATATGTAAATTAATGTAAAATTAATAAACAAAGCTAACTACTCACACACAGACACACACATAGCTAACATAGCCTGAGACCAATATTACCTAGACAATAATCTAGACGAATTTCCAGACTTCCTGAAACCGACCTCCGAACTGGTAGGCTAAGGCTAATACCGTATGATATTTTTTCACATTACGAATTACTGGGCATTAGCCAAAAGGGAAATTCATTAACACAAAAATCATGGGAGTGCAAGTGCAAACTGGAAATAAACATCTAAAAATGTGATAAAACCAAGAAATTACTGCTGTGACTGCTACTGCTACTTAAAATATCTTATGTCTATTTTTGTCTTCTCTTTTTTTCTATGTATTTGCTCTGTCTTTTTTCTTTATCTTTTTTTTATATATCGAAAATCAATAAACATATTTCTAAAAAAAAAAAAAAATCTTGTCTAGATATCAGCACTCAGTCAAAGTGGCAAGGAATAACTATTTCGCCAATCTTATTGCTGAGCAAAGAGGTAATCCTAGAATTCTTTTTAAAACTATAAACTCTGTTATTGCCCCCCCTCCAACCAGCCAGTTGATCCTTCTCCATAGAGATGTCAAGAATTTTTAAACTACTTCCACGAAGAAATAGCTGTGATTCGGCAACAGTTCAGTACCAATGGCAGAGAGTCTCCTGTTGACTGCTGTCTGGCCTCTGCTTTCACACATTTTTCTGAAATCTCTCTCTCAATCTTGGTACATACTGTCGCACTTTCTAAATCCTCCACTTCTTCCTCTGACTGCATTCCCACATGGTTTTTAAAATCAGTTTTTCAGGCGGTTGGTCCAGATATTTTAGATATTATTAATTCTTCTCTCGCTTCAGGCAACTTCCCTTCAAATTTTAAAAATGCTATCGTCCATCCCCTTTTAAAGAAGCCGGCCCTTGATCCTTCTGTTTCAAGTAATTTCAGAGCTATCTCAAAGCTTCCTTTCTTATCCAAGATTTTAGAAAAATTGTTCTTATGCAACTAATTTCTTTTGAAAAAACAACCAGCTCTTTGAAAAATTTCCATCTGGCTTCCACTCTCTACACAGTACCGAGACTGCTATGGTCATGGTTTCAAACAACCTATTGCTCACAGGCCAGTACTCAATTTTAATTCTCTTTGACCTCAGCTCAGCTTTTGATACCATGGATCATGGTATCCTGATTAGCTGTCTGGAAAACTTTGTTGGTATCAGTGATGTGGCTCTCGATTGGCTTGTTTCATACCTCTCTGATAGGTCCTTCTCTGTTATGCTTGGTGACTCCTCCTCCAGTGCTCCTCTCGTCAGCACAAACAGCGTAAATATTCTCAGCCTGGGCGTCCTGTCCAGCAACATCCACAAAGAGGTCAGGAACCTGGGCATCATTTCTGATCCAGAACTCTCTTTTGATACTCAGGTTACCAAGGTGCTGCAGTGTTGTTTCTCTCAATTAAGACAGCTAAACAAGATTAAACCCTTCCTCCCTTGTGCTGACTTAGAAAAAGTCATCCATGCCTTCATCTCATTGAGGCTAGATTATTGTTGCACTTTATTCTGGCATTAGCAAACAGAATATTCAAAGACTGCAGTTGATTCAAAATGCTGCTGCCAGGTTTTTAACAGGTACCAAGAGAAACGACCACATTACGCCAATCCTAGCAGCCCTTCACTGGTTACCTGTGAGTTCTAGAATTGATTTTAAAATTTTATTGCTCGTTTTTAAAGCCTTAAATGGTCAGGCTCCTGCCTACATCAGTGACATGCTAAACTCTTATGAGCCTGACCAGAGCCTGAGATCTTCCGGCAGGTGCCTCTTACAGGTACCCAAAACTTGCCTGGTCAGTAAAGGGGACCGGACGTTTGCTGCCCGGGCCCCTCGGCTGTGGAATGCCATGCCTGGAGATCTCAGGCAGGGAAACTCAGTGTCCTCTTTTAAATCACTTCTTAAAAGTCACTTTTATTGTTTGGCCTTCTTAAACTGATTCTGTTTTATTATTACTGTGACTCTTTTAGTTATTTCATTTTGAATTCCTGTATTATAATGTTATTTTACTGTTATGTATTTTATTTGCACAAATCATTTTATTGTTAAGTACCTTGTAACTTTGTTTTGAAAGATGCTCTACAAATAAAGTTGTTATTATTTTTAACTGAGTACAGGGGGAATGGCACTGAGGTATTAACTTCTTGTTTTGTCTTTGTGGGGGAAAGAAAAAAAACTAAATGTAATGACCTAAATGTGATCCAAACATAATTAGAATTAAGTGTCAAAACAATCTATTTAAAATTATTTCACAATATAATCTGGATGTAAAGCTGTTACATTAATATGCATACCCAGTGAATCTATTAAAATTATTTAATTCACATACTTGCCAGCTTCAGAGTCGTAGAGATGAAGAGATCTGAGACAGTGTCCTCAGCCTCACAGATGAAAGTTTCCAAGACAATTGCACTGTGAGGTGGAGTGACAAAGTGTGTTGCCTTGTGCAGTGTGGTACATCTGACCAGGGGCGATTCTAGGATCAGAGCTTTAGGGGTGCTGAGCACCCAGAGTGCTGGCCGGCCAGGCAAGATAAATTTCACGCAATTTGGACCATCATTCCCACATTTGTGAAAGAAAAGCACAACACATTTTGGGTAGAGGAAACACTGTGACTAAGCCAACAAATCTAAGAAAAGTTATTTAAATGCTGAGCTGCAGTAGCCTGACACTCAGCTTGAATAACATTTTGTTCCACTGCATCCTGAATCGCCAGCAGGAATTTGAAATGGACATGGCTAGCGATGCAGGGGGCTGATCCAGGCTAGAGCTACAGCAAAAGAGGAATGGATTGGAATCATAAAAGAAATATATAACATAGAAAAGCAGACTTTTAACTTATGTATGGACAAATTTAGTAAGTTCTGGAGGAAGTTAACTAATTTTGATTAACAGCTCCTCAACATATATAAATACACATACACATAAACAGTATAAATGTATGTTTCTGGAGTAAAACAGGCCCCTAGAGTGAGTGACTTCAGTGTTTGTCTCTGTCTTTTTTCTTTCTTGTCAATACTACCTGTAACGTTTCCTAGCAAGAAAAAAACGTCAGCTAACTCCTACCTAACAACATAAACAGTGATCTACGATTCAGTGCAGCAAAAATAAGGACTGGTGATGATAATAAGGAGTTGGTATTGAGTGGGTAGAGGTAAAGAAATATGTCACATATGCTGGTTTAGGGCAGGTACTCATACCTCACAGTCTCGCAGCGCATCGCTAACACTCTCTGCCGAGTCGCTCAGAGTCGGGACAGCGAAAGGTGGGAGGGATGGGGTGGATCAAAACATTTTTGAAGCATGCAGGGGTGCTGCTGTATTTTTGTTGGTAAAATATTACGTTTAAACCATATAGCATACTGTATATGGTTTTGACATTTCTTCAGCTTACTAAACGTGGACATACAGTAAATAAAAAATCTCTTAAATTTTACAGGTGCAGTACAAGAGGCAGGCTCAAGATGGCTCCAATTACTCTGTGGAGAAGTGAACCACAGCAGCAGCCTGTGCATGTTTGCGGCCCAGTAGTAACTTTGGAAATTGGGTAAGCCTAGCCCACCTAACGTTCTACCCCACTGTAGAAAGGTTCTACAGGTTCTAGGGTTCTTGCCAGCCCATATGAATGTGGAGATGAGGGAGTCAACAGTTTTAAAAAATGATCTGGGCAGGAAGATGGGAATACATTGGAAAATATATAGATACCTTGGTAATACATTCATCTTGATTGTTTGTACCATCCCTGCTAAAGAAAGAGGTAGATGGCTCCACCTATGAAGGTCTGCCTTAATTTTTTTCTGTCAGGGCTAGTGCTTTAAGTGGGCCGGTACGCACAGCTACAGCTGTCCTTTTACTCGCGAGACATCCCTAACCCTAACCCTAACCCCCTCACAAGAAGGTCTCACGGAGTCGAGTCTGCTGAAAAGGACGTGAAGAAGAAGAAGGTCACATCAACACGAGTCACAACCCAAAGTTACGTTTGATTCAGTACTAGTTGGAGTTGCCTTGCTCGTAAGTCTCCTGTCCAGTAGATCCCTCCAGTGATGTGAGCTGTGGTGTTTTGCAGTCCAAACCCTGACATTTCTGTTTAACCCCAGAATACACTGTTTGCATTTCTGTAAGTAGCTAAATGAACATCTTCTTCATCAATGATATCAATGTTGTTGGTCCTCCTAAATATGTGTATTGCCCAGTTAAGTTGTACTAAAATCAAATATATATTCTGGTCGAAAATAATATATTGTCTACTGTTATGTTATGATAGAGGGGGCTGTGGGCTGTGTCATTTGATTGATATACTTGTCAAGTGCATAGCTTAGTTCTCCAGTTTTCTCCATGTCTCCACCTTTTTTCCATGTGCTGATGTGTGCGTGTCCACAGGGAATATAGTGCATCATCAGCCTCCTCCAGTGCTAGCTACTTGAGGACCCCCTCTGAAGACCTCCCTTAGGCCAGTATTCAACTGCAGAAACACTGAGAAAAGACTTTTCAGTAGGGTAGAGACACCCTCTACAAAGTGGGTTAACTTCAAATGACAAACATAGTTTGATTTCTCTTCATAGATTATTCATAGATGGATTTTAGTAAGAAAATACTTGTTAAAACTCTTTGTGGAATGTTAAATAAAACTATTAAAAAAAAACTGCATGATGTTTGAATGTATCACTTAACGATCTGCTGGTACCAACCGCCGACCGCCTAATTTACCTGCCCACAGTTGAATAAGGGGAGTACTGGCACTTATTTTTTTCCACTTAAAGCACTGGTCAGGGCTGTAAAATTACATTCACTTAAGATGCGAATAGTCCG
The DNA here is from genome assembly GCA_019059645.1 of Caranx melampygus. Lineage (NCBI taxonomy): Eukaryota > Metazoa > Chordata > Actinopteri > Carangiformes > Carangidae > Caranx > Caranx melampygus. The sequence continues at coordinate 405,082 of JAFELL010001427.1, forward strand.
TGTGATAAAAACACCAAAGTATTTTAACCCCAATTTGGAGAACTGAAATGGAATAGATGACATTGGCATTGTTAAGGCTGCTTGGTTAATGGGGAAGTATTCACTTTTTTGAATGGCCAACTTGCAACCAGAGAATGTCCTGAGGGATCTCAAAATTGGGATTGTGGGATGTGGAATACCAAACTCTGGGTTGCGCACATTCAGAAGTAGGTCATCTGCATATAATGAAACTTTGTGCTCCATTCCCCACCTGGCGTGAACCACAAGAGTATCAATAGTTTTTAGTACCTGTGATCCACTTAATATCATTTTACAGCTCCTTTCTGTAGCCTCTTTCTGGAGCTATACCAGGCACAGGTCATTTAGCCAATCAGAGTTCTTTTCTTTCAGAGTTCCAACAGAGAGCTGTGTGCCGACGGTGGATGTCTGTGGAGGGTCAGTTTGAGTACTGACATGCTTGCACTTCACAGAGTGTTGTGATGACCAGACTGATAAAGGAGTGTTATTGACCAAGTAAAACTGATTTCAACGAGATGATACATAATCATGTGCATATGAAATGATAACAGTAGCACAAAACCGTTGACTGCCATTAAAAACAGCCACACAGTAATCGTTAAAAATTTAAGCTGCAGTGGCCGGGGCCAGACAATTTTGGACAAATTTAGGCAATTTTGAGTAAGAGACAAAATAGGGAGAAATAGAGACAACAAGAACATCAGCATTACAATGTTCATTCTGCCTCAGCTGAGGCTTGAATTCACAACCCCTGACAGCAAGAACCCTAATCTAACTCATTGAGCTAATTGGCTGGAAGTGGCTTAACAAATGGACTCAGCCAGGCAGCAGTTGTCAAGGCAAATTTCAAAAACTGTCAAAATGTGAAAAATTCTGGCACAGTGACTGCATTACTTCGGCGGATTGGCACAGCAGCCGCAGTAATGCGGTCGCTGTACCGGTCTGTTGTGGTGAAGAAGGAGCTGAGCCGAAAGGCGAAGCTCTTAATTTACCGGTCAATCTACATTCCTACCCTCACCTATGGTCATGAACTTTGGGTCATGACCGAAAGAACAAGATCTCGGATACAAGCGGCCGAAATGAATTTCCTCCGCAGGGTGGTGGGGCACTCCCTTAGAGATAGAGTGAGGAGCCCTGTCACCTGGGAGGAGCTCGAAGGAGAGCCGCAGCTCCTCCACATCGAGAGGAGCCAGCTGAGGTGGCTCGGGCATCTGTACTGGATGCCTCCTGGACGCCTCCCTAGGGAGGTGTTCCAGACATGTCCCGCCAGGGGAGGCCCCGGGAAGACCCAGGACACGCTGGTATGACTGTGTCACTTGGCTGGCCTGGGACCTTCTCAGGATCCTCCTGGAAGAGCTGGAGGAGGTGTCCGGGGAGAGGGAAGTCTGGACGTCCCTGCTCAGACTGCTGCACTGGATAAGCGGAGGAAAATGGATGGATGGATAAAAAATTCTGTTGTCAAGACAAAAATCTGATAATACATACAGAAAATCTGACTGTTTAAAAATGCTATTCTCACATTGACTGCAGTTGCTCCCATGAGAGCAGATATCAAAATGTTTTTTAGATATTTGCCAAACTTCATCAGCCATGACTCCAAAATATTGTCAACTTTTTTCAGGAAGATTGACAATGCATTTAGCAAGAATTGGCTGGTACATGTACCAACATGTAAAAACATCACTGACTGTGGAAACTTTACACTCGACTTCAAGCAAAGTGGATTCTGTGCCTCTCCTCTCTTCCTCCAGACTCTGGGGCCTTGATTACCAAAGGACATGCAAAATTTACTTTCATCAGAGAACATAACTTTGGACATAACTTTGGACCACTCCGTCCTTTTTGTCTTTAGCCCAGGCGAGATGCTTCTGACACTGTCTCTTGTTCAAGAGTGGCTTGACACAAGGAATGCGACAGATAAAAACCCATGTCTTGCATACATTTGTGCGTGTTGGTTCTTGAAGTACTGACTCCAGCTGCAGTCCACTCTTTGAGAATCTCCCCCACATTTTTGAATGGGTTTTGTTTCACAACCCTCTCCAGGGTACGGTTATCCCTATTGCTTGTACACTTTTTTCTACCACGTCTTTTCCTTCCCTTCGCCTCTCTATTAATGTGCTTGGACACAGAGCTCTGTGAACAGCCAGCCTCTTTAGCAATGACCTTTTGTGTCTTGCCCTCCTTGTGCAAGGTGTCAATGGTCGTCTTTTGGACAACTGTCAGGTCAGCAGTCTTCCCCATGATTGTGTAGCCTACAGAACTAGACTGAGAGACCATTTAAAGGCCTTTGCAGGTGTTTTCAGTTAATTAGCTGATTAGAGTGTGGCACCAGGTGTCTTCAATATTGAACCTTTCCACAATATTATAATTTTCTGAGATACTCAATTGAGGGTTTTCATTAGTTGTCAGTTATAATCATCAATATTAAAAGAAATAAACACTTGAAATATGTCAGTCTCTGTGAAATGAATGTATACATTATACAAGTTTCACTTTTTGAATGGAATTACTGAAATAAATCAACTTTTTCATGATATTCTAATTATATGACCAGCATTTTTACCTCTCACAGCCCATCTGCAGTGTTTTCATGGCCCACCAGGGGACACAGCATTGATCTAGAAAATATTACTATTATTTCAGTGAATCAAAACGAAACAAAAAATGAAATCAGGAGTACACAAATTCTCTGCAAAAAAATAAAATAAAATTGAGGACCACATGGCTCCCTTTATGTGTGTGTGTGTGTGTGTGTGTGTGTGTGTGTGTGTGTTGGGTGGGTGGGGGGGGCAGCATAAGTAACAGAGGAGGCGGCTTAAGCACACGGCACACTGTCCGTTCTTCCGTTCGTCACCCTTCATTTATATTCTCCGTGTCTTCCTTTTTCGCGCGCCCCTTCTTCCTCAGCAGACGGCTCGGAGAAAATGTCCGCCAGACCGGGATTCTATCGACAGGAGCTTAACAAGACTGTGTGGGAGGTTCCGGAACGATACCAGAACCTGACACCGGTGGGCTCAGGAGCCTATGGATCTGTGTGGTGAGTGTGTGTACCTATGTGCGCTGGGCCGGGTGTCGGGTTGAGGCTCACAGCCATAATCGAGCAGTGGCAATGAACCACCATCGTGTGTATCTGGATGAAGCTTACGGTATGAAATGATAACGTTTTTTTTTTCTTTCGTTGTTGTAATTACCACGATGTTATTATTACCCCATTACCACTCCAACTACAGGATTAACATTTGGACACAAAACATAATATAATAGCATTCCCTGCAGATTAATGAGAATTGTTTATCAATGGTGTGGTAGAGATATGGACAGATCAGGTTACCACCCAAGGCAGGGGAGGAAATGAAACAATGACAGTGCCAGTACAGGAATTTCCTAGATACAGCTCACCCCCCACCCTACCTCTCTTATCTCTCGCCGTTGCCATAGCGATTTTTGTGAATATTAAAAAATGTGTTAATAGCAGGCTGAAACAAACGCAGTGTGAATGATTTGTGTTTTAATATGACTGGACGATTAATCAGATTTTAAAGACAAGAATAAGAAGATAAGCAGCTTCATGCTTACACCTTGCATATTGGTACCCTCATAAAGACAGTGAGAAGTGAATGTTAACCGTAACCCATACCCTAACACTAAAAGCTTCAAGAAGAGATTGATTTTATTTGAGGAAGAGGAGGATAAGGATTGAGAAAATTTTAGCAAATTACTTAAATTGTAAATTATTTACCTTAGGCAAACTATCTAAACAGTTTGTTTATACCTTCAGCCAACTACTTTATCTTTTTATGTATAACTTTTAACTAACTTTAATTCAGTTATTAAAGTGTGGTCTACTTTGTTTGAACAAAGGAGAAGAGTGTCACAGTTTGTGATTCTACTACAGCTAAATGTCCTGTTTTATTTGTATATTTCTTCTATCCTATATTTCCTATGCCCTCTCCCATGTGATTATCTCATTACTCACTTCTGTGTGATTTCCTCACCTTTGTCTCCTTGCTTCTGTGTGTATTCAGCATCTGTGTTTTCCCTGTGTCCTTTGATGGCTTGTACTGTGAGTCATGGTAGTTCCCTGCATTCCTCTTCTGTTTTATTTTATTTTATTTTATTTTATTTTTTGTAATTCTTGTTGGCTTTGTAGACGCTCTAGTCATTTTTGTTTTATTCTTTTTTCCATTGCCCTTTTCACATTTATATTTATGTATCCTGAATCTGTGTCTGCATTTTTTGTCCACCCCCCCCCCCCCAAATGTGACAAAGCTCATACAGGTCATGGAGTTCTTATATCTTACATCTTGACTTGGTTAGAGACTAGGAGTCTGAGGTCACCGATCTGACAAAACATTACAGCTACATCTGAACAACTTATACCCCAATCAGCCCTGGAAGGTCAAATATGAAAAAAAAAAAAAAAACAATACAGCAATGATAGTGGACATTTTAGAGCTGCAAAACACAAGTGCGAGAGGCATCATAAACAACACATAATGAATAATTTCACATGCAGTGCCTCTTGAATCTTGATAAGTCATGTGAAAAAAGTTCTTCTTATTCTTGTTTTTTTTATCTGCCTCTGTTTTTACTTCTGCCTCTGAGACAAAAAACTGAGTAAATAACTAACCACAGAATATGAATTAAGCTGATCAAGGAGGCTTTTATTCCATGTCTGGCATCTGTTCAGTAATCTACAATTTTAGCATGAAGTCACTCATATGAGTAAGTGCTTAAAACATGACCGCTCTTTCTTTTTCTATCAGATGTGTTGTGTCACTACTTGTCAGATTGTCCATACAAAATTAGGGCACTGATTGGTGTGGATTGTAATTGATTGATTGATACAGTTTAACTCACACAGATACCTAAGGACTAAAATAATCGATCAATAATCCAGTATTTGATATACCTGTTTTTGCACAGCTAATTTGCCTAAATGTATAAATATGTGAAATTTATGCCATCTTGACTGTTTTGGTGACAGAAGACGTATATAAGTAGTTACTCTTGGTGGATTATCTGTTTACTGGATTCATCTGACATTTCATCTCACATCCTGAGGTGAGTTGAGAATATAAAAAAAAAATACTCAGTCATAGTCGGGGAAAAATCAATACATTTGCTTGGCTGTGTGCTGAGAGTGGTGCAGTAAGATTCATGTATGGAATCTGGGAGGGAAGGAGGTCTGTGTGTGAGGTGGTGAGGCCTGGTTGATGTCACAGAGACTGGCTGTTGTACTGGCAGAAGCCTGGTTGAGAGATCCAGGCTGGCATCAGGAGCTGTTAAGTTAGAAAGCTCCAAGGATGAACACAAATATGTTAGAGTGTAGTTTACTCAGCATGTCAGCATGATGACTACGATGCAGTAACAGGACACATACTGCCTCTTTTGCTCACTTTTTGCAGTCTTTCTGTGTTCTCCATGGTCTCCCTGTACCTGTCTGGGTTTCCTCCAGAACTGCAGTGTGTCTGGTGACACTAAGAGATAAGAAATTATCCATATCACCCTCTCCTTTGCCTTATATATCTGTAGTGAAATGTATGTTTAATCAGTTGGTGGTGGCCAGTTTTATGCTATTGAGACAGGACAAGCTTGTTAAAAAGGCTTCTGTCACTCAGGACAGTTGTTGAGAGACACATGCTATGCAAAGATCCAGCCATCTTGTACAATACGTACCACATGGCATTCTGCCAGATCAGAGAAGCAGAAGAAAGTTTCAGAATTCAATATGTTAAATGACATTTACATTATGCCATTTTGTCGTGTCAGCTTCTTTATGTCAGTGGAAAGGTAAACAACACTTCACACAGAGGCAAGTTTTTATCTTCTCTCTGTGTCTTCAGCTCAGCATATGATGTGGTCTTAAGGCAGAAGGTTGCAGTGAAGAAACTGTCCAGGCCCTTTCAGTCTCTGATTCACAGCCGACGCTCATACCGGGAACTCAGACTGCTCAAGCACATGAAACATGAGAATGTGAGTGCTCTTTTACAGATACCCTGAGACAGAGAGACTGCATGATCTGCTTTGTTATTGATCTTCTCTGCTGGTTTCTGTCTGTTCAGGTAATAGGGCTTCTGGATGTCTTCACACCAGCTGCAACATTAGAAGACTTCAATGAACTGTAAGTTTATTATGTCTGTTTATTATAATATTTAGAGCAACAGTAATTGTTTTATTACAGTTTTTCCAGTCACTTTGATGCATTTTTCATACCAAAAACATCATTCTCACAACTCTTAATGCAATGCATTTCTCAACAATCCTCTACAACAATCAAATCCTTGTTCAGATGTCTTTAAACCTGCCAGGTTGGTCAATCACTTTAACATTGTCACCAATGGAATATATTTTTTCACTAATGCTTCAAGACTCAGCATATGTTACAGACAGGAGCTGAGCATCTACAGCATGTGAATTCTCTGCTGATTAGTCAAATACAGTTACCAGATGAAATCATCGATTCAATATTTGTGGTCGTTGATCACTTCTTTAGTTTTTAACACATTTAGGTCAAAGGCAGTGGTGTAGTCTACGTGGTACACATGTATACACCATATAACCACTGGAAAAGGTCAATGATTTCCATATACCCAGACACAGTTATATGCTCGGTCCGCGAGTGAGTGATGGTTCTATGCGTGCCTATGACCAATCTCTGTTAGTTAATGAGAATAGATAATTATCATGGAGCATTATTGTTTTCTGACAGTCGCTGTCACAGTCGTTCTGACAGACATGGTTTGTTTACCCTGCATGGTCAGTGTGACAGAAAGATGAAGAGAAAAAGCTGACAGGAAGTGATGACAGGATGGTTCATCAATAAGGAAAGTTGATGCTTGAACTGAATTTAAATAAATGGCACTGACTCTTTCCAAGTCAAGATGCAAACTACTGGCAGGGCACTGACAAGTCCATTTCTCTCACACACTGGTGCACACCAGTATGTGAAAATGATACATTGTTTCATTTTTTAGTATGGTTCATGTTTACACATTCACTCTGGTCCAAATGCCACACATGGATATAATAGATAGACACCACACCACTGGCAGAGCGTCATGTTTCCGGTCAGCCATGTTCCTATGGCTGACTGGAAAAAGACACATGATATGTCATATTTACATGACAACTGATTGTGAGAAGTAACACTAAAGTTTAAAAGTAGAGTCTGTAGGTCTTTTCATTGCAGTTTGTAAACACAACATTCAAACTGGGCCCCTGCTCTCAGGCTCAACTATGCACGTATCCTGCCCCTGACAGAAGTAGCAGCAGTTGTCAGGACAGCATAGAAAAGGAAATACAGTCAAGCACTGGCTGTCGCTGGCAACAGGAGTCTCTAAGGATATGGTACAGCAAGCAGGAGGGCTGTTATGGTGAGCACGGAAGTGACTGCTAGTGGGTGCTAGCGATGAGCTAGCAGGTGTTGGCGGTGGCAGCCCAGACGCATTCCATCCACACCAAAACATCAAAATACAGACGGGGAGGCGGACTGTGCAGACACCATAACAGGGCCAGCTGCGATCGAGGATCTTTATTTCCAACATTCAATGATACAAATAAGAATAACCAAAAGTGGTCAAAAAGTCATAAAAATACTATTCTGTCCTCACTCTTGTGTAGCTGGACAAGGCTAGACAGATAGCAAACAAAAACTCAGACAAACCGTCTTCCTGGTATGCAGTTAAAACTGAACAATCCAGAACAAATCGATCATACAATACATAAACATGCAAGACAATGACAGTGTAAACATGCACAGCAACATTTAAATTCTTACAAACAATAATCACGGACAAATCTACTCCAAGGCTGAAATGTAAAAGGAACACTGCACACTGCAAGATGCTAGCTGTTGAACAAAACAACATGGAGAAGGGAAAAAACAAAACTTAAGGAAAATAAACTTAAAGAAATAACCAATACCAAAAATCACCAGGAGGTGGCAACAAGGGCAGGGGTGAGGAAGTTCCCTGCCTGGTATATTTAAAAATATACCACTATCAGTTAGTTCTTCTTCATTATCAGATAAGAGTACAATCACCTCTGTAACAGGCCTGAGATATGTTTTAGCAACTCCTTGCTTCATGATCATGACTTCAACTTGTTGTCAGCACTTGGTGAAGTTTTCACACTAAGCCCAAAGGGGTACTCATTGTGTTTGACTTGACCATCTTTAAGCAAGACAACATCACCTTCCTGTACATTTTGCTTCTCACCCTGCCATTTCCTTCTGGTTTGCAATGTTGCAAGATAGTCTTGTCTCCATTTCTTCCAGAGGCAATCTGGCACAACACTGGCCTTCTGGTTCAGAAGCATTGCAGGTGAGAGAATTTCAGGGGTTTCAGGGTCGGTCAAGACAGGAACCAATAGAATAGAAATTACTTTATTGATCCCCAAAGGGAAATTCATTAATGGTCTGGCTTTCATTATAGCCATTATATAACTTCAGCCACAAGAGTGGTCAACACCTCATGTGATGCGTCGCACAACACCAATCATACATTCCCACAGTCCGCCCATGTGAGATGAATGAGGTGCATTAAATGTCCATGTACAGCCTTGGTCTTGAAAGTAATCTTTGACCTCTGGGTCACTGATATTAATCTTCAGCTCCTTAAAATGTGTGCCTTGGTCTGACTGGAGGTGTTTCACTGGTCCTCTGATTGACATGAATCAATGCAAGTCATTGATAAAGCTGGAAATCGACATTGACTCCACAACTTCCAGATGCACTTCTCTGGTGCTCAAGCAAGTAAACAGTACAGCCCGTCTTTTACTTTCAGCACTGTGGCCTCTTGTGCAGTGGAATGTGATGTTCCATGAGCCAAGCACATCCAGGCCAACATGTGTGAAAGGTGGGTCTGTCTGCAGGCAAGTTAGCCATTTTTGTTCCTCCAGCCATCCTCTCAGCCTTTACAGGTCAGCACCTACAGCGTGGTCCATAATACACTGGAAATGAGTCTCTTGGCTCCAACAATCCACAGTCCTGCTGTCCGTAAGGCCCCTTCGGTGAACTGATGGCCTTGGTGCGCTACTTGGCCATGCCTAACTAGCAGAAGAGCAACAGTGACCAGCTGGGATTATCAGGGGATGTTTCTCTGCTTCTGAGAGACCAGCTGACTGCAAACAACCTCCCACTATCAGCAATCCTTCCTGGTCACTAGGGTCAATAAGGGTCCAGTTTGTTAAGAGGACTTTGTGAATGAACCTCTTTCTCTTTTGAGAGACTTTCCAAGCTATGATTTATAGACTTCATGCTGTACACACTGAATGATCACTGTTTTGCTTGTGAGAGTAGTGTAGTGTAGTGTAATGTGCAGACCACTGTAGCAGTGCCAGCCTGTGCACTTTCCTGTGTGAGAAGTCTTAGAGAATGACTTTGCAATGTGGATGAGAATTTTCATCGCTCTCACAAGGGAGACCCTAACCCTAACCCTAACCCCTAACATCTGTTGTGTAACCTTGGAAACAAGAGATATGACCTGAGGCCTGCTCACACATCTCTAAATCAGCCTGCTTTAGAAAGTCAGGGCACGAGAGCCTGTGCTGTAGGCAAGCTGCCTGAATTCACCTTGTTCCTTGAACCGCTGGATTATGGTCAGTGCTGATATGATGCTACTGGTCCGGTGTTGAGGACTTTCTAATCCTGGTCACTCTATTTGCAATATACACATAGAATTGTTGTGAATGTATCCTAGGATGATTCTACTGTGTAGAATGTGACTCTGTGTAGATCAATACCCTCAATACCCTCACCCTCCTCTGTAATCAGTTTGACTGCCAAGATGGCTGCACATAGTGGAACTGTGTGAGCAGAGGATGGTGCTAGCTTAGCCTTACCCATGATGAAGCCGACATGGCACTGGCCATCAGTGTCTAAGACCCTTAGGTATGCAACAGATGCATCTACTACTGTATAGCCATTGTAGATGCATCTGTCTCCCTGCGACCCTTTTATCTCCCCAGAGAGTTTCCTTAACTTTTTATCATCCACCCCAGAGCTAACGCAGCTACTGCCACTGAACACATCACCAGCTCACTAAACAGACTGGAGCACGCCTCACCAGACTCCCCAAAATTCATCCTGGGTGATTTTAACCACTGATCTCCTGATAAATCACTCAAAGGCTTCCAGCAGTACGTCACATGCACCACTCGCCAGGGGAGAATATTAGATAAATGCTATGGTTCTGTCCTAGATGCTTTTAGGTCCATTGCCCTCCCCCCTCTTGGCACTGCTGACCACTACACCATCCTGCTTGCTCCAGCTTACACACCTGTCATAAGGAGGGTAAAGAAAGTTATTAAAAACATCAAGCAGTGGACTAGCGACAGCATCCAAGCGCTGCAAGGATGCTTTGAATCCACAGACTGGAATAACCTCCTAACCACCTCCAATGACATAGAGGAGCAAATGGATACTGTATCATCTTATATCAACTTATGTGTGGACAATATCATCCCCTCCAAAACAGTCACCATTTTCCCAAACAACAAACCCTGGATTACAAAAGAACTGAAGGAAATCGCCAACAAGAAAAAAAGGATTTTCTTCACTGGCTCAGAGATGGAAAAAAAGGAGGTCAACAGGGAAGTTAAGCGTGCCATAAAAACTGCTAAGCTGAAATATAAGAACAAGGTGGAGGAAAAATTTACCCAGGGAAACCTCCACTCAGCTTGGCAGGGCCTCAAAACCATGGCTGCTGTGAACACTGCTGCCACCAACCACAAAACCATCCAGGTTGCAGGTAGCAGCTCCACATCTCTCCCTAACGATCTCAACTCCTTTTATACCAGGTTTGAGACTGACAACTCCACCCAACTGGCAGAGACTTTAGCGGCACTGAAACCTGGTGACTCCACACTCACCTTTAAATCAGAGGAGGTGGTGAGAGCCCTCAGGAGGACCAGGGAGAGCAGCTGTCCTGGTCCAGACAACATCAGCAGCCGCGTCCTGAGGCTCTGTGCTGAGCAGCTGGGGGGAGTGTTTCAAACCTTGTTCCAGAGATCCATGGACACCAGCACAGTTCCCCAGCTGTGGAAGCAATCCACAGTTATCCCCATCCCCAAGAAGAGCACCATCAGCACCCTGAACGACCTCATGCCTGTGGCCCTCACACCCCTGGTGATGAAAGCCATGGAGAGGGTTGTAAAACAACACATCCTCACTGTAACCGACACCTTGATGGACCCATTACAGTATGCTTACCGTGCAGGCAGAGGTGTGGATGATGCAAAAGCATTCATCATCGTACACAAACATCTGGAGCAGCCCAACACATCAGCCAGACTCCTGTTTGCAGACTTCTCCTCTGCATTCAACACACTACAGCCCCACATCCTGGCCAACTCCTACTTCCACCTGGACGACCAGCTCACCCGGTGGATACTGGACTTTCTAACCAACAGGTCTCAGAGAGTCAGGGTCAACAACACCTTCTCCGACACACCTCGACGGGCTCCCCTCAGGGCTGTGTGCTCTCACCTCTGCTCTTCATCCTCTACACCGATGACTGCAGATCCACACAGCCTCAGTGCCACCTGGTGAAGTATGCTGACAACAAAGTTCTCCTGTCCCTGCTCTTAGGTCCCTCACAGCATCACGGATCAGCTCTCCAGGAGTTTGTGGAGTGGTGCGACAGCTTATGCCTTGAGCTGAACGTGAGTAAAACCAAAGAGATGGTGGTGACCTTTTCCAACAGGCAGAGAGAACTGGCAGCAACATCCATCACCTCAATCCACGGGAAGCCAGTGGAAATTCTCCTCCAACACAGAGGAGATTCTCAGGAAATGTCACCAGCGGCAGTATCTCCTAAGGAAATTCAATTCCTTTGGAGTCATCCTGCTTACTTTCTACTACTCCTTCATCGAGAGTATCTCCACATTCTCCATAACCTGCTGGTTCCACTCCATCAGTCTCCAGAACAGAAACCGCCTGGAGAGCACGGCCAGACTCTGCTCTAAGATCATTGGACTCCCTACAAGAACTCTCTCCTCCATCTGTGAGCAGCAAACACTCAGGTTAGCCAACAGGATCCTACAGGACCCCTGACACGCTCTACACCCCGCCTCTGAGTGGCTCCCCTCAGGGCGCCGGCTTCCCTGCCCCGGCTGCAGGACATAGAGGAGAAAAGCAACCTTTGTTCCCAAGGCTGTTCACCTCCTCAACTCCTCCTAACTCCCCACCCCCCACCCCAAAAAAAAACAAAAAAACACACGGACTGGCTACCCACACAAACTCTGTTTCGCACTCCACCCTCCACCCTTACATAACCTTTACAACATGACTACCTCTCTTCCAATGCACTTTACAATCTGTACGTATGGCACCTTAACCATACTGAAATGACAATAATTTCATATACTTGATTGCACTTTATATTTCTGTTCAGAGATACCTCCTACAAACACATGCACACATTTATATTTTAATATCTTTACTTTTATTTTTTCTTTCTTTTTAATTTTTATATATTTTAAGATTTCTCTTGTTGTAAATTTGTACATACATGTGTCTTGTGTATATTATCTGCCAACTAACACCTTGTTTTGTTTTTGTACTAACCCTGCCCTTTCTGTAATGCTGCTACTGTATGTGCCTTCAATGGCCCCATGGGGACAAATAAAGTATTTTGAATTGAATTGAATTGAATTGAATTACATCTTAGCTGTGTTCCTCTTCACGTAGTTCAGCCGCTTGTCTCAGCCCATAATTGGTGAAGGGCTATTACCAAAAACATGCACCTTTATGCGGAACTCAGCAACATCTTTACTGATGTCATTATCTCGGAACCAAAGGAACCTGAGATCATTTCTGTGGTCCTTAATTGAGATCCAATCTGCTTAGGAGTGCATCATTCAGGGAAATTCCCTCACACTGAGCACTGGAGTCGAAGACAACCCGAATCTTACTTGGTGTCTGGGGGTGATAAACAGGGGCGGAGCTACGGGGTGGCAAACGGTGGTCAATGAAGCTGTGATTGAAACTGATAAGACACACAACGCCAATGGTGGCCAGGGGAGCTGTGATTGAAACTGATAAGACACACAATACCAGGAGACACAGATGAACTGCAAGTGGTTTCCGATGATTAGTGGTCAGTTCCAGTCGAGGTTTATGACTTTGTTGACTGTGACTTCAGTTCTGAAGCATTTCAGACACAGACATCTGGTAGTCTGTATAGCAATTTAATGGAGAGCCTGCCCTGCCCTCACTAACATTATACTGTGTGTGTATTCTGTTATTTTAAGTCAAGTCTTGTACAGTTACAAAATTAAACATCCATTTTAGGGCTGTCTTCGACAAAGGATAGTCGAATCTGATTAGTCAGGTTTTGCCTTTAGTCGACTAATTGGCGAATCAACAATTATTATATACATCAAAATGTTTCAACACCTGTGGTACATACAACATTTCCTCACAGCTACCTCATACATGGCCTCACGCTATATTAAGCATAAGAAAACAGGGGAAGGGGGTTGACAGAATGGTGAACACACACTTTAAAGTTTCTACCATACATAGGTTTTACAACCTTGAAAAGATCACATAAGGGAAGTATAAAGAAAGTGTATTTTACCAATACATACACACCTTTTATTTTCATGTTTAATAAACTGAAAATCCCATAGTATCAACAAAACTCAGATACTCCTAGTACCTAATCTCAATTGGGCTCAATATAACATATACTATATATAGTGTATAACATAATAAAATAAATTACTGTATAACCAAAAGCATTCAAACATATGCATCCTGCCATGGAACAAGGCTTGTGGGGGAAACAAAGTAGTCCTTCAGGGCATCACGTTGCTTTTTGGCTTGGATGCTGTAGTTTTGTCCTCTTCCTCCTTGCAAAGACTGTAGCGGTCCCAGTCCCTCTGTCCTCCAGTCTCCCTCAACAAATCTGTGATAAGCATCCTCCCTGTCTGCCAATCCTGGTGGTACATAAGCCTCTGACTGGTAATCTCTGAGGAAATTCTGGAGACAGACATAGCCATTTTTGAGACCTTGTCTGGGTGAAGGAGGATGGTTGTGTGAAACACCCTCCACCTGCTGGCTAGGATGCCGAAGGCATTCTCCACAACCCTGCATGCCCTTGACAACTGGTAGTTGAAGACCCTTAGCTGCTCATACAGTTGTATGAAGGGTGCCACAACATCTGATTTTGGCAGTGACTTTAGAGGTGGAATGTGTAGCAGTCCCCGCTCCAAAGCCCTGTAAAAAAATCTGCGTGTGTAAAGACACTTGCATCCGTAGCCCTGCCCTGGGTGATGATATGTAGGAACCTACACCAAAGGAGACAAAGAAAAGCAGCCAACAGTCATTTGAGAGTCCCAGCATTGCCCAGGACACACTCACACACAAGTCTCTTTCCCTACTCTTCTCTCCTTCCATGGTCTATCTCTCCCTCCCTGCTTTTCCCCTGTCTTTCATTTGATTCTTTTTCATGTACATTTCACATACCCCAAATGCTCTACTCACTTGCAATTCGCATCTACAACAGCCATCATCAGGACAGAAAATTTGCTTTTATAATTGTGGAAGGTGCTTCCACTGTGCCAGGGCGCCTGCAGAAATTTTTCATAGGGGTGGCCAGGTGGGGCCACTTAAAATCTTGGGATGGCACACCAAGCACCATTATTATTATTATTATTATTATTATTATTATTATTATTATTATTATTATTATCATTATTATTATTACTACTACTACTATCATTATTATTTTAATATACTGTAGTATATAGGCTAGTAGAAAACTATGAGAAAGATTTAAGGAAATGCCTACTGATATACTTTTATTATGTTTACTGTGTTACATTTAATGTTACTGTTAATGATCTAATGTGCATAGACAAATAACAGTACAGTTAACATTTTGTTTTGTCCCACAACAATCCTGTTTTATTGTGCTATGTACATGTGTTAGGTGATTCATTGTTTTTAAAATAGGTGATTTATCCTTTTCCTTAAAAAGGATAATGTACGGCTTAATTTAAAGGTGTACATTGATTGTAAATCAAAACAGTTACAGGACAGAAAGAGCAGGTACTGGCAGATACAAACAGAAGCAAGTGCAGAAACACTCAGTTTATTCTGAAAAGTGCGGGGGACAGTAACCACATGCTGGAGTTTGTTTTGAGGGGTGCTGGGTACAATTATGTTCCGTTCGTTTTGACTTTTGTTAACACTACTAGAGGTGACCCAGAATAGTTGTTGACTGGATTGGGAGGAGTCTGATCATTGCAAAATATGAAAAAAAAAAAAAAAAAAAAAAAAAAAAGATTTTACCATTCTGACTCTATGGGGGTTCTCACTGCTGTTACATAGAATTTGTTTGTTCTGTAATACAGTATAGCTAGGCCTATTTTGATACGAACATTGGCAGTGATTAATCTGTTCATGAGGAGGTCCCGGTGCCGAGAAGGTGCTGTTTTGTTCTGACTGGTCAGAGGGAGAGAAAAGGTCCTGGGTTGGGATTATCTCTCCTCACTTCATGTTGTTTCCCTTCATTGGAGGGAAAATTGAACTTGAGCCGAAAGAAAAACAAAAAACAGCGCTGTCCATGGTGCTGTGACTCGACCCCTGAACCGGCTTTACAAGCCCTGATGCTCATATCGTGTGTATTTTTTCCTCACTAGTTCTTATTTTTTTATATATAACATTCATTTATATGCTGATTGAGAGTGAGTGAGTGAACGAGTGAGCGAGCGCAAGGGAAACCACGGGTGCGCACCAGATTTCACAGTTATCTACCGACAAAAACTGAAAGCAGACGATTGAAAAGAGGAGAAACACAAAATATACAGAGGCCTATGTCTTTATATGTCCAGGAGACTTGGTGGCCCAGGTTTAGTAGTGAGGAAACTGTCACTGTCAGCTGCACATCTGTCAGCAGCTGTGCTCCAAACAGACACGTCACAAACTTTAATTTGTTGATTTTGTGAACGGTGACATGTTGGATATAAAACTTTGTCCAACACGGGCGATGACAGAAAGAGTTTGAGAACATAACATTGTTGCGAGTGGACTCCTGTGTATGGGAAACTATGCGCAGTGCGCACTTTCGGAGGTTTCGGCTGCCTATTCAGTCATCATAGGTTTACGTGTACCAACGTTTTTTCTTCATTAGGCTCATGTTAAGTTTATTTGGTGGTGGGGACAAAATTGTTCATGACAAAATTGGTGGGGGCATGTCCCCAACATCCCCAGCTTATCTGACATCAAATTGTGTAGTGGGGTGGCCAGTAAATTTATACCACCCCCTGGCGCGACCCCCTGGTGGTGCCATTGCACTGTGCACTGGTGGTTGAATCTGGATGTGCTTGCCATCCAGGGCACCCAAACAATTAGGAATGGACAGAAACCCGAGCCTGTTCTGGACCAGACTAACTTCTTATCTCTGTATCTTCATTTTTATCTACTATCAATGCACTACTTTGTTATTCAAATGAGGGGTGTAAATGACCCTTCTCCCCAGTTTACTCCTTGCAATTTGTCCAGATATAATGGGGTTGTTACCTCAATATAATCTCCACCTTGATAAAGCGGGGCTGTATCACATTTCACCATGTGCTGAGTTCATCATGTTCAGTGTCTTTGGCACCACTCTATCTTGCAGGTGGCCGTTATCTACGTTACCCAACCTTGACTCCCCCTGCAGGCTGCTACACACGCAAACACTGTAGTTTCTCACGCTAAAGCACACACCCCTCCCTTCTCACTCTCTCTACTTTCTCAGAGCTCAGAGCTGTTCCTGTTTTTTTTTTACCCGACAAAGGTCAATGTAGGCTGTTAGTGAATGTCATGTGCTTATGAGGTGTTGCTTCGAGATGGGTGTTGTTCTGAGACGCGTTGCTCTGGGATCGGTGAGTATCACATTAGACCCCCTACAAATAAGACTACACCACTGGTCAAAGGAAGTTAGCATTGTGAGTGACAAGTCTGTTATTCTATCACAAACATACAGTCTGTTGTCATGAACTGTATTCATGACCTATACTAAGAGCTATATTGGGAGTTGTGAGAATTATGTTTTGCTTGTCAAAATGTCTGTATAGAATATGAGAATAGTGATGGGGGTGATCGTGGAGATTACAGTTTTGTGGAGTCTGACAGTTTTCATTGAACCAAGAACTCCAAACTGACCCCACACTCCCCATTAACTCATACATACTCTCCCTTTTCTAGTTACCTGGTGACTAACCTGATGGGGGCAGACCTCAATAACATTGTTAAGTTTCAGAGGTTGTCAGATGAACATGTGCAGTTCCTAATTTATCAGCTGCTCCGCGGCCTCAAGGTAATACTCTACTACTCCAGCACTCTACTAGTGCTGTACTATGTTATGCCTACAACCACACTACATACCACATAGTGAACACTGCTACATTCACAATACTACATTTTCATTTTAAAACAATCTCTTATGCAATGTTTTCGTCCACAATCCACACTGTTCCCAGCTCCCAAACAGAGACTGTGACTTCAAAGCACCAAAACAATGAATTACAAATTACTGTTACTTAATATGTTATCTTTGCTAATAGCTGTGACTCAGTTGAACTCTCTATTTTAAATGTAGCTGCCTCTCTATTTCTTGTCCTGGATCTCCTGGATGGAGAACATTTTCAAATGAAAATGTAGTAGTGTGGAAGTAGCATTAGTATGCAGATAGAACTGATATTAATGCTACTGTCTTGCTACTGTCAGTAACATCACAATCATATATTAACAGAAAATGTTGCAACCATTGATGTGAAGTTTGTCTTTACAATTTTCCTGAAGTGGCAGAGGATAACTAGTCTGTCTGAACATTTATCAGTATTATGAATAATTTGATATGTTTAATGTTAATTACTGAAATTATTGCATTACTGTTAGTTATAAATGATGATTATTAGACATCTTATGTTTGTCTGTATTTTCCTTTCAACATAGCAGCAGTAGAGTCGTCTTGGTTAGCATGGGACAGACAAAAACAGTCATGCCTTTGTTTGGCACTAATATGGTGAACTGCACTGTTGACCCATGGCTTTCTCTCTGTCCCTTTGCTCTAACCCAACCCCAACCCAACCCCACCTGTTGAACAGTATATCCATTCAGCAGGACTGATTCACAGAGTGAGTTCCCTGTCTTTGCGCCTCTGTCCTTTATTTTCTCTAAAGTTGCTTTAAGCACCATCTGTCTGACAGTATTATGAGTTGGCACTGCTTTTTTATTAAATGTGAAATGCTCTTTTGCGTTGTATGGATGTTCTCTATATACTTTCAGTGAATTTAGAATTTTTAAACGCCTATTCCTCTCTCTGGATATTTTGATTTTCATCCTGCTTCTCTCCTCCTTTGTATGTTTTGTGTTTTCCAGGACCTCAAGCCCAGTAATGTGGCAGTGAATGAGGACTGTGAGCTGAGGGTAAGGCTAACCTTAAGCTTAAATCTACAAATTCTTCACTTCACGCTTCAGACTGAACCCTAGCTATATCTGTTCACCAGATCCTTGACTTTGGATTGGCCAGACAGACAGATGACGAGATGACAGGGTATGTGGCAACACGCTGGTACCGAGCACCAGAGATAATGTTGAATTGGATGCACTATAATCAAAACGGTAAGATGGTATCAGACTATAGACATTTTTATTTCAGAGACACGAGCATTGAATATTAGGTGAGTGACTGAGCCTTTGATATTTCTGTTGCAGTTGATATTTGGTCAGTAGGATGCATTATGGGAGAGCTACTGAAGGGAAAAGTCCTATTTCCTGGTACTGACTGTATCCTTTATCAGTCCACCACACCCATCTTACTATCAACCTCGTGCACACCCAGCCTTCTTGTGGATTTGCATTACAATCCTAGACATTTCTGAGGGGGAGGGGCAGTAGCAGTGAGAAGACTAAATGAATAGGTTTGATCTCAAAGGCCTGAATTCTCTGATTGTTGTATTCAGTGTCTAACTGCAAACAGAGCTGAAACAAATTTGATTTACTGATCTTTGCTGTGGTACTTAAGTTGTCGTATAGTTTCAATTTATTTCCGATGTGACAATGTAATGAGTGACATCCCACATCCACCCTTCAATGTTTTCCTTTTAAAACAGATCATTTCTGCTTTAAAATGCTAAATCCAAACTAACACTGCTGAAATGTGTACTTTACATAGCAATCTCAAACACAAATCATTTGTGAGTGCATGTGAGCAGGAAGCAGATTGTCTTTTCAGCAATTATGCAAAAAATATGTACAAACAGAGAAATCGGGGGATGACACAGCAAAGGAATAGAATGGGAAATATGTACCTCATGATTCTCACAAATCTTGAAGAACCTTGACCCTCCCACTCTGAGACATTGACCAGCTGAAGAGAATCATGGAGGTGGTTGGGACACCGACACCTGAGCTGTTAAAGAAGATCTGCTCTGAACATGTAAGGAATGTGGGAATAGAGCAACTAGTAGCATCACCAATGGTTAAAAGTCTGCTCAGAACATGTTATTGTTATACCTGGGTCAAATTACTCTCTGATTGTCGACCAAAGTGTGGTTGCCATCCACAGGCGTGCCCATGGCCATATAAAGCTGTATTACACAGTTTACACACATTTGGAGCTGCTTTTATCTGAATCAAATACTTCAACTGTAGGCTTAGACGCTATATTATGGCTGCAGTAATAGCAACGGCATGTTGTTGTTCAGTTACAATAAACATAAACCAGAAAACTATCCACATCAACTTTACATTTATGGCCATAGAAATCCATGAAATTGATATGACAGTCAGGCTAGCGAATGTTTTCAGTGTCCTTTTTATACTTGGAAAGAAGCCTGTGATTAACATGACTTATAGATGGGTTGGGCTGTAAAATAAGTAAGAAATGATGAATTATCTTCCGGATTTATATTTTACCTGGCCTCTGCCATAGATTAGAATCTCTCAAGCCCTTTTCACCTGTTCAAATACATTTAAATGGCTAATACAATACAAATAAATCACTTTCCTGCTTCCCAAAAGTTTTAAAACACACAATCAGGATTTGCATGATCCCAGCTCTCATGTAAAGGCTCCACCACTTTTACAGGGGTGTAGACCTCAGCATGAAATGTGACAGGTCTTTTTTACCAGTCTGCATGGGTCGAGCAGCTCACTCATATTCACCTGAGTCTGTGTGCTTTTGAGGTGCATGTAAACATATTGGTCCTTGGAGTTGTGTGCATCCTTAGAGAAAGGGGTATATCATGATGACTCCTCGCACTGATGAAGTCATCTGAGTAATCAGTCATTCCAATGACACAACTACTATTTGAGTAGTCAATAACCCCTTTCCCACTGGCCAAAAACCTGTTTTAAACCCACTAACAATTGGCTTCTGACAGCTGGGGGAAAGAAGCCCGATGCCACATTGTAGGCAGGTTGATCCATGTTTAAAAAACTTGTGTTGACCTGCTAATTTTAGTGGGAAAGCAGCAAATGTGTGAGTGTGTTGAATGATGAGCTGAAAGCTAAACTGTTTGCAGGCACAGAAGTACATCCAGTCTCTACCCTTCATGCCTCAGCAGGACCTGGAGAAGATCTTTAGAGGAGCTAATCCACTAGGTGAGTGATGCATTTTTCATTACCACACCCTTAAATTCAATTGTTCCAGAGGCTGTTAAAGCTCGAATTCGTTTGGTCTTTTGGTTGTCCTGGCAATATCTGCATCCTATTTTTACAGTATGTTTGTCTGTCTCGGTCAGCTGTTGATCTGCTCAAGCGAATGTTGGTTCTGGACTGTGATGGGAGGATCTCAGCCAATGAAGCTCTGTCACACCCCTACTTCTCACAGTACCATGATCCAGATGATGAACCAGAGGCCCCACCTTACGATCAAACGCTGGAAAGCAAAGACCGAACCCTAGAAGAATGGAAAGGTACTGATTTGATTTGAAAGTAACACAATATGCCATCTACATCTACAACAGCTGAGAATAGACAGTACAACAAAGCCATATCTCCATTCTAATCAAAGACATAAGACAAAATTAAAGACATGACATTACTTCAGCAAATGTCATTTTGAAATATCTGTCTCTCCGTTTCTTTCAGAACACTCTCACTTCCTTTTAGTTTTACTGAAACACTTTTTTTGTAGAGGAAAATGTCAAACAAACAGATCCAAAATGAACTTCTGCATAGGGTCCAGTGATGATTTTCAGATTCCATAAGTGCCTGACTGCACAAGTTGTTCCCATCACACCATTAACACAATTGGGTTTCAGCTCATCAGGGAATTTCATGGTCTGTTAAATGCGAGCCATGGTGGATAATCATATTTTATACCAAGCTGAACAAATACAAAACTGAACACAAGTTCGCACAGATATTTTGGTTCTTGGTTGAATGATTTGTAAATTTAATGGACTGTTTCAATGCAACTTCTTGTCCTTGATTTTTTCATATACATGTCCACAGAGCTGGTGTTTGAGGAGGTGAACAGCTTCAAAGAAACTGGCAGCAAGACTGATAGCCTTCAGGTGGAGCAGTGAGCCTCCCTCTGCTCCACTTGCACCAGAAAGACTGGGGAGAAAAAGTTGTGTCCCCTGCCCAGCGTGACTGTGTTTGATTTCCTGTCATGAGTGTGTTTAAGCAGCAAAGCTGGATCAGATGTGCACAGCACTATTACAAGGAGCATTTTAGAATAAGATACAGGGATCTGTGCTTCAGAAAGTTGCTTCCTCTGGTGTTTGCTCTCAGTGAGGGTAAAATGAAGAGCAGTTCAACTCAGCAACATCAGGGGTCACAAATGATGAGACTAAGACTAATAATTGCCTGATGAAGCAAATCGTGTTTACAGACAGATAGGTCAAAGAAGAAAAACCTGCACCAGAATCTCCAAACTACAATAGGAACACCCTTCCCATGAGCAGTTACTGCTTACATATATGGACTTCATGTTAAAATGCTTGTAGCCATGTGATTTCATGTCACAGAACAGTTTAAGCCTGCATACTACTCTGCATGACTTGTGCAATTAATCATTACAGCATATTACTCCTACTGTACTATAAGCATTAGGACTACTGACTGCCCTTCCACATTGGTATTGAACCAGTTTTAGGGTCAAAGAAGCATCTCCTGGACTGCAAACAACAACTTGCTACAAATAAATGCAACTACAAATAAAATAAAATAAAATACAATATTGTGCAACTAACATAAATGCTCTCGAAAATCATTCTGTTAGTAAAAACCAAATGGGCTTTTAATCAGCACTTTTGGTCAAACATGACTGGTCAAACACTTAATTATTTACACTATGCCACCATATTTGGCTGTTTGTGGCACCAAGGAGTGCCTGAGAACTATAATTATCCATTATACAATTGACACACAACCATAGCCAAACCCTAACCCTTTATTCACAGGTGATATTCTTTGTCACAATTGTGGATATTTTTGTGTTGCTGCAGACTTTAGTTTAGCGCAACATTAGTTTACCCAAAGTTAGTAAGGAACATCTTCACTTATGTTTGTGTAAGGAACACAGGCTCAGTACATTTACAGATTGTTACACTGACCCTGCAGCTGAGTTTTAGCTCGACAGAGGTTTTGCTGAGGTAGACTGTATCTGGTTGTAATGTCAAGAGGTCATAGCAAATATTATAATGAATAAAGAAAATGCATCTTCAGTGTAGAAAAACAGTTGATCATGTTTAAAGAGGAACTATGCAGGGTTTTCCCATGGCTATGCTACATTTATACCTTAATTAAACAGCTGACATGGTTACATTCATGACTTGTAACTTTTTATGAGGGAGAATAGAGGCTCTCTGCCCTGCACCTGGCATCTCTGGGCTGAAAACCAACCTTGCAACATCAGTGCAGCACTTGGCCTCCGCCCACCCCAGTGTCCAAACACTCATCCTTGCGCACCGCGGCACTTACACACTCCATAACCTGTAATCTTTCGTTTATGATGGTTAAGACTACACAAATATAAATGTTGTATCATTGTAACATTATCCAGCGCTCCATGGATTGCTTTTTTTTTGCCGGCACATGGCCTGGAGGAGGGTTAACAAAAGCAGAAAAGCAACCATACTTGCATAGTTCCCCTTTAATATGACATAGAAATTTATTTGTGATCCCTTAAGATGCATCCATCCATCCATCCATCGAAGTAAAATGGTTAAATCAGGTCATACAAGGTCCTACGTATGGGTATATCTGAATTCTTAAACCTAATCTGTATAATGAGTCAGTACATGTGCAATATGATTAATTCAGTTTGATTTACCCTCACATGACAAGTAACAGTGAAATTACCCTTTTAGGTTATAGTTACAAAGCTACAAGATATGTGGGATGGCACGTGGGATGGGTGACTTTGAAAAGCATGACGCATTAAGAAGTTGGTTCATATCTGATATCTGAGGTCTCAGTGAATTATCTCCATACAACCGGGTCAGCCCGGTTAAATCTGAGTGCTGTACTGATGACAGTTGAAAACAGGGTTAATGTTGGTCTATCTGACAGCAGCACTCATAGCTTTGTTTAATGTGGGTCTGTACATTAATTATGATTCTGCTGCAATTGTTCACATTGTAGAATGTATAATGTGGGTGGCTGTGGCTCAGGAGATAGATCAGGTCTAACCAGACTAAAGTACTATTAGTGGTCCTAGAGACTAGAAAAGTGCCATATAAGTGCAAGTCCATTTACCATTTAATGTAAAAGGGCGGTAATAGGTAATATTGTCTAATATCATTGTCCATTTTTTTTTTTTTTTTAATTTTGCTGCTTAACACTATTAAGCAGCAACACTAACCATGTGCTAGTGTTGCCTTAAACCAACACGAAGTAACTTTTCAACTTTCATATAGTATTTTCAGAACTTCTGTGATGATACATTGACTTACAATAGGTTGAATGACACCTCTGTCATGGCCTTCGGGGGTCTGTATCGTCTTCACTGGCACTAAGCAGCATCGAGGTGGATGGTAGGAACCCCTCCACACAAAAAACTACAAATGTGCTGACTACGGCATATGTCACTTCCCCCTTTCCCCATTCGTTAAAAAGTCGGAAGTTAAAAAACAAAAAGTAATAATAACTAAAAAAAAAATAATAATAATAAGTCAAAAGTTAAGTTAAACGTTTTGTATTTTCAATACCTCATGCTATTCATCCCTCAAACAGCCGCTGGAAACAGAAATGTAGTTTGAGCTAGGGATGGGCAACGATTCTAGTCCTTCAGTTGAAAAAAATCAAATACTTTATCCGACTATCGTCTTGTCTGAAAAAATGTAAATGTTCCCTTTTTACTGTCGCAGAAGGAGAAACGTGAAGACTCCTACAACAATCAGAAAGTTCTGTGTGAATCTCTGTCAAATAAAAAGCAAGTGAAACTAGTGCAAACTCTGCACGGTGCGGACTCTGATGAGAAGCGGTACCGTAGAATATTGACTTAGTTTTATGCCGTGAGAGGAGACTTTGCTCTCATTCAGCGAGGAGGACTTCATTGAACGGTACCGCCGTGATGAGAAGCGGTATCGTTACAATATTCTCCGGTGCCGCTTCTTATTTCAAATGACGAAGGAGAAGGAGCGACACAGTGTGTGTGTGTGTGTGTGTGTGTGTGTGGCGGGGGGGGGGGTCGAATATTCAAAAAATAATTGATTACTTCCCGGCGATTATCGAATAGTGCTTTTGTTTGAAATGCCCATCCCTAGTTTGGACCCGTCTTCTGTTGATTTCCAATGAAACTGCACGCGACCGGGAGATCAAGATGTTTACGACACTATGCGATGGAGCTCATGGGAAATGGGGGCTTCCTTCAGGCAAAACACTACCGCTTAGGTCCACAAGCGCCACCAAACTCAACCAAAAATAAAAACTCTTTATTATTGCTTTAAAGTAATAATTTCAACTCTAATCAGAAATTTGACCATTCACTTGTTTCTATATCTACCATGTACAATGAAAAATCACTGAGGAAGTTGAGAAACAGAGACCATTTGCCTGCAAAGTAAAAGTAATTATAATGTACAGAATCTCTCTCTCAATTAAATCGAAGGCAACTGGACTTGTATTTGTCTGTGGAAGACGTTTCGCCTCTTATCCAAGCGGCTTCATCAGTTCTTATGCATTGGTCTCTCTAGTCCGCACTAGTCTGACGACTTTCATTGTGCACGGTAGATTATGCAACAAACAAGCAGCACTGATTTGAGAGGTCCACACGAAGACGGGTTTCTGTGAAACCAAATAAGTTTTTGTCGTATTGGTGTTGCGACCACTCAAAGACGGCGTTTCGCGGGGGTGAAACCGGTAATTTTTGGAAACGGGTTCCAGAGTGGGAAAATCTGAAAACACCGCTTCGGCATTTTCATCTGGAGGCCGAAAACAGATATTTTCTGAAACGATGATGTCATACCCCCTACCGCTCTAACCTAACTTTTGACCTTCCAGGCCAAAGAAACACCTGGTTTATATGACTGAAAAGTCTTTGACCTTCCAGGCCAGAGAAACACCTGGTTTATATGACTGTCCAGTCTTTGAAAAGAGAGGAGGCCTTATATGGCACATAAATACATGTTTACACAAACAGAAGAGAGACTCAAACACAGGTTATAGAAGCAGAGCAGGGGATCCGACACTACAACTGTGTGGAGTTTGAATACAGCGGGGGCTTTCCGTCTTCTTGCGCCACACACGCTCCACACAGGCCTGCAGTATGTTATATATATTTTCAGTGGTTTTCAGTGGATCCGTGTAGACGCAGATATTTCTGGAAACGGTGCCGTTTTTACGGAGAATTCTTTTCAAGACGAACAAGAAAAAGATCGTTTTGGGTGAAGCTTCGTCTTCGTCTGGACGGGGCCTGAGTTGCATATCCTTATTCAAGGTGACAATAACACACACTCAGCATCATCTAACGGGGAACAAATTCAAAACATCAACATGCATTTGCAAGAGCGCAAGACGAGACAAGACAGGTTTATTTGCATTGCCCATTTTTACAAACAGTTTGTCTCAAAGGGCTTTACATAATAATGAGGATGAAATTGGGCAATACCCCGAAAAGTGACATTTCTCATTATCTAAACTGAACAACTGCAGCATACTTAATGTACAGACTAATGTGTGTTTATTTGTGTTCGTGAAGACACCCGTGGTGCTTTGGCTCAGAGTTCGATTATTTCTACCTCAAGGAGACATCGGTACAGCTAAAACATTAATTTACCACTTTGGCATCAGATAACACTAAACTATTCTTTTGTTGTTGTTGTCGTACATGTAGCCTTCTGTCAACCATTTACAACACTGGATTCAAAATGTAAGAGTGTGTTGGAGCTTGTTAATTATTATGTAGTTGTGGATGTGGTTGTTGTACATGTGGTGTGGATTTGAAACGCAAACTGCATACTGAATGTATATGTAAACTGTATGTTTATGTGTCTTGAAACGTGGTGACACTGCTTTGCTATAGCCACTTTCAAATCACTGAGCTGAACATCAGCTGATCTTCAGATGATTTTCTTTATTCATCATTGTCATCAGGTAACATGAGTCAGCTACTGTATAATAAATGGTCCATGCATGAAGTATAATGTTACTGCAGCCAATTTAAAGGGTAGGCTATTTAGGAGATGTTCTTGATCAGCCAGTGCTGCTAAACACTGAGCATCTTGATGCATGAATGAAGATGTACAACTCAGGGCATCAGAGTTCTGGCTTATTCCATTAGCTGCTGTATCTTGGACAATGACAATTGAGTAAATTAGGCAACACCCGCTAAACTTTGTACAAACATACATACAACAACTGCAGTAGAACAAAACTTAATGCATTGACCATCTCTATCATTTTTACTTATCAGTATATTTCTGATTTACATACACATAAATTACATAAATTAATTTATAAAACACACACACACACATACAGTTATGTCTCTATCCACCATGGTTTTTCTTTGTTTTAGCAATGCTATAATGACCATGTATATTATTTCTCAGTCTCACTGTTAGAATACAACCAGAAAGCACAGAAAATATGTATGCAGTATTAAAAAAAAAAAAAAAAAAAAAAAAATTATATATATATATATATATATATATATATATATATATATATATATATATATATATATATATATATATATATATAATATTATATATATATATATATATATATATATATATATATATATATATATATATATATATATATCAAAAAAACAGCTTTCATGAGATGAAATGGCAAGTATTGAGTCTTAA
Source organism: Caranx melampygus (assembly GCA_019059645.1). NCBI lineage: Eukaryota > Metazoa > Chordata > Actinopteri > Carangiformes > Carangidae > Caranx > Caranx melampygus. The sequence continues at coordinate 432,364 of JAFELL010001427.1, forward strand.
CAGTTAAGCATAGTAGGAACCTGGCTCTATTAAATCTAAATGCTATCCTATGTAATGTAACACCAGTATTTGTCAACTGATTACTGTGAAAAAGAACTTTCACACAAGGTTTGTGCTAAATATGCTTGAGCAGGGAAGATTCAAGAGAGGTCAAGGACAAAAAAGGACTGGAAGACCGGGGCAACTTTGAAAATGAAGAAGTCTAGCAAAAACTTCTTCCTTACCCCTGGACATGGACCTCAGCGTCTGTCATCTTAATTAGGATTCCAAGTTGACCCTTCTGTAGTATTTGCACATTGTGTATACATATTTCCTGTTTTTCTGTTTGTATCAATAAAGAGACTCAAAAAAATGATCATTAAAACTCACTACCTACTACTCCTGCTCAAGTGCATTTTGAACAAATATTCTGGCTGCAGCAAAAATAAACTTGAACATAACTCATAACAGATATGTTCTGTTACTTGAGTTGGTTGTTTTAAAGGCAAAGATATACTGTCAATGGACTTTGGTCTATAGAAGTGGCTTAAACCTGCATTCTATCAGATGACAACCAGAGGGTAATCTGATTGTGAGGTTGAGGTCTTCTTGCACTTCAATCAAGATGATAATGATTCATTCATTCATTCATTCATTCAATTCATTTAATTGTTAATACATAAAGAAGCAGCAGACCTCTGTGTTTTCTCTTTTTGGTTTGTTTTTCTTTCATTCTTTTTTTTTTTTCTCTTAATTTTCACAGATTAAGGTAATTTACAGTTTACATAAGGCATAGCTAATTCTGAGTGCATTTCCATATTTCTCAATAACATCGATGAAAACAAATAATGTAAATCAATAGTATCATATTCCTGACATCAACACATTGAGTTAACATTAAGAGGATAAAAGAAGATGGTTCAGTCATGCATATTTTAGATTTGTGGCAAACTAAACTAAAATGGTTGAAAAAAAAAAATCTTTTCAAGCTTTCTGTTTGAATCTGTCACAATCAGCTATTAACTGCTGCGCTAGCTCTGACTGTGAACAGACAGAGCAGGCTAAAATATTTATATATTAAAATTAAAATATTAAAATATTTGCTCACGTCTCTGCAGGTTGAAAAGTTGTTGATGGGGTTTGTCAGAAAACAGAGTAACTAGGAGCATAGTTCACATCAAGCTCACCACAGGGGCGCCACCATGAGGATAACTGGTCTGGGAGCATCATTCCCTCCGCAGTGAACAAAAGCAACGGGTCTCTCCGCCGTGAAATCACTCTATCACAACAGCGGCCAAGCCCAATGCACAAAGTGGGCACTTTAGGCCCAGAAAGAGCCAGGGATTGGCCATTCCACTTGTTTCAGCTGACAAGGCGGCCCCTGTGCACAGCCCCGCTTCATTCTCAGCACATTTGACAAATGGCGCATTTCTGTCAGCGAGAGGAGCGGAAAAGTGACAAAAGCCCAGCGCAGCCTGCCAGCTACTCGTTTTGGCCACAGAACAGCGAGGGATTGACCCCCAAACACATTGCAGCTGAGAAACCGGCCTTCCTGCACTGCGCACCATCATTCCCTCCGCAGTGGAAAAAAAAAGAACAAAGCCGCAGGTCTCAGCGAGCGGAGCGCAAACGTGACAGCGGCCGAGCCCAGTGCACAAAGTGGGCACTTTTTAACCCCTTTTTAATGTATTATTCTGAGTTTTTTCCATCATGAAATTGTGGCGGGGCGAGGGAGATCGAGTTCGTTCCGGTTGCGACAACGCCACCCAGGGAATTTCACCCCCGGGAAATTCTAATATATATGTTTCTCTTCCTTTAAAGGAGTAAGGTCACACAGGTTCTCATACCACGGGCAGAGACGGTTTTCAATTAAGAAAAAGGAATTTTATTTAACAAAAGGAAATTTATCAAAACAAATAGAAACCAAATTAAGGGATCACACACCAGCTCAACACAATAACACCATAAAATTAGCACGTAGGCAGGGAATGAGTATGAGGACAGGGCTGGAGTTTACTATGCGGCAGGAGAAAACCAAAAAAAAAAGGGGACGGGGTCCTGAAACAAACCACCCGTGACACTGCACACTCACACACATCAAAAGGGGATCGTGAAGAAAACACCGCCACCAGGGATTGGATCGCCGCCGTCGGCCCACAGCACCTGACCAATAACAAAGAGAAGCATTAATAAAAACATGCCATACGTGCCAAACAGGCTGGTGTGGACAAACAAATATATAAATGAAATAACAAAACAAACGAAAGAAACCAAATTCAAAGAAATACAAATAACTAAATTATTTTCTAATAAACAAAATATAACCTAAATAAATGGTGCATTTACCACAAATCAACGCAACCAATGAAAGTAAATCAATCCAAAGTTATTAAAATAGGTGTCGCCACGCTTTCCCAAAAACAACGGGAGCCAAAACAGCAGCGAAGATCCAGGGAGTGGTGGCCGATAGCGGGCCCAACAATTGAGATCCACCTCTGAAATAAGGCACACAACCGTCTTATTTAATGAATTAAGTAATTTAATTAACACTAATAGTTTAATGACATGATGTATACATACCACTTTGCAATGTACCAACGAGCCTCCGTGGAGAGCGAGGGCCTAACAGGCCGCGGCCCAGTTACACCACAGCCTGAAGTGCACAGGATAATAGTCAGCCCGGAATGGAGTGACAGACTTAATGAGCGGCAGACAACATCGACCTACCAAGCAAACAAGTCACCGCGCCCAGAGGGTTTCCAACGGAGCAATCCGTCTCCCACGGCCCCAGCAGTCGGCCGTGCTACACGCTGCGAGAGCGGAGATTGTATCACCAACACGCCCGCTATGCACATGTAAAATGGAAGATGGCAGAGTTCATTACCTGTGTGGAGGATGTTGTGCGCCTCGACGGCAGCCACACCAAACAAAAGGGCTCTGCCACGCCAGACCACAGCCACCAACAGAGACGGAAGCGGAAAAGGGAATGAGGTATGCCCACACACCTGTATATAACAGTGCGGCCGGCGCCGCCCAGTGATCAGGGTGCCCGACAAATTGGCACAGTGCCACCTAGTGGCCGGGAGGGAAACAACCTCCGGCTACAAAATCACGCTATCAAAACAGCGGCCAAGCCCAATGCACAAAGTGGGCACTTTAGATCCAGAAAGAGCCAGTGATTGGCCATTCCACTTGTTTCAGCTGACAAGGCGGCCCCTGTGCACAGCCCCGCTTCATTCTAAGCACATTTGACAAATGGCGCATTTCTCAAAGCGAGAGGAGCGGAAAAGTGACACAAGCCCAGCGCAGCCTGCCAGCTGCCCGGTTTGGCCACACAACAGCCAGGGATTGACCCCCAAACACATTTCAGCTGGGAACCCGGCCTTCCTGCACTGCGCAGCATAATTCCCAAAGCAGTGGAGGAAAAAAAAGCCGCGTGTCTCTCAGCGAGCGAACCGCAAAAGTAACAGCGGTCAAGCCCAATGCACTAAATGGGCAGTTTGGGCCCAGAAAGAGCCAGGAATTGGCCATTCCACTTATTTCAGCTGACAAGGCGGCCCCTGTGCACAGCCCCGCTTCATTCTCAACACATTTGACAAATGGCGCATTTCTCTCAGCGAGAGGAGCGGAAAGGTGACATAAACACAGCGCAGCCTGCTAGCTGCCCGATCTGGCCACAGAACAACAAGGGATTGACCCCCAAACACTTTACAGCTGAGAAACCGGCATTCCTACAGTGCACAGAGTCATTCCCTCCACAGTGGACAAAAGCAACGGGTCTCTCCGCGAGCGGAGCGCCAAAGTGACAGCGGCCAAGCCCAATGCACAAAGTGGGCACTTTTGGACCAGAATGTGGCTTTTTTTCCACTGCGGAGGGAATGATGCTGCGCATTGCAGGAAGGAAGGTTACTCAGCTGAAATGTATTTGGGGGTAAATCCCTGGCTGTTCTGTGGCCAAACCGGGCAGCTGGCAGGCTTCACTGGGCGTGTGTCACTTTTCCGCTCCTCTCGTTGAGAGAAATGCGCCATTTGTCAAATGTGCTGAGAATGAAGTGGGGTTGTGCACAGGGGCCGCCCTGTCAGCTGAAACAAGTTGAATAGCCAATCCCTGGCTATTCATTGGCCCAAAACGGCCACTTTGTGCATTGGGCTTGGCCGCTGTCACTTTTGCGCTCCACTGGCTGAGAGACCCGCTTCTTTTGTCCACTGCAGAGGGAATGATGCTGCGCAGTGCAGGAAGGCCGGTTTCTCAGCTGAAATGTGTTTGGGGGTCAATCCCTGGCTGTTGTGTGGCCAATCCGGGCAGCTGGCAGGCTGCGCTGGGATTTTGTCACTTTTCCGCTCCTGTCGCTGAGAGATCAAATGTCAAATGTGCTGAGAATGAAGCGGGGCTGTGCAGATGTGAGGGCTTCCATCTTAAGCTCCACCCTGTCATAGGGTAGCGGTAGCTCCCTCCGCCTTTATAAGGGCAGGTGTAGACAATTAGTGCCTCTTTGTTTGAGGCCTGGTCGTGAGGCAAGAGTCCTGGTGTCCGTGAAGGTGAGGAATTTTAAAAGGGAATGGTATATTGCCGGGTGGGTAAACTAATGGTTTGTTGCATATTTAGCGGTGGTGTGACTGTTCTGAGGGATCCTGGTTGGCATGTTCTGTGGTCCTGTGTGGAAGAGGAAAAAGTTCAGCTCTTCCCTCTCCCTTGTTAAGCCAGAATGAGCCCTTCAACTGTTGTGTTGCGTTCAGCAGAGTCCCATGTTGAAGGTAACTGAAATCAGTCGGGTAAAGCAGGAGGGTTATGCCCTCCGAGGTATGCTGACAGGACTGACTTCTGTTATATATTTTTTGTATTCGCAGATTCAAGGCCAGACTGCTGCTTTGCCAGAGCCAGTTTATGAAGACTGTCAACTAACGTGTTTACTGAGCATACAACTAAAAGAATTTGCATCGTTGAACATTGTTCCTTTATACTGTTGACCCCCACGATATGGAATATATGTGAACCTGAACCAACTGATTTATTTTATTGTGTTTTTGTTTTAGCAGGCAGTGGGACGACTGGCGGGGAGTAGTCGTGGGATATGCACCCCCCCCCCCCCCTTGCATGCAGTGTGGTATGTGTGAAGGGTAGTGGTCACTTCACTGGTTTATAAGATTGATTTTACTTGGAGTGTAGGTTGTAGTGGTTGCAGTGGTCCGAGTGCACATTCGGTGGTTTTCAATTGGGGGTCATGAGATAGAATCTCCCCGCGGTAAGTACCCTGCCTTGCTCATTGTGTAGTCATTCCATCCTTTTATGAAAACTCATGCTATTGTGAAGTTGCCATTATATGTAGTCGTTCATTTAATTCATCATTCATCTGTGGAATAAAATTATTTGATCTAGCCTTATGATGGTTTCTCTTTTTTTTCTTTTCAGGTTCATTTCCAGTATGATTTATTCTCTTTAAATAAATATTACTTTGAGAACCGAATGCACGTCTCCCGCTCTTCTTGAACCCTTTAAAAATTGTGTCCACCCTCAGTTGGTGGGGTTTTAGGGCTGGCCTAGTTCTATTTTATATACCAGTCTCCCTTTTAAATCTGAGGAGGGGTCACAAACTGGTGCTGTGAGCAGGGTCAGAGCCCATAGATGTGCATTCAAAGCAGTTGGTTCAGTTGGATAATTTTAAGTGTATTGTTGGATTGTATTAAGTGTCACTAATTGTCTCCTTCTCGTTCAAGGCAAAGCAGCAGCTGGCCAGCTTATTGGATGCTTTTCTTTTTTTTTTCTTTTTTTTTTATAAAGGTCCAGTTTGCCCAGCTTCGCTCCCCTGCCCAGTCTCCTCTTAGTGCATGATGGATCGACTAAACGCATCTCAGCCACAGGCAAGCCCCTCTAGCCCCCGTAGGCAGCAGGACTTCAGCTCAGGGGAGGCCATTGCTCGGGAAAGGTTAGTTTATATCCCTAGGGAAAGATCTTGCCCACTGTTCAGTGGCACAGGTGAGATTAATGTCCGGACCTGGGTTGAGGAAGTGCAGGCTATCATGCGTGCCCGTAGACTTACTACCATTGATAAGGCCCATTTTATTTATGATCATCTGATTGGTGATGCTCGTGAGGAGATTAAGTACCAGCCACAGCATGTGAGGGAAGATCCTGACCGCATTTTTGAGATCCTCCTTGCTCAGTATAGCTGTCCTATGTCCTTTATTGCGGTTAAAGAAGCCTTTTATGCTAGAAAGCAACAGGAAGGTGAATCACTGAGAGAGTTCTCACATGCTTAGTTTTCTTTAATGGACAAAATGATCCAGAGTTGTCCAGAGAGACACATTCCTGATGCTGCTAAATTGCTTTGTGATCAGTTTGTAGAGTGTGTAGGGGATGGGAATCTGAGTCGGGAGCTTAGGAGAATCGCTCGTGAACATCCTGACTGTGACCTTCATGCTATTAGGGATGAAGCTATTAGGTGGGAGCGTGAGGGCAGATCTGGGGAAGAGTTAGGGAGACCCAGGAGTTATTCTGTACCCTCAGTGTATAGCATGCAGCATGCAGGGCAGGCTAAGGGTCAGAAAGATACGGCAGGGTCCGAGTTGGCAGAACTCAAGGAAATGTTGAAACAGCAACAGGCTCAAATTGATAAGCTTACACAAGAACTAAGATCAAACCACACTTCATTTAAGCCTAAGCCTTTCCAGAAGAAGGGGCCACTCATCTGCAGACGGTGCCAAAAGCCAGGACATTTTGCCAAAGACTGTGATAATGAAAGGGTTGTTGCTTCTGAACTTAGGTGCCCTATCCAGGGTTCGGTCACCTGACCCTCCCAGTTCCAGCTGTTGGAAAACTAGCTCCCTCTGTTATGCTGAGCCACATTTCAGATGGGGCATCACTGGCTCCAACGGGAATGATTTTTCCACTGTTGACCCCACGCCCAACTTGGTAGGTCCCTGTCCAAAGGTTACCATTAGTATGGGGGGGTGAACATTTCTTGCCGATTAGACACTGGGTCTATGGTCACGACTATTACAGAGAGTTTTTTTGCCAGACATTTTGAGGCAGGGGGCCCGGAAAAGCTGAGGGCATGTCACTGGCTACGTTTGCGTGCAGCTAATGAGTTAGAAATCCCCTACATTGGCTATTTGGAACTTGATTTTCAGGTCTTAGGCAAGCAGATTCCCAAACGTGGTGTACTAGTCATTAGAGATGCACCAGGCGCCAGCCCCAATCCAGAGGTGTGTGGAGTTCTTGGCATGAATGTAATACGCGAGTGCTACAGAGAGCTGTTTTTGGAACATGGTCCTGCCCTTTTTGATCTTCCCCGAGTCAAGCAAAACCCTTGGCAAAAGGTTTTGCAGTTCTGTCACAGAGCCCAACTCCAGCCCGAACCACAAGTCCATGGCCCAGTCAGAGTTAAGGGCCGGAGAAAGATTCAGATCCCCGGGGGCACCATGAAACTGGTGCCCGCCACCTGCAGAAAGGCATCCCCAGTTCACACAGGATCAGCCCTGTTTGAACCGTTGAATTCAGGTTTGCCAAGTGGTCTCCTCACTTCTCCAGCTCTGGTCAAGGTGCTCAATGGTACGGCATTCATCCCTGTAACTAATGTGGGGACTACAGAAGTAACTTTACCTCCCCGCATTCAGATTGGCACCCTCAGCCAAGCTGAAATTGTTAGCGAACCACAAAGCATCATCGAAACTATAGAGGAGGGGCCATCGGGAGGACAGACAGTTACCATGGCAACGCAGGCTGTGAAAGACAACCCCCTGTCCTCTGCCATTGATGCCCTTGACTTGTCCACTCTTGCAGCTCAAGACCAGGAGAGGGTGAGATCCCTTTTACATGGCTATCAGTCTGTTTTTTCTTCCCACGATTGTGATTTGGGGTGTACAAATCTGATTGCTCATGAAATTCCTCTTCTAGATGAGACACCTGTCCGCCAGCGGTATAGGCGCATTCCACCCTCTGAATATGATGCCGTCAAGGCACATGTTCAGCAGCTCCTAGAGAGTAAAGTGATCCGTGAGAGTTGTAGTCCATTGGCCTCCCCAATTGTGGTAGTGAGAAAAAAGGATTCTACCATTAGGCTCTGTGTTGACTACCGTCTCCTGAACTCTAAAACTAGGAAAGATGCTTTTCCTCTGCCCCGAATTGAGGAGTCTCTCGACGCTCTATCAGGTGCCCGCTGGTTTTCCACGTTGGATTTAGCCAGTGGGTATAACCAAGTTCCTGTTGCTGAATCTGACAAAATGAAGACAGCCTTTTGCACACCTTTTGGCCTCTTTAAATTTAACAGGATGCCTTTTGGGTTGTGTAATGCACCCAGCACTTTTCAAAGGCTGATGGAGAGGATCTTTGGTTTGCACAATCACCAGTCACTGCTTCTTTATTTGGATGATGTCATTGTTTTTTCTGCCACAGTGGATGAGCACATTCAACGTCTGGGAGCTGTGTTGGAGACCTTGCGGGTGCAGAACCTAAAGGCCAAACTAGAGAAGTGTTGTTTCCTAAAAACAGAGGTAAAGTACCTTGGCCATGTCATTTCGAAAGGTGGTGTAGCAACTGACCCTGATAAGATCTCTGTAGTGGCAAATTGGCAACCACCAAAAACTGTTACTGAGCTGAGATCATTCCTCGGCTTTGCTAGCTATTATCGCCGCTTTGTCCAAGGTTTTGCAACACTGGCTGCACCTCTCCATCGCCTAGTGGCCGAGCTGGGTGGCACCAAGACAAAAAAACCATCCAAACGCCCCCTCCAGGAAGTGTGGACTGAACAATGTGAAACCAGCTTCCAAAATCTGAAGGCCAGGTTGGTGGATTCTCCTGTCTTGGCATATGCAAATTTTACACACCCCTTTGTTCTGGAAATTGATGCCAGTTATTTAGGGTTAGGTGCCGTGCTTTCACAGCAGCAACAGGATGGAACAGTGCGCCCTATTGCATATGCTAGCAGAGGTTTAAAGCCTACTGAACGCAACATGTCAAACTACAGCTCTATGAAACTCGAGTTCTTGGCCTTGAAATGGGCTATGGCAGAGAAGTTTAGAGAATACCTGTTGGGCCATAAATGTGTTGTCTATACAGATAATAATCCTCTAAGCCATCTGTCCACAGCAAAGCTGGGTGCACTGGAACAACGCTGGGCTGCACAACTTTCATCATTTGACTTTTCTATCAAGTATCGCCCAGGTCGCTCAAGTGGCAATGCTGATGCACTGTCACGCCAGTACGAGCAGTCATAGTCGATGGCACCAGTTGAGGCTGTGTTGCCAGGTACCTCTCTTCCAGGCGCTCTACTCCAGACCACCGCAATGCCTCACCAGCAGGTAACACAATCCATTGTCTCTGTCTTGCCTTCTCACTCAGCTGCTGATCTTGCTGCCTTACAGAGAGACGACCCCACTATCGGTGTGTTCCTGAAATTTTGGCACAGGGGGGCTGGTCCAAACCGGCAGGAACGGACAGGTTTACCGGCAACAGTACTGGAAATGTTGCGTCAGTGGAAGAAACTGGTGATGTGTGATGGTGTCCTCCAACGTCAGGTATTTCAACTTGATGGTGGGGAGGCAATGCACCAACAAGTGTTACCACAAAGCCTGAAAAGTGAGGTTTTGCATCAGTTACATAATGACCATGGCCACCAGGGGCTGGACAGAACCCTTGGACTGGTGCAACAGAGATGCTACTGGCCAGGCATGCTGAAAGACATTCAAAACTATTGTCAACAGTGTGAACATTGTGTTTTAGCCAAAACAGTTTACCCCAAACCAAAGACAACAATGGGCCATCTTCTGGCCTCCAGGCCTAACCAGATTCTAGCCATGGACTTTACATATCTAGAACCTTCTGCTGATGGCCGGGAGAATGTGTTGATTCTAACTGATGTGTTTTATAAATACACACAGGCCATTGCTACCAGGGATCAAAAGTCAACCACTGTAGCCCGGGTACTGGTTCATGAGTGGTTTTACCGTTTTGGGGTTCCTGCTAGGATCCATTCAGATCAAGGGAGGAACTTTGAAGGGGCTGTGATCCAACAACTGTGTCAGCTGTATGGTGTGGAAAAGACCCGCACTACTCCATATCACCCACAAGGAAATGGGCAGTGTGAACGTTTTAACAGGACATTGCATGATCTTTTGAGAACATTGCCTCCTGAGCAGAAAAGTAATTGGCCCACCTACCTGCAACAACTGACATTCGCTTACAACACCACCGTTCATCAATCAACGGGTGAACAGCCCTACTTTCTCATGTTTGGGCTGAAGCCCCAACTCCCAGTTGACTTCCTGTTGGGAAGAGTTGAAGAGCCAGTGCACGGCCCTGTTCACAGCTGGGTACAAGAGCATCAGAAACGCCTTAACGTTGCTTATGAGGGAGCCAGGAAACGAATGCAAACGGCAGCTCATAAACGTGCAGAGCGGCATGTTGCACCAGCCTCTGACCCACTGCAACTACATCAGCTGGTGTTTCTCAGAGACTATAACAGAAGGGGCAGAAATAAAATCCAAGATCACTGGAGCCCCATACCCTACCGTATCCTCAGAGTCCCTGGTGGTGCTGGTCCAGTGTATACAGTGGCACCCTTGGATCATCCGGGAAAGGTAAAACATGTTAACAGACAGTCCATTAAACCAATTCCAAGTAACCTCTGTGAAAACTTTAACAGGGATGCTGAAAGGACCACTAGTCCCACCTTCCCCCCTGAGATACAGCTGAGGACTGAGGAGGATGGAGACATCTATGTGTGGCAACAGGAGCCTCCAAGAGGAAATATCTGCCATGTCCCACCTGCTGAGGTTGGTCCACAGTTGGAACAGGCATCCGAGCAACCTGGTAATGTAGTGAATTCACAGCCCACAGTTGATCTCCCACCAGGCCCCGTGATGGCACAGGCCATTCCCCTTCCCCCATCTCCCCCAAGTGTTAATCCTAGAAGAACAACACGTTCCACCGCTGGACATCATTCCAACATTCATCACCTGCCACAACCAGGGGCTGTTAGGCCCCCTAGTGTCAATTCCATTTTAGCCCTTCATAGACCCTGGCTTTAAAGGTGCATTGTCGGGATGACAAAAAAAACAGGGGGTAGATGTGAGGGCTTCCATCTTAAGCTCCACCCTGTCATAGGGTAGCGGTAGCTCCCCCTGCCTTTATAAGGGCAGGTGTAGACAATTAGTGCCTCTTTGTTTGAGGCCTGGTCGTGAGGCAAGAGTGCTGGTGTCCGTGAAGGTGAGGAAGATTAAAAGAGAAAGGAATGGTATATTGCCGGGTGGGTAAACTAATGGTTTGTTGCATATTTAGCGGTGGTGTGACTGTTCTGAGGGATCCAGGTTGGCATGTTCTGTGGTCCTGTGTGGAAGAGGAAAAAGTTCAGCTCTTCCCTCTCCCTTGTTAAGCCAGAGTGAGCCCTTCAACTGTTGTGTTGCGTTCAGCAGAGTCCCATGTTGAAGGTAACTGAAATCAGTCGGGTAAAGTAGGAGGGTTATGCCCTCCGAGGTATGCTGACAGGGCTGACTTCTGTTATATTTTTTTTATTCGCAGATTCAAGGCCAGACTGCTGCTTTGCCAGAGCCAGTTTATGAAGACTGTCAACTAACGTGTTTACTGAGCATACAACTTAAAGAATTTGCATCGTTGAACATTGTTCCTTTATACTGTTGACCCCCACGATATGGAATATATGTGAACCTGAACCAACTGATTTATTTTATTGTGTTTTTGTTTTAGCAGGCAGTGGGACGACCGGCGGGGAGTAGTCGTGGGATATGCACCCCCCCCCCCCCCCCCCCCCTGCATGCAGTGTGATATGTGTGAAGGGTAGTGGTCACTTCACTGGTTTATAAGATTGATTTTACTTGGAGTGTAGGTTGTAGTGGTTGCAGTGGTCTGAGTGCACATTCGGTGGTTTTCAAGTGGGGGTCATGAGATAGAATCTCCCCGCGGTAAGTACCCTGCCTTGCTCATTGTGTAGTCATTCCATCCTTTTATGAAAACTCATGCTATTGTGAAGTTGCCATTTTATATAGTCGTTATTTTAATTCATCATTCTTCTGTGGAATAAAATTATTTGATCTAGCCTTATGATGGTTTCTCTTTTTTTTTCTTTTCAGGTTCATTTCCAGTATGATTTATTCTCTTTAAAATAAATATTACTTTGAGAACCGAATGCACGTCTCCCGCTCTTCTTGGACCCTTTAAAAATTGTGTCCACCCTCAGTTGGTGGGGTTTTAGGGCTGGCCTAGTTCTATTTTATATACCAGTCTCCCTTTTAAATCTGAAGAGGGGTCACACACAGGGGCCGCATTGTCAGCTGAAATAAGTGGAATGGCCAATTCCTGGCTATTTCTTTGCCCAAAGCACCCACTTTGTGCATTGGGCTTGGCCGCTGTCACTTTTGCGCTCCGCTGGCTGAGAGACCCGCGGCTTCTTTTTCCCACTGCGGAGGGAATGATGCTGCGCAGTGCAGGAAGGCCGGGTTCCCAGCTGAAATGTGTTTGGGGGTCAATCCCTGGCTGTTGTGTGGCCAAACCAGGCAGCTGGCAGGCTGCGCTGGGCTTGTGTCATTTTTCCGTTCCTCTCGCTGAGAGAAATGCGCCATTTGTCAAATGTGCTGAGAATGAAGCGGGGCTGTGTACAGGGGCCGCATTGTCAGCTGAAATAAGTGGAATGGCCAACTCCTGGCTCTTCCTGTGCCTAAATTGCCCTATTTGTTCACTGGGCTTGGCTGCTGTCACTTTTGCGCTCCGCTGGCTGAGAGACCCGCGGCTTTTTTTTTCCCACTGTGGAGGGAATGATGCTGCCCAGTGCAGGAAGGCCGGGTTCCCAGCTGAAATGTGTTTGGGGGTCAATCCCTGGCTGTTGTGTGGCCAAAACAGGCAGCTGGCAGGCTGCGCTGGGCTTGTGTCATTTTTCCATTCCTGTCGTTGAGAGAAATGCGCCATTTGTCAAATGTGCTGAGAATGAAGCGGGGCTGTGCACAGGGGCCGCATTGTCAGCTGAAATAAGTGGCATGACCATTCCCTGGCTCCTCCTGTGCCCAAAGTGCCCTCTTTGTGCATTGGGCTTGGCTGCTGTCACTTTTGCGCTCCGCCGGCTGAGAGACCCGCGGCTTTTTTTTCCCACTGCGGAGGGAATGATGCTGCGCAGTGCAGGAAGGCCGGGTTCCCAGCTGAAATGTGTTTGGGGGTCAATCCCTGGCTGTTGTGTGGCCAAACCAGGCAGCTGGCAGGCTGCGCTGGGCTTGTGTCATCTTTCCATTCCTCTCGTTGAGAGAAATGCGCCATTTGTCAAATGTGCTGAGAATGAAGCGGGGCTGTGCACAGGGGCCGCATTGTCAGCTGAAATAAGTGGAATGGCCAATTCCTGGCTCTTCCTGTGCCTAAATTGCCCTATTGGTCACTGGGATTGGCTGCTGTCACTTTTGCGCTCCGCTGGCTGAGAGACCCGCGGCTTTTTTTTCCCACTGCGGAGGGAATGATGCTGCGCAGTGCAGGAAGGCCGGGTTCCCAGCTGAAATGTGTTTGGGGGTCAATCCCTGGCTGTTGTGTGGCCAAAGCAGGCAGCTGGCAGGCTGCGCTGGGCTTGTGTCATTTTTCCGTTCCTCTCGCTGAGAGAAATGCGCCATTTGTCAAATGTGCTGAGAATGAAGCGGGGCTGTGCACAGGGGCCGCATTGTCAGCTGAAATAAGGTGCATGACCATTCCCTGGCTCCTCCTGTGTCCAAAGTGCCCTCTTTGTGCATTGGGCTTGGCTGCTGTCAGTTTTGCGCTCCGCTGGCTGAGAGACCCGCGGCTTTTTTTTCCCACTGCGGAGGGAATGATGCTGCGCAGTGCAGGAAGGCCGGGTTCCCAGCTGAAATGTGTTTGGGGGTCAATGCCTGGCTCTTGTGTGGCCAAAGCAGGCAGCTGGCAGGCTGCGCTGGGCTTGTGTCATTTTTCCGTTCCTCTCGCTGAGAGAAATGCGCCATTTGTCAAATGTGCTGAGAATGAAGCGGGGCTGTGCACAGGGTCCGCATTGTCAGCTGAAATAAGTGGCATGACCATTCCCTGGCTCCTCCTGTGCCCAAAGTGCCCTCTTTGTGCATTGGGCTTGGCTGCTGTCACTTTTGCGCTCCGCTGGCTGAGAGACCCGCGGCTTTTTTTTCCCACTGCGGAGGGAATGATGCTGCGCAGTGCAGGAAGGCCGGGTTCCCAGCTGAAATGTGTTTGGGGGTCAATGCCTGGCTCTTGTGTGGCCAAAGCAGGCAGCTGGCAGGCTGCGCTGGGCTTGTGTCATTTTTCCGTTCCTCTCGCTGAGAGAAATGCGCCATTTGTCAAATGTGCTGAGAATGAAGCGGGGCTGTGCACAGGGGCCGCATTGTCAGCTGAAATAAGTGGCATGACCATTCCCTGGCTCCTCCTGTGCCCAAAGTGCCCTCTTTGTGCATTGGGCTTGGCTGCTGTCACTTTTGCGCTCCGCTGGCTGAGAGACCCGCGGCTTTTTTTTCCCACTGCGGAGGGAATGATGCTGCCCAGTGCAGGAAGGCCGGGTTCCCAGCTGAAATGTGTTTGGGGGTCAATCCCTGGCTCTTGTGTGGCCAAAGCAGGCAGCTGGCAGGCTGCGCTGGGCTTGTGTCATTTTTCCGTTCCTCTCGCTGAGAGAAATGCGCCATGTGTCAAATGTGCTGAGAATGAAGCGGGGCTGTGCACAGGGGCCGCATTGTCAGCTGAAATAAGTGGCATGACCATTCCCTGGCTCCTCCTGTGCCCAAAGTGCCCTCTTTGTGCATTGGGCTTGGCTGCTGTCACTTTTCCGCTCCGCTGGCTGAGAGACCCGCGGCTTTTTTTTCCCACTGCGGAGGGAATGATGCTGCGCAGTGCAGGAAGGCCGGGTTCCCAGCTGAAATGTGTTTGGGGGTCAATCCCTGGCTGTTGTGTGGCCAAAACAGGCAGCTGGCAGGCTGCGCTGGGCTTGTGTCATTTTTCCATTCCTCTCGTTGAGAGAAATGCGCCATTTGTCAAATGTGCTGAGAATGAAGCGGGGCTGTGCACAGGGGCCGCATTGTCAGCTGAAATAAGTGGAATGGCCAATTCCTGGCTCTTCCTGTGCCTAAATTGCCCTATTTGTTCACTGGGATTGGCTGCTGTCAGTTTTGCGCTCCGCTGGCTGAGAGACCCGCGGCTTTTTTTTCCCACTGCGGAGGGAATGATGCTGCGCAGTGCAGGAAGGCCGGGTTCCCAGCTGAAATGTGTTTGGGGGTCATTGCCTGGCTCTTGTGTGGCCAAAGCAGGCAGCTGGCAGGCTGCGCCGGGCTTGTGTCATTTTTCCGTTCCTCTCGCTGAGAGAAATGCGCCATTTGTCAAATGTGCTGAGAATGAAGCGGGGCTGTGCACAGGGGCCGCATTGTCAGCTGAAATAAGTGGCATGACCATTCCCTGGCTCCTCCTGTGCCCAAAGTGCCCTCTTTGTGCATTGGGCTTGGCTGCTGTCACTTTTGCGCTCCGCTGGCTGAGAGACCCGCGGCTTTTTTTTCCCACTGCGGAGGGAATGATGCTGCCCAGTGCAGGAAGGCCGGGTTCCCAGCTGAAATGTGTTTGGGGGTCAATGCCTGGCTCTTGTGTGGCCAAAGCAGGCAGCTGGCAGGCTGCGCTGGGCTTGTGTCATTTTTCCGTTCCTCTCGCTGAGAGAAACGCGCCATTTGTCAAATGTGCTGAGAATGAAGCGGGGCTGTGCACAGGGGCCGCATTGTCAGCTGAAATAAGTGGCATGACCATTCCCTGGCTCCTCCTGTGCCCAAAGTGCCCTCTTTGTGCATTGGGCTTGGCTGCTGTCACTTTTGCGCTCCGCTGGCTGAGAGACCCGCGGCTTTTTTTTCCCACTGCGGAGGGAATGATGCTGCCCAGTGCAGGAAGGCCGGGTTCCCAGCTGAAATGTGTTTGGGGGTCAATCCCTGGCTCTTGTGTGGCCAAACCAGGCAGCTGGCAGGCTGCGCTGGGCTTGTGTCATTTTTCCGTTCCTCTCGCTGAGAGAAATGCGCCATGTGTCAAATGTGCTGAGAATGAAGCGGGGCTGTGCACAGGGGCCGCATTGTCAGCTGAAATAAGTGGCATGACCATTCCCTGGCTCCTCCTGTGCCCAAAGTGCCCTCTTTGTGCATTGGGCTTGGCTGCTGTCACTTTTGCGCTCCGCTGGCTGAGAGACCCACGGCTTTTTTTTCCCACTGCGGAGGGAATGATGCTGCGCAGTGCAGGAAGGCCGGGTTCCCAGCTGAAATGTGTTTGGGGGTCAATCCCTGGCTGTTGTGTGGCCAAAACAGGCAGCTGGCAGGCTGCGCTGGGCTTGTGTCATTTTTCCATTCCTCTCGTTGAGAGAAATGCGCCATTTGTCAAATGTGCTGAGAATGAAGCGGGGCTGTGCACAGGGGCCGCATTGTCAGCTGAAATAAGTGGAATGGCCAATTCCTGGCTCTTCCTGTGCCTAAATTGCCCTATTTGTTCACTGGGATTGGCTGCTGTCAGTTTTGCGCTCCGCTGGCTGAGAGACCCGCGGCTTTTTTTTCCCACTGCGGAGGGAATGATGCTGCGCAGTGCAGGAAGGCCGGGTTCCCAGCTGAAATGTGTTTGGGGGTCATTGCCTGGCTCTTGTGTGGCCAAAGCAGGCAGCTGGCAGGCTGCGCCGGGCTTGTGTCATTTTTCCGTTCCTCTCGCTGAGAGAAATGCGCCATTTGTCAAATGTGCTGAGAATGAAGCGGGGCTGTGCACAGGGGCCGCATTGTCAGCTGAAATAAGTGGCATGACCATTCCCTGGCTCCTCCTGTGCCCAAAGTGCCCTCTTTGTGCATTGGGCTTGGCTGCTGTCACTTTTGCGCTCCGCTGGCTGAGAGACCCGCGGCTTTTTTTTCCCACTGCGGAGGGAATGATGCTGCCCAGTGCAGGAAGGCCGGGTTCCCAGCTGAAATGTGTTTGGGGGTCAATGCCTGGCTCTTGTGTGGCCAAAGCAGGCAGCTGGCAGGCTGCGCTGGGCTTGTGTCATTTTTCCGTTCCTCTCGCTGAGAGAAATGCGCCATTTGTCAAATGTGCTGAGAATGAAGCGGGGCTGTGCACAGGGGCCGCATTGTCAGCTGAAATAAGTGGCATGACCATTCCCTGGCTCCTCCTGTGCCCAAAGTGCCCTCTTTGTGCATTGGGCTTGGCTGCTGTCACTTTTGCGCTCCGCTGGCTGAGAGACCCGCGGCTTTTTTTTCCCACTGCGGAGGGAATGATGCTGCCCAGTGCAGGAAGGCCGGGTTCCCAGCTGAAATGTGTTTGGGGGTCAATCCCTGGCTCTTGTGTGGCCAAACCAGGCAGCTGGCAGGCTGCGCTGGGCTTGTGTCATTTTTCCGTTCCTCTCGCTGAGAGAAATGCGCCATGTGTCAAATGTGCTGAGAATGAAGCGGGGCTGTGCACAGGGGCCGCATTGTCAGCTGAAATAAGTGGCATGACCATTCCCTGGCTCCTCCTGTGCCCAAAGTGCCCTCTTTGTGCATTGGGCTTGGCTGCTGTCACTTTTGCGCTCCGCTGGCTGAGAGACCCACGGCTTTTTTTTCCCACTGCGGAGGGAATGATGCTGCGCAGTGCAGGAAGGCCGGGTTCCCAGCTGAAATGTGTTTGGGGGTCAATCCCTGGCTGTTGTGTGGCCAAAACAGGCAGCTGGCAGGCTGCGCTGGGCTTGTGTCATTTTTCCATTCCTCTCGTTGAGAGAAATGCGCCATTTGTCAAATGTGCTGAGAATGAAGCGGGGCTGTGCACAGGGGCCGCATTGTCAGCTGAAATAAGTGGAATGGCCAATTCCTGGCTCTTCCTGTGCCTAAATTGCCCTATTTGTTCACTGGGATTGGCTGCTGTCAGTTTTGCGCTCCGCTGGCTGAGAGACCCGCGGCTTTTTTTTCCCACTGCGGAGGGAATGATGCTGCGCAGTGCAGGAAGGCCGGGTTCCCAGCTGAAATGTGTTTGGGGGTCAATGCCTGGCTCTTGTGTGGCCAAAGCAGGCAGCTGGCAGGCTGCGCTGGGCTTGTGTCATTTTTCCGTTCCTCTCGCTGAGAGAAATGCGCCATTTGTCAAATGTGCTGAGAATGAAGCGGGGCTGTGCACAGGGGCCGCATTGTCAGCTGAAATAAGTGGCATGACCATTCCCTGGCTCCTCCTGTGCCCAAAGTGCCCTCTTTGTGCATTGGGCTTGGCTGCTGTCACTTTTGCGCTCCGCTGGCTGAGAGACCCGCGGCTTTTTTTTCCCACTGCGGAGGGAATGATGCTGCGCAGTGCAGGAAGGCCGGGTTCCCAGCTGAAATGTGTTTGGGGGTCAATCCCTGGCTGTTGTGTGGCCAAAACAGGCAGCTGGCAGGCTGCGCTGGGCTTGTGTCATTTTTCCATTCCTCTCGTTGAGAGAAATGCGCCATTTGTCAAATGTGCTGAGAATGAAGCGGGGCTGTGCACAGGGGCTTCATTGTCAGCTGAAATAAGTGGAATGGCCAATTCCTGGCTCTTCCTGTGCCTAAATTGCCCTATTTGTTCACTGGGATTGGCTGCTGTCACTTTTGCGCTCCGCTGGCTGAGAGACCCGCGGCTTTTTTTTCCCACTGCGGAGGGAATGATGCTGCGCAGTGCAGGAAGGCCGGGTTCCCAGCTGAAATGTGTTTGGGGGTCAATGCCTGGCTGTTGTGTGGCCAAAGCAGGCAGCTGGCAGGCTGCGCTGGGCTTGTGTCATTTTTCCGTTCCTCTCGCTGAGAGAAATGCGCCATTTGTCAAATGTGCTGAGAATGAAGCGGGGCTGTGCACAGGGGCCGCATTGTCAGCTGAAATAAGTGGAATGGCCAATTCCTGGCTCTTCCTGTGCCTAAATTGCCCTATTTGTTCACTGGGATTGGCTGCTGTCACTTTTGCGCTCCGCTGGCTGAGAGACCCGCGGCTTTTTTTTCCCACTGCGGAGGGAATGATGCTGCGCAGTGCAGGAAGGCCGGGTTCCCAGCTGAAATGTGTTTGGGGGTCAATGCCTGGCTCTTGTGTGGCCAAAGCAGGCAGCTGGCAGGCTGCGCTGGGCTTGTGTCATTTTTCCGTTCCTCTCGCTGAGAGAAATGCGCCATTTGTCAAATGTGCTGAGAATGAAGCGGGGCTGTGCACAGGGGCCGCATTGTCAGCTGAAATAAGTGGCATGACCATTCCCTGGCTCCTCCTGTGCCCAAAGTGCCCTCTTTGTGCATTGGGCTTGGCTGCTGTCACTTTTGCGCTCCGCTGGCTGAGAGACCCGCGGCTTTTTTTTCCCACTGCGGAGGGAATGATGCTGCCCAGTGCAGGAAGGCCGGGTTCCCAGCTGAAATGTGTTTGGGGGTCAATGCCTGGCTGTTGTGTGGCCAAAGCAGGCAGCTGGCAGGCTGCGCTGGGCTTGTGTCATTTTTCCGTTCCTCTCGCTGAGAGAAATGCGCCATTTGTCAAATGTGCTGAGAATGAAGCGGGGCTGTGCACAGGGGCCGCATTGTCAGCTGAAATAAGTGGCATGACCATTCCCTGGCTCCTCCTGTGCCCAAAGTGCCCTCTTTGTGCATTGGGCTTGGCTGCTGTCACTTTTGCGCTCCGCTGGCTGAGAGACCCGCGGCTTTTTTTTCCCACTGCGGAGGGAATGATGCTGCGCAGTGCAGGAAGGCCGGGTTCCCAGCTGAAATGTGTTTGGGGGTCAATGCCTGGCTGTTGTGTGGCCAAAGCAGGCAGCTGGCAGGCTGCGCTGGGCTTGTGTCATTTTTCCGTTCCTCTCGCTGAGAGAAATGCGCCATTTGTCAAATGTGCTGAGAATGAAGCGGGGCTGTGCACAGGGGCCGCATTGTCAGCTGAAATAAGTGGCATGACCATTCCCTGGCTCCTCCTGTGCCCAAAGTGCCCTCTTTGTGCATTGGGCTTGGCTGCTGTCACTTTTGCGCTCCGCTGGCTGAGAGACCCGCGGCTTTTTTTTCCCACTGCGGAGGGAATGATGCTGCCCAGTGCAGGAAGGCCGGGTTCCCAGCTGAAATGTGTTTGGGGGTCAATCCCTGGCTCTTGTGTGGCCAAAGCAGGCAGCTGGCAGGCTGCGCTGGGCTTGTGTCATTTTTCCGTTCCTCTCGCTGAGAGAAATGCGCCATTTGTCAAATGTGCTGAGAATGAAGCGGGGCTGTGCACAGGGGCCGCATTGTCAGCTGAAATAAGTGGCATGACCATTCCCTGGCTCCTCCTGTGCCCAAAGTGCCCTCTTTGTGCATTGGGCTTGGCTGCTGTCACTTTTGCGCTCCGCTGGCTGAGAGACCCGCGGCTTTTTTTTCCCACTGCGGAGGGAATGATGCTGCGCAGTGCAGGAAGGCCGGGTTCCCAGCTGAAATGTGTTTGGGGGTCAATGCCTGGCTGTTGTGTGGCCAAAGCAGGCAGCTGGCAGGCTGCGCTGGGCTTGTGTCATTTTTCCGTTCCTCTCGCTGAGAGAAATGCGCCATTTGTCAAATGTGCTGAGAATGAAGCGGGGCTGTGCACAGGGGCCGCATTGTCAGCTGAAATAAGTGGCATGACCATTCCCTGGCTCCTCCTGTGCCCAAAGTGCCCTCTTTGTGCATTGGGCTTGGCTGCTGTCACTTTTGCGCTCCGCTGGCTGAGAGACCCGCGGCTTTTTTTTCCCACTGCGGAGGGAATGATGCTGCCCAGTGCAGGAAGGCCGGGTTCCCAGCTGAAATGTGTTTGGGGGTCAATGCCTGGCTCTTGTGTGGCCAAAGCAGGCAGCTGGCAGGCTGCGCTGGGCTTGTGTCATTTTTCCGTTCCTCTCGCTGAGAGAAATGCGCCATTTGTCAAATGTGCTGAGAATGAAGCGGGGCTGTGCACAGGGGCCGCATTGTCAGCTGAAATAAGTGGCATGACCATTCCCTGGCTCCTCCTGTGCCCAAAGTGCCCTCTTTGTGCATTGGGCTTGGCTGCTGTCACTTTTGCGCTCCGCTGGCTGAGAGACCCGCGGCTTTTTTTTCCCACTGCGGAGGGAATGATGCTGCCCAGTGCAGGAAGGCCGGGTTCCCAGCTGAAATGTGTTTGGGGGTCAATGCCTGGCTGTTGTGTGGCCAAAGCAGGCAGCTGGCAGGCTGCGCTGGGCTTGTGTCATTTTTCCGTTCCTCTCGCTGAGAGAAATGCGCCATTTGTCAAATGTGCTGAGAATGAAGCGGGGCTGTGCACAGGGGCCGCATTGTCAGCTGAAATAAGTGGCATGACCATTCCCTGGCTCCTCCTGTGCCCAAAGTGCCCTTTTTGTGCATTGGGCTTGGCTGCTGTCACTTTTGCGCTCCGCTGGCTGAGAGACCCGCGGCTTTTTTTTCCCACTGCGGAGGGAATGATGCTGCCAGTGCAGGAAGGCCGGGTTCCCAGCTGAAATGTGTTTGGGGGTCAATCCCTGGCTCTTGTGTGGCCAAAGCAGGCAGCTGGCAGGCTGCGCTGGGCTTGTGTCATTTTTCCGTTCCTCTCGCTGAGAGAAATGCGCCATGTGTCAAATGTGCTGAGAATGAAGCGGGGCTGTGCACAGGGGCCGCATTGTCAGCTGAAATAAGTGGCATGACCATTCCCTGGCTCCTCCTGTGCCCAAAGTGCCCTCTTTGTGCATTGGGCTTGGCTGCTGTCACTTTTGCGCTCCGCTGGCTGAGAGACCCGCGGCTTTTTTTTCCCACTGCGGAGGGAATGATGCTGCGCAGTGCAGGAAGGCCGGGTTCCCAGCTGAAATGTGTTTGGGGGTCAATCCCTGGCTGTTGTGTGGCCAAAACAGGCAGCTGGCAGGCTGCGCTGGGCTTGTGTCATTTTTCCATTCCTCTCGTTGAGAGAAATGCGCCATTTGTCAAATGTGCTGAGAATGAAGCGGGGCTGTGCACAGGGGCCGCATTGTCAGCTGAAATAAGTGGAATGGCCAATTCCTGGCTCTTCCTGTGCCTAAATTGCCCTATTTGTTCACTGGGATTGGCTGCTGTCACTTTTGCGCTCCGCTGGCTGAGAGACCCGCGGCTTTTTTTTCCCACTGCGGAGGGAATGATGCTGCGCAGTGCAGGAAGGCCGGGTTCCCAGCTGAAATGTGTTTGGGGGTCAATGCCTGGCTCTTGTGTGGCCAAAGCAGGCAGCTGGCAGGCTGCGCTGGGCTTGTGTCATTTTTCCGTTCCTCTCGCTGAGAGAAATGCGCCATGTGTCAAATGTGCTGAGAATGAAGCGGGGCTGTGCACAGGGGCCGCATTGTCAGCTGAAATAAGTGGCATGACCATTCCCTGGCTCCTCCTGTGCCCAAAGTGCCCTCTTTGTGCATTGGGCTTGGCTGCTGTCACTTTTGCGCTCCGCTGGCTGAGAGACCCGCGGCTTTTTTTTCCCACTGCGGAGGGAATGATGCTGCGCAGTGCAGGAAGGCCGGGTTCCCAGCTGAAATGTGTTTGGGGGTCAATGCCTGGCTCTTGTGTGGCCAAAGCAGGCAGCTGGCAGGCTGCGCTGGGCTTGTGTCATTTTTCCGTTCCTCTCGCTGAGAGAAATGCGCCATTTGTCAAATGTGCTGAGAATGAAGCGGGGCTGTGCACAGGGGCCGCATTGTCAGCTGAAATAAGTGGCATGACCATTCCCTGGCTCCTCCTGTGCCCAAAGTGCCCTCTTTGTGCATTGGGCTTGGCTGCTGTCACTTTTGCGCTCCGCTGGCTGAGAGACCCGCGGCTTTTTTTTCCCACTGCGGAGGGAATGATGCTGCCCAGTGCAGGAAGGCCGGGTTCCCAGCTGAAATGTGTTTGGGGTCAATGCCTGGCTCTTGTGTGGCCAAAGCAGGCAGCTGGCAGGCTGCGCTGGGCTTGTGTCATTTTTCCGTTCCTCTCGCTGAGAGAAATGCGCCATTTGTCAAATGTGCTGAGAATGAAGCGGGGCTGTGCACAGGGGCCGCATTGTCAGCTGAAATAAGTGGCATGACCATTCCCTGGCTCCTCCTGTGCCCAAAGTGCCCTTTTTGTGCATTGGGCTTGGCTGCTGTCACTTTTGCGCTCCGCTGGCTGAGAGACCCGCGGCTTTTTTTTCCCACTGCGGAGGGAATGATGCTGCCCAGTGCAGGAAGGCCGGGTTCCCAGCTGAAATGTGTTTGGGGGTCAATCCCTGGCTCTTGTGTGGCCAAAGCAGGCAGCTGGCAGGCTGCGCTGGGCTTGTGTCATTTTTCCGTTCCTCTCGCTGAGAGAAATGCGCCATGTGTCAAATGTGCTGAGAATGAAGCGGGGCTGTGCACAGGGGCCGCATTGTCAGCTGAAATAAGTGGCATGACCATTCCCTGGCTCCTCCTGTGCCCAAAGTGCCCTCTTTGTGCATTGGGCTTGGCTGCTGTCACTTTTGCGCTCCGCTGGCTGAGAGACCCACGGCTTTTTTTTCCCACTGCGGAGGGAATGATGCTGCGCAGTGCAGGAAGGCCGGGTTCCCAGCTGAAATGTGTTTGGGGGTCAATCCCTGGCTGTTGTGTGGCCAAAACAGGCAGCTGGCAGGCTGCGCTGGGCTTGTGTCATTTTTCCATTCCTCTCGCTGAGAGAAATGCGCCATTTGTCAAATGTGCTGAGAATGAAGCGGGGCTGTGCACAGGGGCCGCATTGTCAGCTGAAATAAGTGGAATGGCCATTCCTGGCTCTTCCTGTGCCTAAATTGCCCTATTTGTTCACTGGGATTGGCTGCTGTCACTTTTGCGCTCCGCTGGCTGAGAGACCCGCGGCTTTTTTTTCCCACTGCGGAGGGAATGATGCTGCGCAGTGCAGGAAGGCCGGGTTCCCAGCTGAAATGTGTTTGGGGGTCAATGCCTGGCTCTTGTGTGGCCAAAGCAGGCAGCTGGCAGGCTGCGCTGGGCTTGTGTCATTTTTCCGTTCCTCTCGCTGAGAGAAATGCGCCATTTGTCAAATGTGCTGAGAATGAAGCGGGGCTGTGCACAGGGGCCGCATTGTCAGCTGAAATAAGTGGCATGACCATTCCCTGGCTCCTCCTGTGCCCAAAGTGCCCTCTTTGTGCATTGGGCTTGGCTGCTGTCACTTTTGCGCTCCGCTGGCTGAGAGACCCGCGGCTTTTTTTTCCCACTGCGGAGGGAATGATGCTGCGCAGTGCAGGAAGGCCGGGTTCCCAGCTGAAATGTGTTTGGGGTCAATGCCTGGCTCTTGTGTGGCCATCGCAGGCAGCTGGCAGGCTGCGCTGGGCTTGTGTCATTTTTCCGTTCCTCTCGCTGAGAGAAATGCGCCATTTGTCAAATGTGCTGAGAATGAAGCGGGGCTGTGCACAGGGGCCGCATTGTCAGCTGAAATAAGTGGCATGACCATTCCCTGGCTCCTCCTGTGCCCAAAGTGCCCTCTTTGTGCATTGGGCTTGGCTGCTGTCACTTTTGCGCTCCGCTGGCTGAGAGACCCGCGGCTTTTTTTTCCCACTGCGGAGGGAATGATGCTGCCCAGTGCAGGAAGGCCGGGTTCCCAGCTGAAATGTGTTTGGGGGTCAATGCCTGGCTCTTGTGTGGCCAAAGCAGGCAGCTGGCAGGCTGCGCTGGGCTTGTGTCATTTTTCCGTTCCTCTCGCTGAGAGAAATGCGCCATTTGTCAAATGTGCTGAGAATGAAGCGGGGCTGTGCACAGGGGCCGCATTGTCAGCTGAAATAAGTGGCATGACCATTCCCTGGCTCCTCCTGTGCCCAAAGTGCCCTCTTTGTGCATTGGGCTTGGCTGCTGTCACTTTTGCGCTCCGCTGGCTGAGAGACCCGCGGCTTTTTTTTCCCACTGCGGAGGGAATGATGCTGCGCAGTGCAGGAAGGCCGGGTTCCCAGCTGAAATGTGTTTGGGGGTCAATCCCTGGCTGTTGTGTGGCCAAAGCAGGCAGCTGGCAGGCTGCGCTGGGCTTGTGTCATTTTTCCGTTCCTCTCGCTGAGAGAAATGCGCCATTTGTCAAATGTGCTGAGAATGAAGCGGGGCTGTGCACAGGGGCCGCATTGTCAGCTGAAATAAGTGGCATGACCATTCCCTGGCTCCTCCTGTGCCCAAAGTGCCCTCTTTGTGCATTGGGCTTGGCTGCTGTCACTTTTGCGCTCCGCTGGCTGAGAGACCCGCGGCTTTTTTTTCCCACTGCGGAGGGAATGATGCTGCCCAGTGCAGGAAGGCCGGGTTCCCAGCTGAAATGTGTTTGGGGGTCAATCCCTGGCTCTTGTGTGGCCAAACCAGGCAGCTGGCAGGCTGCGCTGGGCTTGTGTCATTTTTCCGTTCCTCTCGCTGAGAGAAATGCGCCATGTGTCAAATGTGCTGAGAATGAAGCGGGGCTGTGCACAGGGGCCGCATTGTCAGCTGAAATAAGTGGCATGACCATTCCCTGGCTCCTCCTGTGCCCAAAGTGCCCTCTTTGTGCATTGGGCTTGGCTGCTGTCACTTTTGCGCTCCGCTGGCTGAGAGACCCGCGGCTTTTTTTTCCCACTGCGGAGGGAATGATGCTGCGCAGTGCAGGAAGGCCGGGTTCCCAGCTGAAATGTGTTTGGGGGTCAATCCCTGGCTGTTGTGTGGCCAAACAGGCAGCTGGCAGGCTGCGCTGGGCTTGTGTCATTTTTCCATTCCTCTCGCTGAGAGAAATGCGCCATTTGTCAAATGTGCTGAGAATGAAGCGGGGCTGTGCACAGGGGCCGCATTGTCAGCTGAAATAAGTGGAATGGCCAATTCCTGGCTCTTCCTGTGCCTAAATTGCCCTATTTGTTCACTGGGATTGGCTGCTGTCACTTTTGCGCTCCGCTGGCTGAGAGACCCGCGGCTTTTTTTTCCCACTGCGGAGGGAATGATGCTGCGCAGTGCAGGAAGGCCGGGTTCCCAGCTGAAATGTGTTTGGGGGTCAATGCCTGGCTCTTGTGTGGCCAAACCAGGCAGCTGGCAGGCTGCGCTGGGCTTGTGTCATTTTTCCGTTCCTCTCGCTGAGAGAAATGCGCCATTTGTCAAATGTGCTGAGAATGAAGCGGGGCTGTGCACAGGGGCCGCATTGTCAGCTGAAATAAGTGGCATGACCATTCCCTGGCTCCTCCTGTGCCCAAAGTGCCCTCTTTGTGCATTGGGCTTGGCTGCTGTCACTTTTGCGCTCCGCTGGCTGAGAGACCCGCGGCTTTTTTTTCCCACTGCGGAGGGAATGATGCTGCCCAGTGCAGGAAGGCCGGGTTCCCAGCTGAAATGTGTTTGGGGGTCAATCCCTGGCTCTTGTGTGGCCAAACCAGGCAGCTGGCAGGCTGCGCTGGGCTTGTGTCATTTTTCCGTTCCTCTCGCTGAGAGAAATGCGCCATGTGTCAAATGTGCTGAGAATGAAGCGGGGCTGTGCACAGGGGCCGCATTGTCAGCTGAAATAAGTGGCATGACCATTCCCTGGCTCCTCCTGTGCCCAAAGTGCCCTCTTTGTGCATTGGGCTTGGCTGCTGTCACTTTTGCGCTCCGCTGGCTGAGAGACCCGCGGCTTTTTTTTTCCCACTGCGGAGGGAATGATGCTGCGCAGTGCAGGAAGGCCGGGTTCCCAGCTGAAATGTTTTTGGGGTCAATCCCTGGCTGTTGTGTGGCCAAAGCAGGCAGCTGGCAGGCTGCGCTGGGCTTGTGTCATTTTTCCGTTCCTCTCGCTGAGAGAAATGCGCCATTTGTCAAATGTGCTGAGAATGAAGCGGGGCTGTGCACAGGGGCCGCATTGTCAGCTGAAATAAGTGGCATGACCATTCCCTGGCTCCTCCTGTGCCCAAAGTGCCCTCTTTGTGCATTGGGCTTGGCTGCTGTCACTTTTGCGCTCCGCTGGCTGAGAGACCCGCGGCTTTTTTTTCCCACTGCGGAGGGAATGATGC
Source organism: Caranx melampygus (assembly GCA_019059645.1). Lineage (NCBI taxonomy): Eukaryota > Metazoa > Chordata > Actinopteri > Carangiformes > Carangidae > Caranx > Caranx melampygus. The sequence goes on from JAFELL010001427.1 coordinate 459,131, forward strand.
TGCGCAGTGCAGGAAGGCCGGGTTCCCAGCTGAAATGTGTTTGGGGGTCAATCCCTGGCTCTTGTGTGGCCAAAGCAGGCAGCTGGCAGGCTGCGCTGGGCTTGTGTCATTTTTCCGTTCCTCTCGCTGAGAGAAATGCGCCATTTGTCAAATGTGCTGAGAATGAAGCGGGGCTGTGCACAGGGGCCGCATTGTCAGCTGAAATAAGTGGCATGACCATTCCCTGGCTCCTCCTGTGCCCAAAGTGCCCTCTTTGTGCATTGGGCTTGGCTGCTGTCACTTTTGCGCTCCGCTGGCTGAGAGACCCGCGGCTTTTTTTTCCCACTGCGGAGGGAATGATGCTGCGCAGTGCAGGAAGGCCGGGTTCCCAGCTGAAATGTGTTTGGGGGTCAATCCCTGGCTGTTGTGTGGCCAAACCAGGCAGCTGGCAGGCTGCGCTGGGCTTGTGTCATTTTTCCGTTCCTCTCGCTGAGAGAAATGCGCCATTTGTCAAATGTGCTGAGAATGAAGCGGGGCTGTGCACAGGGGCCGCATTGTCAGCTGAAATAAGTGGCATGACCATTCCTGGCTCCTCCTGTGCCCAAATTGCCCTCTTTGTGCACTGGGCTTGGCTGCTGTCACTTTTGCGCTCCGCTGGCTGAGAGACCCGCGGCTTTTTTTTTCCCACTGCGGAGGGAATGATGCTGCGCAGTGCAGGAAGGCCGGGTTCCCAGCTGAAATGTGTTTGGGGGTCAATCCCTGGCTGTTGTGTGGCCAAAGCAGGCAGCTGGCAGGCTGCGCTGGGCTTGTGTCATTTTTCCGTTCCTCTCGCTGAGAGAAATGCGCCATTTGTCAAATGTGCTGAGAATGAAGCGGGGCTGTGCACAGGGGCCGCATTGTCAGCTGAAATAAGTGGAATGACCATTCCTGGCTCTTCCTGTGCCTAAGTGCCCTCTTTGTTCACTGGGCTTGGCTGCTGTCACTTTTGCGCTCCGCTGGCTGAGAGACCCGCGGCTTTTTTTTCCCACTGCGGAGGGAATGATGCTGCGCAGTGCAGGAAGGCCGGGTTCCCAGCTGAAATGTGTTTGGGGGTCAATCCCTGGCTGTTGTGTGGCCAAACAGGCAGCTGGCAGGCTGCGCTGGGCTTGTGTCATTTTTCCGTTCCTCTCGCTGAGAGAAATGCGCCATTTGTCAAATGTGCTGAGAATGAAGCGGGGCTGTGCACAGGGGCCGCATTGTCAGCTGAAATAAGTGGCATGACCATTCCCTGGCTCCTCCTGTGCCCAAAGTGCCCTCTTTGTGCATTGGGCTTGGCTGCTGTCACTTTTGCGCTCCGCTGGCTGAGAGACCCGCGGCTTTTTTTCCCACTGCGGAGGGAATGATGCTGCCCAGTGCAGGAAGGCCGGGTTCCCAGCTGAAATGTGTTTGGGGGTCAATCCCTGGCTGTTGTGTGGCCAAACCAGGCAGCTGGCAGGCTGCGCTGGGCTTGTGTCATTTTTCCGTTCCTCTCGCTGAGAGAAATGCGCCATTTGTCAAATGTGCTGAGAATGAAGCGGGGCTGTGCACAGGGGCCGCATTGTCAGCTGAAATAAGTGGCATGACCATTCCCTGGCTCCTCCTGTGCCCAAAGTGCCCTCTTTGTGCATTGGGCTTGGCTGCTGTCACTTTTGCGCTCCGCTGGCTGAGAGACCCGCGGCTTTTTTTTCCCACTGCGGAGGGAATGATGCTGCGCAGTGCAGGAAGGCCGGGTTCCCAGCTGAAATGTGTTTGGGGGTCAATCCCTGGCTGTTGTGTGGCCAAACCAGGCAGCTGGCAGGCTGCGCTGGGCTTGTGTCATTTTTCCGTTCCTCTCGCTGAGAGAAATGCGCCATTTGTCAAATGTGCTGAGAATGAAGCGGGGCTGTGCACAGGGGCCGCATTGTCAGCTGAAATAAGTGGCATGACCATTCCCTGGCTCCTCCTGTGCCCAAAGTGCCCTCTTTGTGCATTGGGCTTGGCTGCTGTCACTTTTGCGCTCCGCTGGCTGAGAGACCCGCGGCTTTTTTTTCCCACTGCGGAGGGAATGATGCTGCGCAGTGCAGGAAGGCCGGGTTCCCAGCTGAAATGTGTTTGGGGGTCAATCCCTGGCTGTTGTGTGGCCAAACCAGGCAGCTGGCAGGCTGCGCTGGGCTTGTGTCATTTTTCCGTTCCTCTCGCTGAGAGAAATGCGCCATTTGTCAAATGTGCTGAGAATGAAGCGGGGCTGTGCACAGGGGCCGCATTGTCAGCTGAAATAAGTGGCATGACCATTCCCTGGCTCCTCCTGTGCCCAAAGTGCCCTCTTTGTGCATTGGGCTTGGCTGCTGTCACTTTTGCGCTCCGCTGGCTGAGAGACCCGCGGCTTTTTTTTCCCACTGCGGAGGGAATGATGCTGCGCAGTGCAGGAAGGCCGGGTTCCCAGCTGAAATGTGTTTGGGGGTCAATCCCTGGCTGTTGTGTGGCCAAACCAGGCAGCTGGCAGGCTGCGCTGGGCTTGTGTCATTTTTCCGTTCCTCTCGCTGAGAGAAATGCGCCATTTGTCAAATGTGCTGAGAATGAAGCGGGGCTGTGCACAGGGGCCGCATTGTCAGCTGAAATAAGTGGCATGACCATTCCCTGGCTCCTCCTGTGCCCAAAGTGCCCTCTTTGTGCATTGGGCTTGGCTGCTGTCACTTTTGCGCTCCGCTGGCTGAGAGACCCGCGGCTTTTTTTTCCCACTGCGGAGGGAATGATGCTGCGCAGTGCAGGAAGGCCGGGTTCCCAGCTGAAATGTGTTTGGGGGTCAATCCCTGGCTGTTGTGTGGCCAAACCAGGCAGCTGGCAGGCTGCGCTGGGCTTGTGTCATTTTTCCGTTCCTCTCGCTGAGAGAAATGCGCCATTTGTCAAATGTGCTGAGAATGAAGCGGGGCTGTGCACAGGGGCCGCATTGTCAGCTGAAATAAGTGGCATGACCATTCCCTGGCTCCTCCTGTGCCCAAAGTGCCCTCTTTGTGCATTGGGCTTGGCTGCTGTCACTTTTGCGCTCCGCTGGCTGAGAGACCCGCGGCTTTTTTTTCCCACTGCGGAGGGAATGATGCTGCGCAGTGCAGGAAGGCCGGGTTCCCAGCTGAAATGTGTTTGGGGGTCAATCCCTGGCTGTTGTGTGGCCAAACCAGGCAGCTGGCAGGCTGCGCTGGGCTTGTGTCATTTTTCCGTTCCTCTCGCTGAGAGAAATGCGCCATTTGTCAAATGTGCTGAGAATGAAGCGGGGCTGTGCACAGGGGCCGCATTGTCAGCTGAAATAAGTGGCATGACCATTCCCTGGCTCCTCCTGTGCCCAAAGTGCCCTTTTGTGCATTGGGCTTGGCTGCTGTCACTTTTGCGCTCCGCTGGCTGAGAGACCCGCGGCTTTTTTTTTCCCACTGCGGAGGGAATGATGCTGCGCAGTGCAGGAAGGCCGGGTTCCCAGCTGAAATGTGTTTGGGGGTCAATCCCTGGCTGTTGTGTGGCCAAACCAGGCAGCTGGCAGGCTGCGCTGGGCTTGTGTCATTTTTCCGTTCCTCTCGCTGAGAGAAATGCGCCATTTGTCAAATGTGCTGAGAATGAAGCGGGGCTGTGCACAGGGGCCGCATTGTCAGCTGAAATAAGTGGCATGACCATTCCCTGGCTCCTCCTGTGCCCAAAGTGCCCTCTTTGTGCATTGGGCTTGGCTGCTGTCACTTTTGCGCTCCGCTGGCTGAGAGACCCGCGGCTTTTTTTTTCCCACTGCGGAGGGAATGATGCTGCGCAGTGCAGGAAGGCCGGGTTCCCAGCTGAAATGTGTTTGGGGGTCAATCCCTGGCTGTTGTGTGGCCAAACCAGGCAGCTGGCAGGCTGCGCTGGGCTTGTGTCATTTTTCCATTCCTCTCGCTGAGAGAAATGCGCCATTTGTCAAATGTGCTGAGAATGAAGCGGGGCTGTGCACAGGGCCGCATTGTCAGCTGAAATAAGTGGAATGGCCATTCCTGGCTCTTCCTGTGCCTAAATTGCCCTATTTGTTCACTGGGCTTGGCTGCTGTCACTTTTGCGCTCCGCTGGCTGAGAGACCCGCGGCTTTTTTTTTCCCACTGCGGAGGGAATGATGCTGCGCAGTGCAGGAAGGCCGGGTTCCCAGCTGAAATGTGTTTGGGGGTCAATCCCTGGCTGTTGTGTGGCCAAACCAGGCAGCTGGCAGGCTGCGCTGGGCTTGTGTCATTTTTCCGTTCCTCTCGCTGAGAGAAATGCGCCATTTGTCAAATGTGCTGAGAATGAAGCGGGGCTGTGCACAGGGCCGCATTGTCAGCTGAAATAAGTGGCATGACCATTCCCTGGCTCCTCCTGTGCCCAAAGTGCCCTCTTTGTGCATTGGGCTTGGCTGCTGTCACTTTTGCGCTCCGCTGGCTGAGAGACCCGCGGCTTTTTTTTTCCCACTGCGGAGGGAATGATGCTGCGCAGTGCAGGAAGGCCGGGTTCCCAGCTGAAATGTGTTTGGGGGTCAATCCCTGGCTGTTGTGTGGCCAAACCAGGCAGCTGGCAGGCTGCGCTGGGCTTGTGTCATTTTTTCCGTTCCTCTCGCTGAGAGAAATGCGCCATTTGTCAAATGTGCTGAGAATGAAGCGGGGCTGTGCACAGGGGCCGCATTGTCAGCTGAAATAAGTGGCATGACCATTCCCTGGCTCCTCCTGTGCCCAAAGTGCCCTCTTTGTGCATTGGGCTTGGCTGCTGTCACTTTTGCGCTCCGCTGGCTGAGAGACCCGCGGCTTTTTTTTCCCACTGCGGAGGGAATGATGCTGCGCAGTGCAGGAAGGCCGGTTCCCAGCTGAAATGTGTTTGGGGGTCAATCCCTGGCTGTTGTGTGGCCAAACCAGGCAGCTGGCAGGCTGCGCTGGGCTTGTGTCATTTTTCCGTTCCTCTCGCTGAGAGAAATGCGCCATTTGTCAAATGTGCTGAGAATGAAGCGGGGCTGTGCACAGGGGCCGCATTGTCAGCTGAAATAAGTGGCATGACCATTCCCTGGCTCCTCCTGTGCCCAAAGTGCCCTCTTTGTGCATTGGGCTTGGCTGCTGTCACTTTTGCGCTCCGCTGGCTGAGAGACCCGCGGCTTTTTTTTCCCACTGCGGAGGGAATGATGCTGCGCAGTGCAGGAAGGCCGGGTTCCCAGCTGAAATGTGTTTGGGGGTCAATCCCTGGCTGTTGTGTGGCCAAACCAGGCAGCTGGCAGGCTGCGCTGGGCTTGTGTCATTTTTCCGTTCCTCTCGCTGAGAGAAATGCGCCATTTGTCAAATGTGCTGAGAATGAAGCGGGGCTGTGCACAGGGGCCGCATTGTCAGCTGAAATAAGTGGCATGACCATTCCCTGGCTCCTCCTGTGCCCAAAGTGCCCTCTTTGTGCATGGGCTTGGCTGCTGTCACTTTTGCGCTCCGCTGGCTGAGAGACCCGCGGCTTTTTTTTCCCACTGCGGAGGGAATGATGCTGCGCAGTGCAGGAGGCCGGGTTCCCAGCTGAAATGTGTTTGGGGGTCAATCCCTGGCTGTTGTGTGGCCAAACCAGGCAGCTGGCAGGCTGCGCTGGGCTTGTGTCATTTTTCCATTCCTCTCGCTGAGAGAAATGCGCCATTTGTCAAATGTGCTGAGAATGAAGCGGGGCTGTGCACAGGGGCCGCATTGTCAGCTGAAATAAGTGGAATGGCCATTCCTGGCTCTTCCTGTGCCTAAATTGCCCTCTTTGTGCACTGGGATTGGCTGCTGTCACTTTTGCGCTCCGCTGGCTGAGAGACCCGCGGCTTTTTTTTTCCCACTGCGGAGGGAATGATGCTGCGCAGTGCAGGAAGGCCGGGTTCCCAGCTGAAATGTGTTTGGGGGTCAATCCCTGGCTGTTGTGTGGCCAAACAGGCAGCTGGCAGGCTGCGCTGGGCTTGTGTCATTTTTCCGTTCCTCTCGCTGAGAGAAATGCGCCATTTGTCAAATGTGCTGAGAATGAAGCGGGGCTGTGCACAGGGGCCGCATTGTCAGCTGAAATAAGTGGCATGACCATTCCCTGGCTCCTCCTGTGCCCAAAGTGCCCTCTTTGTGCATTGGGCTTGGCTGCTGTCACTTTTGCGCTCCGCTGGCTGAGAGACCCGCGGCTTTTTTTTCCCTGCGGAGGGAATGATGCTGCGCAGTGCAGGAAGGCCGGGTTCCCAGCTGAAATGTGTTTGGGGTCAATCCCTGGCTGTTGTGTGGCCAAACCAGGCAGCTGGCAGGCTGCGCTGGGCTTGTGTCATTTTTTTCCGTTCCTCTCGCTGAGAGAAATGCGCCATTTGTCAAATGTGCTGAGAATGAAGCGGGGCTGTGCACAGGGGCCGCATTGTCAGCTGAAATAAGTGGCATGACCATTCCCTGGCTCCTCCTGTGCCCAAAGTGCCCTCTTTGTGCATTGGGCTTGGCTGCTGTCACTTTTGCGCTCCGCTGGCTGAGAGACCCGCGGCTTTTTTTTTCCCACTGCGGAGGGAATGATGCTGCGCAGTGCAGGAAGGCCGGGTTCCCAGCTGAAATGTGTTTGGGGGTCAATCCCTGGCTGTTGTGTGGCCAAACCAGGCAGCTGGCAGGCTGCGCTGGGCTTGTGTCATTTTTCCGTTCCTCTCGCTGAGAGAAATGCGCCATTTGTCAAATGTGCTGAGAATGAAGCGGGGCTGTGCACAGGGGCCGCATTGTCAGCTGAAATAAGTGGCATGACCATTCCCTGGCTCCTCCTGTGCCCAAAGTGCCCTCTTTGTGCATTGGGCTTGGCTGCTGTCACTTTTGCGCTCCGCTGGCTGAGAGACCCGCGGCTTTTTTTTTCCCACTGCGGAGGGAATGATGCTGCGCAGTGCAGGAAGGCCGGGTTCCCAGCTGAAATGTGTTTGGGGGTCAATCCCTGGCTGTTGTGTGGCCAAACCAGGCAGCTGGCAGGCTGCGCTGGGCTTGTGTCATTTTTCCGTTCCTCTCGCTGAGAGAAATGCGCCATTTGTCAAATGTGCTGAGAATGAAGCGGGGCTGTGCACAGGGGCCGCATTGTCAGCTGAAATAAGTGGCATGACCATTCCCTGGCTCCTCCTGTGCCCAAAGTGCCCTCTTTGTGCATTGGGCTTGGCTGCTGTCACTTTTGCGCTCCGCTGGCTGAGAGACCCGCGGCTTTTTTTTCCCACTGCGGAGGGAATGATGCTGCGCAGTGCAGGAAGCCGGGTTCCCAGCTGAAATGTGTTTGGGGGTCAATCCCTGGCTGTTGTGTGGCCAAACCAGGCAGCTGGCAGCTGCGCTGGGCTTGTGTCATTTTTCCGTTCCTCTCGCTGAGAGAAATGCGCCATGTGTCAAATGTGCTGAGAATGAAGCGGGGCTGTGCACAGGGGCCGCATTGTCAGCTGAAATAAGTGGCATGACCATTCCTGGCTCCTCCTGTGCCCAAATGCCCTCTTTGTGCATTGGGCTTGGCTGCTGTCACTTTTGCGCTCCGCTGGCTGAGAGACCCGCGGCTTTTTTTTTCCCACTGCGGAGGGAATGATGCTGCGCAGTGCAGGAAGGCCGGGTTCCCAGCTGAAATGTGTTTGGGGTCAATCCCTGGCTGTTGTGTGGCCAAACAGGCAGCTGGCAGGCTGCGCTGGGCTTGTGTCATTTTTCCGTTCCTCTCGCTGAGAGAAATGCGCCATTTGTCAAATGTGCTGAGAATGAAGCGGGGCTGTGCACAGGGGCCGCATTGTCAGCTGAAATAAGTGGCATGACCATTCCCTGGCTCCTCCTGTGCCCAAAGTGCCCTCTTTGTGCATTGGGCTTGGCTGCTGTCACTTTTGCGCTCCGCTGGCTGAGAGACCCGCGGCTTTTTTTTCCCACTGCGGAGGGAATGATGCTGCGCAGTGCAGGAAGGCCGGGTTCCCAGCTGAAATGTGTTTTGGGGGTCAATCCCTGGCTGTTGTGTGGCCAAACCAGGCAGCTGGCAGGCTGCGCTGGGCTTGTGTCATTTTTCCGTTCCTCTCGCTGAGAGAAATGCGCCATTTGTCAAATGTGCTGAGAATGAAGCGGGGCTGTGCACAGGGCCGCATTGTCAGCTGAAATAAGTGGCATGACCATTCCCTGGCTCCTCCTGTGCCCAAAGTGCCCTCTTTGTGCATTGGGCTTGGCTGCTGTCACTTTTGCGCTCCGCTGGCTGAGAGACCCGCGGCTTTTTTTTTCCCACTGCGGAGGGAATGATGCTGCGCAGTGCAGGAAGGCCGGGTTCCCAGCTGAAATGTGTTTGGGGGTCAATCCCTGGCTGTTGTGTGGCCAAACCAGGCAGCTGGCAGGCTGCGCTGGGCTTGTGTCATTTTTCCGTTCCTCTCGCTGAGAGAAATGCGCCATTTGTCAAATGTGCTGAGAATGAAGCGGGGCTGTGCACAGGGGCCGCATTGTCAGCTGAAATAAGTGGCATGACCATTCCTGGCTCCTCCTGTGCCCAAAGTGCCCTCTTTTGCATTGGGCTTGGCTTGCTGTCACTTTTGCGCTCCGCTGGCTGAGAGACCCGCGGCTTTTTTTTCCCACTGCGGAGGGAATGATGCTGCGCAGTGCAGGAAGGCCGGGTTCCCAGCTGAAATGTGTTTGGGGTCAATCCCTGGCTGTTGTGTGGCCAAACCAGGCAGCTGGCAGGCTGCGCTGGGCTTGTGTCATTTTGTTTTTTCCGTTCCTCTCGCTGAGAGAAATGCGCCATTTGTCAAATGTGCTGAGAATGAAGCGGGGCTGTGCACAGGGGCCGCATTGTCAGCTGAAAGTGGCATGACCATTCCCTGGCTCCTCCTGTGCCCAAAGTGCCCTCTTTGTGCATTGGGCTTGGCTGCTGTCACTTTTGCGCTCCGCTGGCTGAGAGACCCGCGGCTTTTTTTTCCCACTGCGGAGGGAATGATGCTGCGCAGTGCAGGAAGGCCGGGTTCCCAGCTGAAATGTGTTTGGGGGTCAATCCCTGGCTCTTGTGTGGCCAACCGGCAGCTGGCAGGCTGCGCTGGGCTTGTGTCATTTTTTTCCGTTCCTCTCGCTGAGAGAAATGCGCCATTTGTCAAATGTGCTGAGAATGAAGCGGGGCTGTGCACAGGGGCCGCATTGTCAGCTGAAATAAGTGGCATGACCATTCCCTGGCTCCTCCTGTGCCCAAAGTGCCCTCTTTGTGCATTGGGCTTGGCTGCTGTCACTTTTTGCGCTCCGCTGGCTGAGAGACCCGCGGCTTTTTTTTTCCCACTGCGGAGGGAATGATGCTGCCCAGTGCAGGAAGGCCGGGTTCCCAGCTGAAATGTGTTTTGGGGGTCAATCCCTGGCTGTGTGTGGCCAAACCAGGCAGCTGGCAGGCTGCGCTGGGCTTGTGTCATTTTTCCGTTCCTCTCGCTGAGAGAAATGCGCCATTTGTCAAATGTGCTGAGAATGAAGCGGGCTGTGCACAGGGGCCGCATTGTCAGCTGAAATAAGTGGCATGACCATTCCCTGGCTCCTCCTGTGCCAAAGTGCCCTCTTTGTGCATTGGGCTTGGCTGCTGTCACTTTTTGCGCTCCGCTGGCTGAGAGACCCGCGGCTTTTTTTTTTTCCCAGCGGAGGAATGATGCTGCCGCAGTGCGGAAGGCCGGGTTCCC